>UESW01004911.1:0-48700 GCA_900491605.1 Calamus simplicifolius
CACCAATTTTACTGAGCGAGAGAGCGAATCGAGCGTATCCTAGATGATCAAGCCATTATGACCAGAACCGCAGTTATCAATGCTACCTAGTGTTGGGAGATTGTTGAGAATTTGTTGCCCTTGATTTTGATGATTACCAAAAGCCATGTGTACATTAAAAATGTAATGAGTTTACTTACATGAGCAATGAATTTTTAGAACAATGAATGAGAATGTTAAAGTATAACTTTAATCAAATTGAAAGTAACTTTAAGTTCAATGTTTAAGCTTTCAAAAAGAAATTCAATACTTCATATTTTAATCAATGAGTTTTTGGAACATTTCTTGAATTGATTCCTAATGTCAATTTTATTATATTCAAGTCAAAATATGATTTAAAATAAATCTGGAACGAATTTAAAGTCAATCAGAAAACTTTCTGATTTTTGATACGTTCCGGAGCCGACTCTTGAGTTTCAGAGTCGACTCCACTCAGAGTACAGAAATGACTGTCTCGAGTTGACCCATGCAATTTCTCGAGTTGACCCCCGATTCTGTCGAGCCGACTCCATGATTGTGCGAGTCGACTCCGCTCAGACATCAGAGGTGTTTTTTCTGAGCACTTCGTGAGTCGACCCCCAACTTTTCATGAGTCGACCCCCGACTGTCAGGAGTCAACACTTTACTTTTGATGAGTCGACCCTATAACTTTCTGAGTATTCTATTTTTGGTATCACGACCTCGAGCCGACTCGCAGAAAGCAGGAGTCGACTCCAGCAAATCTGGGCAAGATTTTTTCGAATGCCAACTCAGCGTCAACGGTAAGATTTTAATTAACGGCTATTTTTCTTTGTTTCTAACGGCTATATTTTTGCAGAATCTATAAATAGAGAAGCCATTTTCAAATCAAAGATATACAAACTGAGAGATATTCATTTCAAGAGAAAAGAAAAGAAAAATCGGAAAAACAGAGCTTCATTTGAAAAAATCCGTGATTCAAAATAGAGTGAAAGAAAGAGTGTGAAATCAAAGGAAGCTCCTTCTGTGTTCAAGCTCAACAATCCAAGGAAGCTTCAGAAGAAAATCCAAGAGCTATTCAAGAGCATCTCAAGTGATTTTCAACACTCAAAGAAAAGAGGAAAAGCTCAAATCAACTCCAACATACATTCCATGAAGAATCCGAGCTGAGGCCCGATTCTACACTTCAAAGGAGTTGAGGAAAAGAGAAAAGAAGAAAAGCTCAAAGCCAACCAACTGCAAATCAGGCTTTTCTAAACTTATTCTTATATTTGTTTATCTGCTCATTAAGGAGCTTTGTAATTGAAAAACATCATTTTTATTATTTGTGCCTAGTTCAATCTGGGGGATTGAACTAGTGGAGGTAGTCTTACCTCGGTTCAAGCTTGGTTAAGCTTGTGTTAGGGTTTTTTGTGCTGGTGAGCCCTTGAAAACCAGCTGGGTTCGTTGTGATCCCGGGAAAACAACAAGTTTGAGTTGTGAGCTTGTAAAACAACTCGGCTGTAATCAAGGAAGATTATAGTGTGGACCCAAGTGAATCTTGGGAGTGGACGTAGGTGTTGGATACACCGAACCACTAAAAATCCTTGTGTTTGCCGTGCTTCCATTGACTCTTTCTCTATCTCTGTTTTATTCACTGCACTTTGTATTTGCATTGCTATTGCCTTCATTCTTATTAAGCAAACTTTTTTAAAAGGCTAATTTTTAAAGAACCCAATTCACCCCCCCCTCTTGGGTTGTCATCTGGGCCAACAATTGGTATCAGAGCTAGTGCTCATTAGATTTTGATCACACGATCAAGAGCTAAAGTTCCAAATGGCAACACAAGTTGGATCATTTGCTGAAGGTCATTCTACGAATAGACCTCCACTGTTTAATGGTTCAAATTATTCATATTGGAAAGCTAGAATGAGGATATTCATTCAAGCTTCTGATTATGAGCTATGGGGTGTTATAATCAATGGACCTAGTACACCCACACATGTTATAGATGGCACTATTGTTCCTAAGCCCGAAAGGGACTGGAATGATAATGATAGGAAAATGGCACAGCTTAACGCTAAAGCCATGAATGTCTTATATTGCTCCTTAGATGCTAATGAATTTAATAGAATCTCCACATGTAATTCCGCAAAGGAGATTTGGGATAGATTAGAGGTTACCCATGAGGGTACCAATCAAGTAAAGAATCTAAAATTAATATTCTTGTTCATAAATATGAATTATTTAGCATGGAACAATCTGAAACCATTGCATGCATGTACACTAGATTTACAGATATTGTTAATGGTTTGAAAAGTCTTGGTAAGACATATACTAACTCTGAACTTGTTCGAAAAATTCTTAGGTCATTACCAAGATCATGGGAAGCAAAAATGACAGCAATCCAAGAAGCTAAGGACCTCAACACTTTACCCTTAGAGGAGCTTCTAGGATCTCTTATGACCCATGAGCTGACTATGAGGCAGCATGTAGAGGAGGACACAAAGAAAAAGAAAGTAATTGCCCTCAAAGCTGCAAAAGAAGAAGAGAGCAGCAGTGATGATGATGATGAAATGATGAAGAGACTGCTCTCTTAGCAAAGAAATTTAAAAGATTCATGAGGAGAAAGAAACCCTTCCATAAGAAAAAATTTGGAGCTAAGTGGAAGGAGAAAAGGATAAAAACAAGGACAAGGACAAAGAAAAAGAAAAAGACCCCTTGACTTGCTATGAGTGTAATAAACCGGGGCACTTTAGGAATGAATGTCCAAAATTGAAGAAAGCCTACAAAAAAAAAGAAGGCTTATGTGGCGACATGGAGTGACAGCGAGGAATCTTCTTCCGAAGAAGAAGAACAAAAGGAAGTCGCAAACGTATGTTTCATGGCGGACGACAATGATGAGGTAAGTTCCAAAACCCTTGCGATGAGTTTGCTTTTGATGAACTGTTTGATGCTTTTAATGAACTTGTTGGGGATTTCAAGGTTTTGAAAAAGAAATACAAGATTTTAAAAAATGAAAACTTAACTTTCATTCAAGAAAAGGAAAATCTTAATAATGAAGTTAAGAAACTTAAATCTGAAAATGAAATTTTAATAAAAGAAAAAGAATCAATCTCTAATGAAAATGATAAACTAAGGAAAGAGGTTGAAAAACATAAGAACATAGTTGATAAGTTTACATTAAGCTCAACTAAACTTAGACATGTTATTAAATAGTCAAAAAGCTTTTTTTGACAAAGCCGGATTAGGATATAACACTTTAAGAAAACAAAATCACTTAAAAATATTTTTGTGAGTGCTGGCCAAAGTAATTTTACATGCTTTAAATGTAATCAAAAAGGACATAAATCTTATGAATGTAAAATTCTAAAACCTAATAAAAACCTTAAATATTAAAGAAGAAAATATGGGTTCCGAAAGGAAATTTTATTGCTACTAACCATGAAGGACCCAAGAAAGCTTGGGTACCTAAACATAAAGTTGATTTCATTGCAGGAATGTCTTGTGGCCAAGAGATCAAAGAGAAAGTGGTATCTTGATAGTGGCTGCTCAAGACATATGACGGGTGACAAAGAAGAATTCATCACCCTTGAAGAAAAGAAAGGAGGAGTTGTTACATTTGGCGACAATGGCAAAGGCCAAATCTTGGGGTTTGGTAACATTCAAATAACTCCCTCCACATATATTGAAAATGTACTTTATGTTGATGGTTTAAAGCATAACTTAATTAGTATAAGTCAATTATGTGACAAAGGTTTTAAAGTTTCATTTGAATCTTCTTATGCACTGTAGCTAATCCCATTGATAATAGCATTGTTTTTATTGGAAATAGAAATGGCAATGTATACTGATTGATTTAGACAAATTGTCTACTAATAATCATTGCTTAGTTGCTAATAATGCTAATATGAATGAGATTGGTTGGTTGTGGCATCGAAGATTAGGTCACGCAAGCACACACCTGATTTCAAAACTAATTAGAATGGATTTAGTAAAAGGTTTACCTAAATTAGATTTTGAAAATAATAAAATATGTGATGCATGTCAGTTTGGAAAACAAACAAGAAGTTCTTTTAAATCTAAAAATATTGTTTCAACTTCTAGGCCATTAGAGCTACTTCACATGGACCTTTTTGGACCAACTAGAACCACAAGTCTAGGAGGAAAGAAATATGGTCTTGTGATAGTAGATGATTACTCTAGATTCACTTGGGTAATGTTTTTAGCTCACAAAGATGAGACTTTCTCGATATTCATGAAATTCTTCAAGAAAGTAACAAATGAGAAAAACTACCATAGTGTCTCTAAGAAGTGATCATGGAACTGAATTTGAAAATCACTTATTTGAAAGTTTTTGCAATGAAAATGGTATTAATCATAACTTTTCTGCACCTAGGACCCCACAACAAAATGGTGTAGTTGAAAGAAAAATAGGACTCTAGAAGACATGGCCCGTACCATGCTATGTGAAAGTAAACTCCCGAAATACTTTTGGGCGGAAGCTATTAACACAGCATGTTACATCCTAAATAGAGCTTAATAAGACCTATTTTAAAGAAAACACCTTATGAATTATGGCATGATAGAAAACCCAACATTAAATATTTTCATGCATTTGGTTGTAAATGTTTTGTTCACAATAATGGTAAAAATAATTTAGGCAAATTTGATGCTAAATCTGATGAAGGAATATTCTTAGGATACTCAACAACTAGTAAAGCATATAGAGTATTTAACAAGAAAACTTTAGTTGTTGAAGAATCCATTCATGTAGTTTTTGATGAATCTTTAGCAACTCGTTCCAAAAAATTTGATGATGAAGAAGATACAAACTTAATTGAAAAAGATCTTGAAAAATTAAATATTGATGTATCTTTAGATCATGAGCAAGACGCTAAAGATAATGATTCACCTAAGGATGATGATACTAACACTAATCATAATGATGTAGATCTACCTAGGGATTGGAGATATGCTTATAGTCACCCTAAGGAATTGATTATAGGTGATCCATCTCAAGGAATAAGAACTAGATCATCTATGAGAAACATTAGTAATCATCTTGCATTTGTATCACAAATTGAACCTAAAACTATTGAAGAAGCTGAAAAAGATAATAATTGGATGTTAGCAATGCAAGAAGAATTAAATCAATTCACTAGAAATAATGTATGGACCTTAGTTGAAAGACCTAAAAATCATTCTGTTATAGGATCAAAATGGATATTTAGAAATAAACTAGATGAAAATGGCATAGTAATTAGAAACAAAGCTAGATTAGTTGCAAAAGGATATAATCAAGAAGAAGGTATTGATTTTGATGAAACCTTTGCACCAGTAGCTAGATTAGAAGCCATTAGACTATTACTTGCATTTGCATGTCATATGAATTTTAACTTATTTCAAATGGATGTAAAAAGTGCTTTTCTAAATGGATTTATAAATGAAGAAGTATATGTAGAACAACCACCAGGTTTTGAAGATCACGAATTTTCAAATCACGTTTTTAAATTGCACAAAGCATTATATGGTTTGAAACAAGCACCTAGAGCTTGGTATGATAGATTAAGTAAATTTTTAATTGAAAATGATTTTATAAGAGGAAATGTTGATAAAACATTGTTTTTGAAAAGAAAAGGTAAGGATTTATTAGTAGTTCAAATATATGTTGATGATATCATTTTTGGTGCTACTAACAATATTCTATGTCAAGAGTTTGCTAAGTTGATGCAGGGCGAATTTGAAATGAGCATGATGGGAGAACTCAACTTCTTCCTTGGACTCCAAATCAAACAAAGCAAAGAGGGAATCTTTATCAACCAAACAAAGTACACAAGAGAAATTTTAAAGAAGTTTGGTATGGAATCAATCAAACCCCTCGGAACACCAATGAGTCCTTCATGCAAGCTGGACAAAGATGAAGAAGGTAAGAAGGTTGATCAAAATATTATCGAGGTATAATCGGATCCCTACTTTACTTAACTGCAAGTAGACCAGATATAATGTTTGCTGTTTGCTTATGTGCTAGATTTCAGTCTGAACCTAAAGAATCACATTTAATTGCTGTTAAAAGAATACTAAGATACTTAAGTGGAACAAAAAATGTAGGTTTATGGTATTCTAGAGACTCAACATTAAATCTGATTGCATACACTGATTCTGATTATGCTGGATGTAAGTTAGATAGAAAAAGCACAAGTGGTGCATGCCAATTCTTAGGAAGTAACTTAATCTCATGGTTTAGCAAAAAGCAAAATTCAGTTGCATTATCAACTACTGAAGCTGAATATGTAGCAGCTGGAAGTTGCTGTGCTCAAATCCTATGGATTAAGCGACAACTTGAAGACTATGGTATCACACTTGATAAGACACCTATAAAATGTGATAACACAAGTGCAATTAATCTAACAAAAATCCAATTCAACATTCTAGAACTAAACACATAGAAATTAGATATCATTTATAAGAGAACATGTAACTAATGAGAAATTTGTCTTGACTATGTTAACACTGAAGAACAATTAGCAATATATTTACAAAACCCTTAAGTGAAGAAAGATTCTGTTATCTTAGAGGAGAGTTAGGGATTTGTGATCCATTAGAATGAATTTGAAACCCCTAAGGAAATTTTATCTAAAATTCTTTCAAATCCTTGATCTTTAAGGAAATCTTATCTAGAATTCACATCTAATTGATCTATTCAAATCCAATGATTATTTTATCAATTTTTATGATCAATTTCCGGACACATTTCAGAAATTTTATGTTTTTGCTCTGAAATGGTCTCGGAGCCGACTCGGTGAGTATCGGAGTCGACTCCAGGTTTCTACTGAAACTCTTGAGTCGACCCCTTCTCGGTGCGAGTCGACTCCACTTCGGGATGGTTTTCTGTGACTGTCCGGAGTCGACCCCTCGCTTTGCGGGAGCCGACTCGAAGTGGTCCCAGGTCGATTTATCTAGGGCAGAGTCGACTCGCCGTTCATTTCTATCGTCTCAATCTCTCCAAATACTCTCTCCAAAATATCTCATGACCTTCCAAATTCCCAAAAATCGCTGATTAACCCTTCCAAGAGATCAATGGCCCCTAAAACTCGAGGATCGAACCTTGGTGCGGCCGGAGTGAAGAGGAAGAGGGCTGTGAGGAAGACGGTGAGGCGTCTGTTCGTGAGCCTTCACCTAGCTCGGATTCAACCTCATCTTCCTCAACTCCAAATGCTTCTCCATCTACAGCTCCTTCTCAGGTAGATAGACTCGCCGATAGAATTATAACTACGGGAAGGAAAGTAGATTTTGAATTGTTTGAGGCTGAGGGATTTCTTTTGGGAAGACAGTTGATAGAGATGGGTTGGGAAAAGATCTGCTCCTTAGATTGCCCTACATATCCTGCACTTGTCAAGGAATTTTATAAGAATCTAGAGGAGATAATGGTCTTATAAGCATTGTTAGAGGAAACCAAATTTCAGTGACTATAGAGCTGCTTTCAAGATTGTTGGATCTACCCATGTCAGGAACTTCTACATTTTCTTCGGATGACAGAAGCCCAGCACTGTCTAGACTGCTTAACCGGGAGGTTGTCGGTTTTGAGGAAGTTTTTGCCAATCAGTTATCCTTAGAACTGAGACTGCTCCACAACATCTGTAGTAGAATCCTTTTCCCAAAATTGGGAGATTCGATTATGTGTCAGAAAGGGATATTTTTGTAATGGATGCAATTGTAACGGGTAAACCCATTAACCTTCCTAGTATGATTTTATGGTATATTGCCGACTGTGGAGGTAAGAGAAAATCAAGCTTGCCCTATGGCATGATCCTCACTAAAATTTTTCAGAGCCAAGGGATTGTCATTTCAGATAGTGAGCCTATGAGAAACTTGAGACACACAGATTTTTACAGCTTGGCCACTATACATAGGATGGATTTGTTAAGAAGAACGAAAGATGGGAAAGGAAAGGTTTGATGGAAGAAAGAGCAGCGGATGCTGAGGCACCGGGACCATCGGTTAGACACTCTCGCCTGCACCTCCGAGCCCTCCTATTCCTGCTCCTGCTCCTACCCCTGCTCCGTTGTTTGATCAAGCATCATCTTCATCCGTTGGCTTCACAGAACTTCAGTTAAGGCAACTTAAAGGCCTTCTTGATGATCAGTCAGAAAAGTTAAAATCAGAGTTTGAAAACAAGTTTATGAATCTCAAGGAAACTCTTTACTCTTTGGATGATCGGATCACCAAAATAGAATCTACTCTCAGCACTTCTTCAGAATCTTTAAGTGGAGATCTAAAGAACATATTTGAAGAACTTAAAGATGTCTGCGGAGATGGCGAAACATATGCAAAGTGCAATGCCGAACTCCAAGATAAAATTTTGACTGCTTGCACTTTTGTTGATGAGAGACTGAAGGAATATGTGAAGATACAAACAGATGGAATGAAAATATAATAGATCATTTAACTAGGATTGTTAGGACTCACTTTTAATGTATTAGATACTCAGTCCTTGCAATGTATTGAAGTCAATGTTATGTTTTACATTTTGACACTTTGATGTAATGAATTGTCTATTTTGAATACTCATGTATTTCTTCCTATTATCAATGAATGAATGATTTTGGTAAATCATATCTTGAATGAATGAATAAATGACTATGTTTAATGCTTCTCTACCTTTTTGTTGATAACAAAAAGGGGGAGAGTTTTATAGTTTTATAACTGCATATGAATATGGGAGAAATTAATTAATCAATGAGATAAATAATTGAATGAATGAGATTTTATTTGAGTTTCATAGGGGGAGCTACCTCATTCAGGGGGAGCCTAAGCCGAACTATGAAATCAAAATAAATTCATAAATCAATCATGCATAAACTCAATGTTTTTGTCATCATCAAAAAGGGGAAGATTGTTGGGAGATTGTTGAGAATTTGTTGCCCTTGATTTTGATGATTACCAAAAGCCATGTGTACATTAAAAGATGTAATGAGTTTATTACATGAGCAATGAATTTATTTAGAACAATGAATGAGAATGTTAAAGTATAACTTTAATCAAATTGAAAGTAACTTTAAGTTCAATGTTTAAGCTTTCAAAAAGAAATTCAATACTTCATATTTTAATCAATGAGTTTTTGGAACATTTCTTGAATTGATTCCTAATGTCAATTTTATTATATTCAAGTCAAAATAATGATTTAAAATAATCTGGAACGAATTTAAAGTCAATCAGAAAACTTTCTGATTTTTGATACGTTCCGGAGCCGACTCTTGAGTTTCAGAGTCGACTCCACTCAGAGTACAGAAATGACTGTCTGTCTCGAGTCGACCCATGCAATTTCTCGAGTCGACCCCCGATTCTGTCGAGCCGACTCCATGATTGTGCGAGTCGACTCCGCTCAGACATCAGAGGTGTGTTTTTCTGAGCACTTCGTGAGTCGACCCCCAACTTTTCATGAGTCGACCCCCGACTGTCAGGAGTCGACACTTTACTTTTGATGAGTCGACCCTATAACTTTCTGAGTATTTCTATTTTTGGTATCACGACCTCGAGCCGACTCGCAGAAAGCAGGAGTCGACTCCAGCAAATCTGGGCAAGATTTTTTCGAATGCCAACTCAGCGTCAACGGTAAGATTTTTAATTAACGGCTATTTTTCTTTGTTTCTAACGGCTATATTTTTGCAGAATCTATAAATAGAGAAGCCATTTTCAAATCAAAGATATACAAACTGAGAGATATTCATTTCAAGAGAAAAGAAAAGAAAAATCGGAAAAACAGAGCTTCATTTGAAAAAAATCCGTGATTCAAAATAGAGTGAAAGAAAGAGTGTGAAATCAAAGGAAGCTCCTTCTGTGTTCAAGCTCAACAATCCAAGGAAGCTTCAGAAGAAAATCCAAGAGCTATTCAAGAGCATCTCAAGTGATTTTCAACACTCAAAGAAAAGAGGAAAAGCTCAAATCAACTCCAACATACATTCCATGAAGAATCCGAGCTGAGGCCCGATTCTACACTTCAAAGGAGTTGAGGAAAAGAAAAAAGAAGAAAAGCTCAAAGCCAACCAACTGCAAATCAGGCTTTTCTAAACTTTATTCTTATATTTGTTTATCTGCTCATTAAGGAGCTTTGTAATTGAAAAACATCATTTCTATTATTTGTGCCTAGTTCAATCTGGGGGATTGAACTAGAGGAGGTAGTCTTACCTCGGTTCAAGCTTGGTTAAGCTTGTGTTAGGGGTTTTTGTGCTGGTGAGCCCTTGAAAACTAGCTGGGTTCGTTGTGATCCCGGGAAAACAACAAGTTAGAGTTGTGAGCTTGTAAATAACTCGGTTGTAATCAAGGAAGATTATAGTGTGGACCCAAGTGAATCTTGGGAGTGGACGTAGGTGTTGGATACACCGAACCACTATAAAATCCTTGTGTTTGCCGTGCTTCCATTGACTCTTTCTCTATCTCTATTTTATTCACTGCACTTTGTATTTGCATTGCTATTGCCTTCATTCTTATTAAGCAAACTTTTTTAAAAGGCTAATTTTTAAAGAATCCAATTCACCCCCCCCCTCTTGGGTTGTCATCTGGGCCAACACCTAGTCCGATGGCAGGGTCACCCCGAATCTGACGATTCATGGATTACTTGAGAGGACTTGAAACACCTCAACCCAAACCTACTAGAGAGTACCAGAGCAAGAATGACCCATACTCGACGGGATCGAGTTCTTCCCACCCCGGAAGAATTGGTGCGGGCACTAGGATCAAGCAGAGGATTCTTAACCCTCTGTGGATATCTGATTAGTTATGATTCAAGTCTTGAGTTGGGAAATAAAGTTTAGTTTATTTTGAGTCATGTTGAGTTCATTTTATTCTAAATTGAGTCCTATCCAGTTCAGTTTATTTTAATGTGAGTCCTGTAGTAAGTTCATCAGCTTACAAGAGGAGACATCAGTATTGGACCAGAAGATAAGGCTATCACAGTCAGACAGAGCAGCGGATAAATTCAAGTTGGTGTCACACCTACTTCAAGCAGCCCACATGCCACCTAGCAGAGCAAGCAACCTTCTCGATCTGGATGATCATTTTCCTCATCTAGACGCCACAGATTTCATGCTGAATCTAGCTGCCGCTGATTGCATCTAGAAGATCACCTTCCTCATCTGGACACTGCAGATTTCATGCCAAATTAAGCTGCCGCTGATTGCATCTCAATCATATCTAGAAGATCACCTACCTCATCTAGATGCCACAGATTTCATGCCAAATCCAGCTGCCGCTGATTGCATCTAGAAGATCACCTTCCTCATCTGGACGCTGCAGCTTTCATGCCAAATTTGACTAGGGCGCCTTTTTTTCTCTCTTTCCATATATGTATTTTCTTGGGCTCTCTTGCTTTATAAAAGAGACCCTCTTATATGAATGATGTATCTTTTATTATTAATCAATCAATCCAAGTTTTGAGTTATTGTGATTTTTGTTAGTTGGTTCTCTGGTGCTCTTGTTTCCCTCCTTCTGCGCGTGCCAACATCCCAAGTCTCTAGGAGAAACCTTGGCCATCCTCTCCTTTTCTCTACTCCTTCCTTGTCTCTTTGCCTATATTCTAAATTTTTCTATGATTCCTTAACCCTTGTATGGTGATCTTGCAGATCCCTCAGTAGCAACGAATCCAGAATTCAAGGCGATCATCATCCAGAACAGCAGATACTTGGCCGCAGATCCGTGGGCTCAAGTCTTGGTCATCTAAGGCGCATCAGCCAGGCAGAGAAACCCCTTCAACACTTTGATCTTCCCCCTCTTGCTAGGTATACCCCTCTAATCTACTAGTAACTTTATTGTAGGAGAGCAAGCCCTACCGGGGCTTCTTAGCCTCGGCAGTCCTTCTTCTTTATTTTTTTAAGAAATGTTTTGCGTGCGGATTTATTGTAAATTTTCCTGAATCCCTCTTAGGCTATTACTTTTGAAGAATAATCAACTGCAACCATTAATCATTTAAAAAAAAAATTACTTGCAGGCGAATCGGTCCTGCATCAAAGAACTAAATATAAACAAATATTTTATTGTAAAGCATCTGAATACATAAAATTAAAACTAAAAAAATTCTTCTTCCCTGACATCAAGAAGGCAATAGCATCAAGAAGGCACCGAACTCCCCAGGATCCTTGCTTTCTGAATCAGATTAGCGCAACCCACCGAGGGAACGTCTTTCTGCCTCACGAATGTCTCTCATTCTTTCTCTGTTCAGGATTTCATCTCACATCTGCCCAGCTAGAGCTATTTATAGATGCTCATATGTGTAGAGGATGCGAAGATAACGTGGAGAAATCATGGAGAGATTATGCCTCTCTGTTTCCATACCAGATGCGGCTTCCTAACTGTTCAGATCTGATTCGAAGCCCGGACGAATGTGGACGATTTGTTTGCTTGATCCATGAACATGGAGAAGACATGAAGAGATCATGAACATCTACATCAGATGCTCGGTTTCTTTGTGTGTTACGGAGAATACGTTGATTTCCTTCCAAATTTGAATTCTTTTTCGATTTGGCATCCGAACTAAACATGAAGAGATTTCGAAGAGATAACGGACAATTCTCCCTCCAATTTGAAAGTCTTCAATCCAATTTATTCCCTGATTGGTTGGTGGAGTGATGGGATAGGAAGGGAAGAAAAAAAATGAATATGTGAAATCTGCGATTGAACTCGGCAATTGGTTTACCGAGTTTGCTTTGAGATGCATGCAGATAAAGATAAATCATTGTAAATTTAATTCCGAGCTCATTTTAAGTCCGATTTGAGTGCCGTTTGCATCATTGGACTTCTAAAATCGAGCTCTTTAAGTTGATAAGGTTTTACTTAAAATATTATATAAATATTTAAATATTAAATAATAATAGGTACTTTGATTTATTAATTAATAGGTTTATGATGATTATTTGTGCGTTTATCACTCTCTCCAACTTGAATTTTACTCATCCTCGAGTAAATAAAGAATCTAGAAATATGTACCAAGCTAGTCCAAGAATTGATAATTATCTTACAATTCTAAAATCAAAAGATTTTCGGTTAGATCATAAGAGAGGTGCTTCATCGGATGATCAAGTTTACCCATTTAGTGATAGAGTGCAGCCTATAAGAATTTATAGAAGTCTTCCTTCACCAACTTTTACTTCTCTGTTTAAGATCTCTAACTTAATTTGGATTGGGTGCAGTGTCTTTTTGTAATTTAGTCTTCTTATTTATTTATTTATGTGTAAAGTTAGTGCAATGTCCTAACCCCTTGCTTTCTAATTGACCCTTGTAGTGAGCTTTAGGCCAATGGCTCCCAAACCAGTTGGTTTTAAGGCGTTAGGTGTAAAACACCCTTCGGACTTACTGACTCGAGTCAAAAAGGCTTTAGGTAGGACTGACTTTACTTAGGTTTTTTCACATTCTCACCTTTTTACGCGAACAACATCACTTGCTTAGGTGACAGGCCTGGTTACTTAGTGAAAGATATTAAGAACCTAATTTATTAACTTTAAGAGACTCTTTTTTTTTTTTTTTTTTTTAAATGATTTTTCACCCATACCCTTATTAAGTAGATTGTACTATTAAGATAAGTGGTCAGAAGGGTCTAAAATTATTCTAAAATTTTTGTGGGCTAAACTCTATCTTTTATTAGGTTTCCTTAATAATTTGTTCCTCAGTATCTCTAAAATAATCTAACCGTTAATCGTTCATTGATGATTAAAATGCTTGATTAACTTCAAATCGAGACAAAATTTGGTACACAAATACTAATTATAGTTTTACTCGAGGATTTACTTATTCTACCCCCCACTTAATTTTCATTATCCTTAATGGAAGAAAAAATAATTTCAAGGAAAGATACTATCTGGTCGAGTATTTGAAGGTTGGAGGTTTCATTGTTGCCATCTTCTTTCGATTTACTTCCGTTGCTCTTCTTTGGTTATACTAAGAAAATAGAAAGTTAAAAATAACTAATAAATTGGGTTGCCTCCCAAGAACGCTAAGTTTAAAGTCTTCAGCCAGACTATGCTACTCATTACGATAGTGTTGGGTTCACAAGATCAATTGATTCAACAACTTCTTCATCATTAATTTCTTCTATATATGGTTTCAAACATTGACCGTTTACCTTAAAAATATTCCTTACTTAGGATCTTTGAGTTCTATCACCCCATAGGAAAATACTTGAGTTACTATAAAAGGTCCATTCCATCGTGAACGAAGTTTTTCAGGGAAAAGATGTAATCTTGAATTGTAAAGCCATACTTTTTGATTTGGTTCAAAAGTTTTTCTATTAATAAATTTGTCATGATATGCTTTGGTTCGTTCTTTATAAATTTTGAGCTCTCATATGCATCATTTCGTAACTCTTCTAACTCATTCAATTAAAGTTTTCTAGTAATACCTGCCTTTTTCATATCATAATTAAATTGCTTGATGGCCCAAAATGCACGGTGTTCCAATTCTACAGGTAAATGGCAGGCCTTTCCAAATATGAGCCAATAAAGAGACATTCCTATGGGAGTTTTACATGCAGTACGATAAGCCCATAATGCATCATCCAAACATTCTGACCAATCTTTCCTATCGGGTCTCACCATTTTCTCAAGGATATGTTTAATTTCTCTATTTGATATTTCAACTTGGCCACTAGTTTGGGGATGATAAGGTATAGCTACCTTATGAGTAATTCCATATTTGTTCATTAAACCTTCAAAGTGTCTATTCATGAAATGTGTACCCCCTTCACTAATTATAGCCCTTGGGCATCCAAAACGACTAAGGATGTTATGCTGAATAAACTTGATTACAACTTTATGGTTATTGGTTCGAGTTGCCATGGCTTCAATCCATTTTGACACATAATCAACTGCCACTAGAATGTATTCAAATCCAAAAGAGGAAGGAAATGGGCCCATAAAATCAATATCCTATACATCAAAAATTTCTACAACCAAGATAGGGTTTAGGGGCATCATATCTTTTTAGAAATATTTCCTGTTTGTTGACATTGAAGATAATTATTGCCAAATTCATGTGCATCTTTAAAAAGAGTTGGCCAATAGAACCCACTTTGCAGGACCTTTGCTGCAGTTTTTCTTCCACTAAAATGTCCCCCACAGGCAAGAGAATGACAAAAGTTAAGTATGCTTTTGAATTTGCTCTTGGGGATGCATCGCCTAATCACCTGATCTGAACAGTACTTAAATAATTCAGGGTCTTCCCAAAAGTAATATTTGATTTGTGAGAAAAATCTACTCTTTCTTGTTTTGTTCAGTGGGAAGGTACTTTTTCTATTGCCAAATAATTCACAATGTGGGCAAACCAGGGAAGATTGCTATGGAAAATTGAGAACAGTTGCTCATCAGAAAACTTATCTCTAATTATTTCTTTGTTATATTCCACTGAGATTCTAAAGATATGATCTGCTATCATATTTTTGGAACCCTTTTTATCTAAGATTTCCAAGTCAAGTTCCTGTAGTAAAAGGATCCATCTAATTAATTTAGGTTTTGTATCCTTTTTTGATAACAAATGCCTTAATGTTGCATGATCAGAGTAAACTAAGACCTTAGACCCTAACATATATGATCTAAATTTTTCTAGGGCAAACATGACTGCTAGTAATTCTTTTTAGTGGTAGTATAGTTCATTTGTGCATCTGAAAGAGTTTTGCTAGCATAATAAATTACATGGGGTTTTTGATTGAGTTTCTGTCCTAGAACTGCCCCTACAGCATAATCAGAAGCATCACACATGATTTCGAAAGGTATAGTCCAATCTGGTGGCTTGATAATTGGTGCAGTGGTCAAAGCAGTTCGCAGGATGTTATAGGCTATTAGACAATCTTCATCAAAATCAAAAGAACTATCTTTGGCCAGCAAATTACAAGGGTCGAGAAATTTTACTGAAATCCTTGATGAAGCATCTATAAAAACTGGCATGACCAAGGAAAGATCATACTTGTTTAACTGAGGTTGGGGGTGGTAGATTTGAGATCAATTCAACCTTGGCTTTATCAACCTCAATTCCTCTCTCTGAAATAATGTGTCCGAGCACAATTCCCTCACGAACCATAAAATGGATCTTCTTCTAACTTAGGACTAAACTTATTTCCATACATCATTTCAGTACCTTAGTCAAGTTCTCAAGGCAGCTATCAAATGAAGCACCAAAAACTGAAAATCATCTATAAATATTTTCAAAAATTGACCAATCATATCAGAAAATATGGCAACATACATCGTTGAAAAGTGGCTAATGCATTACAAAGACCAAATGACATGCGTCTAAAGGCAAATGTTCCAAAGGAACAGGTGAAGGTGGTCTTTTCTTGATCTGTAGGAAACACTGGGACCTGATTGTATCCTGAATATCCATCTAAGAAACAAAAGAAACTTTGTCCCGCTAGCCGTTCCAGAATTTGATCGATAAAAGGCAAAGGGAAGTGGTCTTTTCTAGTTACGGCATTCAACTTTCGATAATCTATACACACTCTCCAACTAGTTGATGTGCGAGTAGAATTGATTTGCCCTTTTCGTTTTCAATCACGGTAATACCAATTTTTAGGTACTACTTGGATTGGACTAACCCATTGACTATCCGAAATTGGATAAATAATACCAGCATCAAGCCATTTTACTACTTCTTTCTTAACAACATCCCTCATGTTCGGATTTAGCCTCTGTTGCATGTCTCTATGTGGTTTGGCTTCAATTTCACTATGAATGTGGTGCATATAAATGGAAGGGTCAATTCCCTTAAGATCAGCTATTGTTCATCCAATGCCTCTTTATATTCTTTAAGTACATCTACCAGTTTATTTTCTACTCAGAGGTTAGGGTAGATGCAATGATTACGGAAGGGTATCATTGGGTCCAAGGAACAAATATTTTAAGTCAGCAGGAAGAGATTTCAATTCTAGTCGGGGTGGTTCTTCCAAGGATGGTATTAAAGGGCTTGGTTTAGTTGGAAGTGGTTCATATTTTATAGTCCAAGGAGGGATAGTATCAAACTTAGGTGGTTCTAATAACAGGTTATCTCTTTGGTGTACTCATCAATATCAAAGTCAACTATTCCAAAATGTGTAAGACATGTTCGTAAAGGATCCGAATCAAGCAAACTTTGAAATTTCTTATCTACAACTTCTTCAATCATGTTTACTTCATTTAAATCATACACAGGTGGTCCTTGGAAAGCATTAAAAATATTTAATCTCATCTTTTATTTCCAAAAGATACATCCATCACACCCATTCTACAATTTATACATGCATTAAGTAGCCAAAAAAGATCTTCCAAGAATGATGGAATTTGGTTAGGATTACCACTAGATTCCATATCTAACACAAGGAAGTCGATAGGAAAATAAAATTTATCTACCTTTACTAATACATCTTCCAATATTCTACGAGGTACTTTGACTGATCTATCTGCCAATTGTAGTGTTATCGTTGTGGGTTTCAACTCTCTAAATCCGAATAACTCATACACTAAACTTGGGAGAAGGTTTACACTCGCACCCAAATCTAGTAATACTTTTTTGATTGTGAAGTTCCCTATTACACATGATATAATCGGAGTACCAGGATCTTTTAGTTTGGGTGGGGTTATTTGTTGAACAACTGAGCTAACTTGCTCAGTCAACTAGATCTTTTTTGGTATTTTTGTCTTGGCTTTATGTTTTTGTGTGCATAGATTCTTTAGAAATTTTTCATAAGCTGGAACTTGCTTGATAGCATCGAGAAGAGGTAAGTTTATTTGGACTTGCTTAAATAACTCAAGCATCTCATTCATTTTTATATTCATTTTGTCCAAAGAAGAAGAAGATTCTAAAGCACTAGGGAATGGGGCTTTAGGTGTGATTGCTTGATCATTGCATTCCTTTTCTTCTTCATTTCTTCTCTTTTTCGGTTCAGCCACTTCTAATTTCTGGGTTGGTTCAGGTGGGTTCAATGTTTTTCCACTTCTTAGAATCATGATGGATTTAGCATGTTCTGGGAATTTGTCAGAACTATTGGAACCTTCAGTCATGAATTATTTTTTGGGTTATCGATAGGCTGACTAGGTAACTTACCCTCCTCCTTCTACTGAATGCTGTGGCTAATTGACCTATCCGAGTTTCTAGTTTTGCAATAGATTGTGTGTGGGAGTGAAGGATTTGAGTATTCATTTCTAGCCCTTTCAATGCTTGTAACACATTGTCTTCGAAAGTAGGATGATTATTCGGTAGAGGTTGTGGGATGTTTGGGTATTGTGAATATGGTATGCTTCTAAAATTGGTTTCTTGATTATTAGGTCTGATTAATGATGAATTGGTTATATGTTGAGGTTTCTGAGAAAAATTTAGGTGATTTCACCAACCATGATTGTAAGTATTCGCATATGGATCATTTCCTATTCTAGGAGCCAATCGGGTTTGGGCTTGGTGGGCTTGCTCTTGAATAAGCTCAGAAAATTGGTATGCAGCTGGACATTCACCTGTAGAATGAGTCAGACTTGAGCAGATTATACAAACATCATGATTTTGAATAGATGGAAAAGAGGTGTTTCTAACATGTAGAATTTGGTCAAGTTTCTGGGATAGTTCATCTACCTTAGTATAGATATCTATAAAATGACCTATTTCATATATTCCACCTCTTTTAGGTTTTACAAGAGGGTCTCTACGAGCGACTGACATGTGATGTAATGAATTCTCACTCAATGTCTCAAAGAGTTGCCAAGCTTCATGTTCATTCTTTAACATAAATGTCCCACCACATGAAGCATCAACCATTTGCCGATGATTTTCTGTCAATCCATCATAAAAACATTGAACTAACTGCCATTTAGGTATGGCATGATACAGATATTTTCTAATCAATTCTTTTAATCTCTCCCATGTCTCATGAAACATCTCGCCATTAGTCTGAAAAAAACTTGTTATGACTTTTCTAATTTGATTTGTTTTTCCTATAGAAAAGTATTTTTTAAGAAACACTCTCTGAAGATGCTCCCAAGTTGAAATTGTTACAGTATCTAATGAATTTAACCAATATTTGGCTTTGTCCTTAAGAGAGAATGGGAACAACTTAAGTCTAAGAGTATCATCAGAAAAATTTTGAATTTTTACGGTCGAACAAATTTCCAAGAATTCATCTAAGTGTTTGTATGGATCCTTATTTGTAAGTCCATAAAATGAAGGTAACATTTGAATCACACTTGATTTGATCTCATATTGAGTGGCCTCTACTGGAGGCACTTGAATGCACGGAGAGTAGGTATACTTTGAAGGAGTGAAATATTCTTTTAACTGTCGTGGTGGATCATTTTCGTTATTAGGGTCCATAATTCTAAGTTTGTTTGCTCTAAAGATTCTCTCTATTTCAGGATCTAGGGGTATGAGATTAGGTTGTAACGATCGGTGACCAAGCATACACCCTATCGATGTACTCTAAAGCAAAAGTAATTCATTTTTTAATTATATAATAGAAAGAAAGGAGAAGATTCTAAAAGAAATATCCTAAGAGATTCCTAGAACTAAGAGGAATGAAGACTAATTTAATTAGGATTTAATAATTATTAATAATCAAGTTAACAAATATTAAACTCTCTACCCTAGGCTTAACCTAAATCTAGACAGCTCCTAACTTCCAAGACCTCCTTGGAGCCCTCCAAGTCAAAAATTAGCTGATCAACTAGCAAGTTAAGAATAAGGTCAGTGGGGGTCCCCCGTCGCTTATTAGGTAAGTGAACGGAACCAATTAAGTAACCACTTTCTCTCCTTTTCTAGACACCAGTTAAGCAGTCAATCTCGACCTGGTCTAACTCTTTTGGGTGCCTTGTCCTATTGAGCTCGAGTTCTTTAGGGACTAACGTCTAGTTAATTTTAAAATTAAAGGCTTGGGTTAATACAAAATGAGGAATGTGGTTTATGGGCTAAGGAAGGGTGATAAACTCCCCACCTTATATTGATTAGGGGTTTGTGTCCTTAAAATTAATTATAAAAATGCTATGCAACAAGCAGATGTCAAGCTCTTGAAAAAATTAATCTACTTATTTTTTTTAGTTTTTTATGATTAAGTTTCTAATTCCCTAATAAATTATGAGATGTCAATGAAAATATTTTAAGTTTTGCAAAAATAAATTTACCTAAGTCAATCTATGCATAGAAAATAAATAAAATATTTTTTTTAATTTTTATTATTATATTAAAAAAAATTAATTATGTTTTATGGAAAGTGTCTTAGGGTTTTCTTCAAGTTTTTTTTTTTAAAGTTACGTTAATAAAAAAATGTTGATTAGGTTAAAAGTGGGTTTGTGATCAGAAGGAAAATAATTTTTTATGTTAAAAAGAAAATAAGAAAATTTAACAATTAAGGTAGCTAAAAATAAGAATAAAATCAATAGAAAATTGTGATAATTTGTTTTTAAAAAAATTAAATTTTAAATTTTTTAAATTTTTTAATTTTTTAAATATATATATATATATTTAAAATAACTGCACTTAAGTCCCTGGTAATGGCGCCAAAAATCTGATGCATGTCATAGTGCAACGATTAAAACACCTTAATTTCACTAATAGATAGCGAGAGTAAGGGATCGAATCCATAGGGACTTTAGTGGTTTTTTTGAATTAAAACTATGCAATTAGGAATTTAAATAAATAAATAATAAAAATAATTAAGATATGATCTATCTTATGAAAGCACGGCCCGTACCCGTAGATCACGGCCCGTCCCTTTTAAGAATAGATCAGTCAAGAATTATTTTCATTTAAAAAGTTCACTAAGAACTAAACATAAATAAATATTTTATTGTAAAGCATCCGAATACATAAAAATTAAAACTAAAAAAATTCTTCTTCCCTGACATCAAGAAAGCAACAACATCAAGAAGGCACCGAACTCCCCAGGATCCTTGCTTCCTGAATCAGATTAGCGCAACCCACCGAGGGAACATCTTTCTGCCTCATGAATGTCTCTCCTTCTTTCTCTGTTCGGGATTTTATCTCACATCTGCCCAGCCAAAGCTATTTATAGATGCTCATATGTGTAAAGGATGCAGAGAGAACGCGGAGAAATCACAAAGAGATTATGCCTCTGTTTCCATACCAGACATGGCTTCCTAACTGTTCAGATCTGATTCGAAGCCCAGACGAATGCAGACGATTTGTTTGCTTGATCTATGAACGCAGAGAAGACACTGAGATATTATGAACGTCCACATCAGATGCTTGGTTTCTTTGGGAGAATGCATTGATTTCCTTCCAAATTTGAATTCTTTCCCGATTCGGCATCCAAACGAAAAATAAAAAGATTTCAAAGAGATAACGGACAATTCTCCTTCCAATTTGAAAGTCTTCAATCCAATTTAGTCCCTAATTGGTTGGTGGAGTGATGGGATAAGAAGGGAAGAAAAATTGGAAGGAAAAAAAAATAAAACGAACGATTGAACTCAGCAATTGGTTTACCAAGTTTGCCTTGAGATGCGTGCAAATAAAGATAAATCATTAAAAATTTAATTTCGAGCTCATTTAAGTCCGATTTGAGTGCCGTTTGTGTCGTTGGACTTCTAAAATTGAGCTCTTTAAGTTGATGAGATTTTACCTAAAATATTATATAAATATTTAAATATTAAATAATAATAGGTACTTTGACTTATTAATTAATAGGTTTATGATGATTATTTGTGCGTTTATCAAATAGCAATAAATAATTACTACTTATAGATGCCGACCAAATATCAGAAGTTAAAGAAATTCTAGCATTTAAATTTGGGAGACTTTCAGTTAAACTTTGTTTCTGTTGACCCAATTAATGATTTTGATGATTAACAAAACTATTTGAGTATAATTTTTGAAGGCTCTGATGATTTTGATTTAGTGTTTCAGCCTATAAAACTATTGAAAGATCAAAATCAAGAGTTACAATGTGTTCTGGATCGAATCTAATGTCTAGGTAAGAATTGCAGACATTAGAGTCGACTCCGAGAATCACAGAGCCGACTCCGGAACTGGCACATTAGAGTCGACTCCGAGACTGTTAGAGTCGACTCTCACAGACGAAGCAGAAAGTCGATTTTTCTGGCTCAACCTAGAGTCGACTCCGGGTAAGTTAGAGTCGACTCCGGAAAAGTTTCTTGTTGACCCCGGAAAAGCCAGAGACGACTCCGGAAATATCAGTTTGAAACGCCTCGAGCTAGAGCCGACTCCAGAAAAGTTAGAGTCGACTCCAATCCACCTGGAACGAAAAACAAAGTTGCCAGATCAGCTCTAACGGTAACTTTTCTATTTTTACTCATTTCTAACGGATATATTTTGATAGAAGGTACACTCCAATGGATAGTTTTATTCCAAAAGAGGTGTAAAAGAAATCTATAAAAAGGGGAGTCTATTGTTCAAAAAAAAGAAGAAGAGAGAAAAACGGAAAATCTGAAAAACAAAGAGAAAATCTGAGATAGACAAATCCCACTTCAAAAATCGTGAGCTTGAATCTTGAAAGGAAAACCTTCTAGCTCAAATCCACTCCACTCCAAAAGGCCCAAGAGGAATCCAAGCATTCAAAATCAAAGTCTTGGAGGATTTCCCAACTTGGAGAAAGGAGATTCGCTTCTTGCTTTTCAACCCTTCTCAACTGCTTCAACCGCGAAGAATCGGAGCTGAGGCTTGATTCAATCCAGCAAGGAGAAGAAGAAAAGAAGAAAAGATCAAAAGCCAACCTTTCTACAAATCAGGCTTTTCTAAACCTTATTATTCTTAATTTGTATATTTGCTCATTGAGGAGCTTTGTATTCACACACAATACTCATCTTATTTTTGCCTAGTTCAATCTGGGGGATTGAACTAGAGGAGGTAGTTTTACCTCGGTTTAAGCTTGTTTAAGCTTGGGTTAGTTGTGAGCCCGTGAAAAACAACGTGTAGGGTTTTGTGCTGGTAAGCCCGAGTAAAACCAGCTGGGTTCGTTGTGCACCCGGTAAAACAACAAGTTTGAGTTGTGAGCTTGGAAAACAACTCGGCTGTAATCTAGAGAGATTATAGTGTGGACCCAAGTGAATCTTGGGAGTGGACGTAGGTGTTGGATACACCGAACCACTATAAAATCTTTGGTGTTTGCAGTGCCTCATTGTCTCTTTATCTATCTCTAGTTATCTTGCATTTGCACTCATTAATCACAAGCAAACTATTTTAAAAAGGGCTAATTTTTAAGAACCCAATTCACCCCCCCCCTCTTGGGTTGCCATCTGGGCCAACAATTGGTATCAGAGCAAGTGCTCATTTAGAATTTGATCTCACGATCAAGGGCTAAAGATCCTTATGGCAACACAAAGTGGTTCATGTTTTGCTGAAGGTCATTCTACGAATAGACCTCCTTTATTTAATGGAACCAACTATTCATATTGGAAAGCTAGAATGAGAATATTCATTCAAGCTTCTGACTATGAATTGTGGGGAGTAATAATAAATGGACCTAGTACACCCACACACCTTATTGATGGCACTATTGTTCCTAAAGCCCGAAAGGGATTGGAATGATAATGATAGGAGAATGGCACAACTAAATGCTAAAGCCATTAATATCTTATATTGTTCCTTAGACTCTAATGAATTCAACCGTATCTCAACATGTAATTCCGCAAAGAAATTTGGGATAGGTTGGAAATAACTCATGAAGGAACAAACCAAGTTAAGGAATCAAAAATAAATATTTTGGTTCATAAATATGAATTGTTTACAATGGAACAAACTGAAACCATCACATGCATGTTCACTAGATTCACCGATATTGTGAATGGTTTAAAGAGTCTTGGTAGAATTTATTCTAATGCTGACCTTGTGCGCAAAATTCTTAGGTCACTACCAAGAGCGTGGGAAGCAAAAGTCACTGCATCCAAGAAGCAAAGGACCTCAATGCACTACCTTTAGAGGAGCTTCTAGGATCCTTAATGACCCACGAGCTGACATGAAGCAGCATGTTGAGGAGGAAACAAAAAGGAAGAAAACTCTTGCCCTCAAGACTGCAGAAATGGAAGAGAGCAGCAGTGAAAGTAATGATGAGGATGATGATGAAACTGCTCTCTTGGCCAAAAAATTCAGAAGGTTTATGAGAAAAAGGCCCTTCCATAAAAAGAAATTTGGAGCAAGATTTGAAGGAGAAAAGGATAAGAAAAAGGACAAGGAGAAAGAAAAAGAAAAAGAGCCCTTAGTATGTTATGAGTGCAAAAAGCCAGGGCACTTTAAGTATGATTGTCCTTTGCTGAAAAAGGCCTACAAGAAAAAGAAGAAAGCATACATGGCAACATGGTCTGATGAATCTTCCTCGTCGGAAGAAGATGAGCAAAAGGAAGTTGCCAATATCTGCTTCATGGCCAACAACGACGACAATGACAATGAGGTAAGTTCTGAAAACTCAAATGATGATTTACATTTGATGAAATGTTTGAGGCTTTCAATGAACTTATGATTGATTTTAAATCTTTGAAAAAGAAGTATAAGTTTTTGAAAAATGATAATATTAGCTTAGCTAAAAGTAAAAATGAATTAGCTTTAGAAGTTAAGAACTTAACTAATGAAAAAGAAGAACTTAGGAAAGAAAGAGAAAATATTAATCAAGAAATAGATTTATTAAAATCTGAAACTAAAAACTCAACAAAAGATTTAAAAGATCAATTAGAAACTTTAGCTTTAGAAAAAGAACAGCAAGTTAAAGAAATGACTCTCTTAAGAAAGATGTTAAAAAATATAAAGACATTGTTGAGAAATTCACCTTAAGTTCAACTAAACTTAACATGATCCTAGATAGTCAAAAAGCTGTTTTTGACAAAGCAGGTTTAGGGTATAACACATTAAGGAAACAAAAATCTTAAAGAATATTTTTATAAAAGCCAACCAAAGTAATATAACTTGTTTTAAATGTAATGAAAAGGGTCATAAATCATTTGAATGCAAAACGTTAAATAATAACAACAAGTTAAATATTAAAGCTAAGAAAATATGGGTTCCGAAAGGAACAATTTTTGTTGCTGCTAACCATGAAGGACCCAAGAAAGCTTGGGTACCTAAACATAAAGTTTAAATTATGTTGCAGGAATGTCTTGTAGCCAAAAGATCAAAGAAAAAGTGGTACCTTGATAGTGGCTGCTCAAGACATATGACGGGTGACAAAGATGAATTCATCACCCTGGAAGAAAAGAAAGGTGGAGTTGTGACATTTGGCGATAACGGTAAAGGTCAAATTATGGGCCTTGGTAAAGTTCGCATAACTCCATCTATATTTATTGATAATGTACTTTATGTTAATGGTTTGAAGCATAATTTAATTAGTATAAGCCAATTATGTGATAAAACTTTAATGTTTCATTTAAATCTTCTATTTGCATGTAACTAATTCTATTAATGATAGCATTGTTTTTACTGGTTATAGATATGGCAATGTGTACTTAGTTGACTTAGACAAATTATCTGAAAGTAGTCATTGCCTAATTGCTGACAATGCTAACATAAATGATATTAGTTGGTTGTGGCATCGTAGATTAGGTCATGCAAGCACACACCTTATTTCAAAACTAATTAAAATGGATTTAGTTAAAGGATTACCTAAACTAGATTTTGAAAATAATAAAATTTGTGATGCATGTCAATTTGGAAAACAAACTAGAAGTTCTTTTAAATCTAAAAACATTGTTTCAACTTCTAGGGCACTAGAGCTACTTCACATGGATCTTTTCGGACCAACTAGAACCACAAGTCTAGGAGGAAAGAAATATGGTCTAGTGATTGTAGATGATTATTCTAGATATACTTGGGTAATGTTTTTAGCTCACAAAGATGAGACTTTCTCGATATTCCTGAAATTCTTCAAGAAAGTCACAAATGAGAAAAACACTACTATAGTATCTCTAAGAAGTGATCATGGAACAGAATTTGAAAATCACTTATTTGAAAATTTTTGCACTGAAAATGGAATTAATCATAATTTTTCAGCCCCTAGGACTCCACAGCAAAATGGTGTAGTTGAAAGAAAAAATAGGACTCTAGAAGACATGGCCCGTACCATGCTATGCGAAAGCAACTTACCAAAGTATTTTTGGGCGGAAGCAATTAACACAGCATGTTACATCTTAAACAGAGCTTTAATAAGACCAATATTAAAGAAAACACCTTATGAATTATGGAATGAAAGAAAACCAAATATAAAATACTTTCATGCATTTGGATGTAAATGTTTCATTCATAATAATGGTAAAAACAACTTAGGAAAATTTGATGCTAAATCTGATGAAGGAATTTTTCTAGGTTATTCAACAACTAGTAAAGCTTATAGAATCTTTAACAAGAAAACCTTAATAGTTGAAGAATCCATACATGTAGTTTTGATGAATCTTTAGCAACTGGATCTGAAAAGATTGATGATGAGGAAGATACAAACATAATTGAAAAAGATCTTGAAAAACTTAATATTGAAGTATCTTCTGATCATGAGCAAGAAGCTAAAGATGATGATTCACATAAGGACGATGATGTCAATATTGATCATAATGATATAGATCTTCCAAGAGACTGGAGATATGCCCATAGTCATCCCAAGGAATTGATTATAGGTGATCCATCTCAAGGAATAAGAACTAGATCATATATGAGAAATATTAGTAATCATCTTGCATTTGTATCACAAATTGAACCTAAAACTATAGAAGAAGCTGAAAAAGATAATAATTGGATGTTAGCAATGCAAGAAGAATTAAATCAATTTACAAGAAATAATGTTTGGACTTTAGTTGAAAGACCTAAAAATCATTCAGTAATAGGATCAAAATGGATTTTTAGAAATAAACTAGATGAAAATGGCATAGTAATTAGAAACAAAGCTAGATTGTTGCAAAAGGATATAATCAAGAAGAAGGTATTGATTTTGATGAAACCTTTGCACCTGTAGCTAGATTAGAAGCCATTAGACTTTTACTTGCATTTGCATGTCATATGAACATTAACTTATTTCAAATGGATGTTAAAAGCGCATTTTTAAATGGATTTATAAATGAAGAAGTTTATGTAGAACAACCACCAGGTTTTGAAGATCACGAATTTTCAAATCACGTTTTTAAATTGCACAAAGCTTTATATGGTTTGAAACAAGCACCTAGAGCTTGGTATGATAGGTTAAGTAAATTCTTAATTGAAAATGATTTCACAAGAGGAAATGTTGATAAAACATTATTTTTGAAAAGAAAAAGTAAAGATTTACTTGTAGTACAAATATATGTTGATGACATTATTTTTGGTGCTACTAACGATTCTCTTGTCAAGAATTTGCAAGTTAATGCAGGGAGAATTCGAGATGAGCATGATGGGAGAACTCAACTTCTTCCTTGGACTCCAGATCAAACAAAGCAAAGAGGGTATCTTTATCAACCAAACAAAGTACACAAGAGAGATTCTAAAGAAATTTGGTATGGAATCAATTAAACCCCTCGGAACACCAATGAGTCCTTCATGCAAGCTGGACAAAGATGAAGAAGGTAAAAAGGTTGATCAAAAATTATCGAGGTATTATCGGATCCCTTCTTTATTTAACAGCAAGTAGACCAGATATTATGTTTTCTGTATGTTTATGTGCTAGATTTCAATCAGAACCTAAAGAATCACACTTAATAGCTGTTAAAAGAATACTAAGATACTTAAGTGGAACAAAAAATGTAGGTTTATGGTATTCTAGAGACTCCACATTAAATCTAATTGCATATTCAGATTCTGATTATGCCGGATGTAAATTAGATAGAAAAAGCACAAGTGGTGCATGCCAATTTTTAGGAAGTAACTTAATCTCATGGTTTAGCAAAAAGCAAAATTCGGTTGCATTATCTACTGCGGAAGCAGAATATGTTGCAGCTGGAAGTTGCTGTGCTCAAATCCTATGGATTAAGAGACAACTTGAAGACTATGGTATCACACTTGATAAGACACCCATAAGATGTGATAATACAAGTGCAATAAATCTTACTAAAAATCCAATTCAACATTCAAGAACAAAGCATATTGAAATAAGATATCACTTTATAAGAGAACATGTAGCCAATAATGAAATTTGTCTTGATTATGTGAATACTGAAGAACAACTTGCAGATATATTAACAAAACCCTTAAGTGAAGAAAGATTTTGTTATCTTAGAGGAGAATTAGGAGTTTGTGATCCTTTGGAATAGTTTTCTGAAACTCTTAAGGACATCAATCTAGATTTCATCATTTCTTGAAAAATCTTGATATTTCAATAAGGAAATCTATCTAGATCTTGATTCAATGTTTCCCCAATTGCTAAATAACTTTAATCTATAATTTGATGATTAAATTGAATAGTTTCAAATGCTTGAAACTCAATTTTTTATCTCTGAAACTGTTAGAGTCGACTCTGACAGTTTGCGGAGTCGACACCTGAGTTTTTGATTTTCTGTCTAAGTGATTAGAGCCGACTCTGGCTTTTGTGGAGCCGACTCTAATACGAGCGCTGACAGACTTTCTGGCTCGGAGCCGACACCCAGTTTTCGGGAGTCGACTCTAAGTCGAGTTAGGTCAAAAATAAAAAGGCGGAGTCGACCCCCAATCATTCCAATCGTCTCCTAAACCGTTCCTAAGAACTCCAAAACTTTTCCAACTTCCCCAAATCCACTCAAAACCCCTGATTAACTTCCAATCCTCTCAATGGCACCAAAGAGGCGCGGATTCGTCGCTGGAGCATCCGTTCCAACGAAGAGACGCACGGTTCGGAGGCAACCATCGCCTTCTTCCTCTTCGGCCACTCAAGAGGATTCTCCACCTTCACCCTCATCTCCTAAGGTTGATCAATTAGCTGGTAAGACCATTACCACTGGGAGAAAAGTTAATTTTGATTTATTTGAATCGGAGGGTTTCTCTATTGGAAGAAATTAAGGGATATGGGATGGGAGAAAGTGTGCTCACTAGATTTGCCCACATATCCGGCATTGGTAAGGGAGTTTTATAATGGATTAAGCAGAGGAGAAGGAGGATTGATTAGCACAGTGAGAGGAACTAGGGTTACGGTAACAACTGAGATTCTTGGAACCCTATTAGAAATGCCCACTGTTGGTTTAATGGAATGTCAACTTAATGACAGAAGTGGTGCACTATCAAGGATGCTAGGAAGAGATGTGACTGAGTTCGAAGAGATCTTTGCAAATCAGTTAAACCTAGAACTCAGATTATTGCATAATATATGTGGTAGAATCTTATTTCCAAAAATAGGGAGATTCGAGTATGTCTCGGAGCGAGACGTTCTGATGATGGACTGCATTATCACTGGAGGCCAGTCAATTTAGCTGGCATGATGATAGGTTACATGGCAGAGGCAGCTACTAAGAAAAGATCAACACTGCCATACGGTATGATTCTGACTTTAGTTTTTAGAAGCCAGGGTGTGCTCATCATGGAAAATGAACCATTGAGAAAACTGAGACACACTGATTATTACAGCACTTCAACTATTCATAGAATGGGATTTAAGAAAGTTAATGGTGTTTGGATGAGGAGAGAGGAAAGAACAGATAGGGATGGTGCAGAGGGAACCAGACTAGAAGAATCCCAGGACCATCTACTGCGGGACCATCAGTCCCTGATTCATCTTTTGCGGGACCTTCGTCTGCTGGACCTTCGGAGGCCGGACCGAGTTCTATACCATCACCTCCACATCAGCCTATTACAAATTCTGGAAGATTTTCTAATGAACAACTTGATCAGTTAAGAAGCTTACTTGCTGAGTATGACAGTCACAGGTCAAATGAAATTAATCAATTGAAGGATGACTTTAATCAGTTAAAAGAAGAATTAAATTCGAGACTGGACATGCTATCCTTTACCTTAGGCAGTTCTGTAGAATCCTTTGGAGCTGAGCTTCACAAGATCTTCGAAAGGATGGAAGGCATTGCCGATGGATCTGGATCGTATGTTCATGCAACGGGTCAATTAAAGAAGGATATTGACCTTGCAGTCTCTCAAATCGAAGCTAGTCTTGAAAATTTTAAGAAAGCACAAAAAGATGATGTAATGGAGATAATAGGTCATCTAAAGAAAATTGTATTCAAGCACATTTGATCTTGTTTTTGAGTTTGATAGCTTGTACTTAGGAAGTTTTTGATTATCCAATGTATTTCATTTTGAAATGTAAATGAATCAACTGATGTAATGGTTCTTGCATATGAAATACAATTTCACTTTTTCAAATTTTGATTGATTGGATTCCTTATTGAGATTATAAATTTTTTTTCTCTCCTTATTGCTAATAACAAAAAAGGGGGAGAGATAGTTGTGTATATGCATAAAGAAAGAAAGAAAGGGGGAGAATTAATTGTTTATGCAAAATGTCTTGAAATGTTAATCTATTAAAATTTGATGCTTATATATAAAGAGGAGCTACTCAATGCAGGGGGAGCTTAACAAAAAGCTCATTTTACAATCTTATGCACATTAAGTTTAACAATTCAATCTTGATGGATTATATTGAACTCATGTACAATTTTAAAGTTTACATTGAACATTGGCATCAAAACCTTAATTTCAATGTTTTAAAGTTAAAATGACTATAATCCTTAGTTTGATTGAATTTTTGAATGCATATACTCAAAGTTTTTGTTATCATCAAAAAGGGGGAGATTGTTGACCCAATTGATGATTTTGATGATTAACAAAACTATTTGAGTATAATTTTTGAAGGCTCTGATGATTTTGATTTAGTGTTTCAGCCTATAAGACTATTGAAAGATCAAAATCAAGAGTTACAATGTGTTCTGGATCGAATCTAATGTCTAGGTAAGAATTGCAGACATTAGAGTCGACTCCGAGAATCACAGAGCCGACTCCGGAACTGGCACGGTCATTAGAGTCGACTCCGAGACTGTAGAGTCGACTCTCACAGACGAAGCAGAAAGTCGATTTTTCTGGCTCCAACCTAGAGTCGACTCCGGGTAAGTTAGAGTCGACTCCGGAAAAGTTTCTTGTCGACCCCAGAAAAGCCAGAGACGACTCCGGAAATATCAGTTTGAAACGCCTCGAGCTAGAGCCGACTCCAGAAAAGTTAGAGTCGACTCCAATCCACCTGGAACGAAAAACGAAGTTGCCAGATCAGCTCTAACGGTAACTTTTCTATTTTTACTCATTTCTAACGGATATATTTTGATAGAAGGTACACTCCAACGGATAGTTTTATTCCAAAAGAGGTGTAAAAGAAATCTATAAAAAGGGGAGTCTATTGTTCAAAAAAAAAAGAAGAGAGAAAAACGGAAAATCTGAAAAACAAAGAGAAAATCTGAGATAGACAAATCCCACTTCAAAAATCCGTGAGCTTGAATCTTGAAAGGAAAACCTTCTAGCTCAAATCCACTCCACTCCAAAAGGCCCAAGAGGAATCCAAAGCATTCAAAATCAAAGTCTTGGAGGATTTCCCAACTTGGAGAAAGGAGATTCGCTTCTTGCTTTTCAACCCTTCTCAACTGCTTCAACGCGAAGAATCGGAGCTGAGGCTTGATTCAATCCAGCAAGGAGAAGAAGAAAAGAAGAAAAGAAGAAAAGATCAAAAGCCAACCTTTCTACAAATCAGGCTTTTCTAAACCTTATTATTCTTAATTTGTATATTTGCTCATTGAGGAGCTTTGTATTCACACACAATACTCATCTTATTTTTGCCTAGTTCAATCTGGGGGATTGAACTAGAGGAGGTAGTTTTACCTCGGTTTAAGCTTGTTTAAGCTTGGGTTAGTTGTGAGCCCGTGAAAAACAACGTGTAGGGTTTTGTGCTGGTAAGCCCGAGTAAAACCAGCTGGGTTCGTTGTGCACCCGGTAAAACAACAAGTTTGAGTTGTGAGCTTGGAAAACAACTCGGCTGTAATCTAGAGAGATTATAGTGTGGACCCAAGTGAATCTTGGGAGTGGACGTAGGTGTTGAATACACCGAACCACTATAAAATCTTTGGTGTTTGCAGTGCCTCATTGTCTCTTTACCTATCTCTGTAGTTATCTTGCATTTGCACTCATTAATCACAAGCAAACTATTTTAAAAAGGGGATAATTTTTAAAAGACCCAATTCACCCCCCCTCCCCTCTTGGGTTGCCATCTGGGCCAACAGTTTCATTGCTAAAAAGTTTGTCACAACCACTCTTCTAAAGGTACGACTACTAGTTCTTCTATAAACAGGTTGTAGGCCTAATTGAATATATTGTTCAAAATTATAAGATTAAGATAAACTAAAAGGTAATTCATCCTGAACTATCCATCTTACAAGTAATTTTCTCTGATTTTTATGGTTATATGCAAAATTACCTATAAGTGATCCCTCTTGTATATTAAGGATACATTGTTGACGAGAATCATGCATCCTATGAGTCTTTTGATGTCTTTTTAAATGCCTTGTTCCCTCAGTACTAGAACAACTGTAAAGTTTTGCACATTTTTTACATTTTGCTTTATAGACTCCATCAACCATAATTCTATTGAAATCATTCCAAACATCACTAGTCCTCTTACGAGAAGAGGTTTGACATTCACTAACACTGGCTTTAGAGGGAACTTGGGGTTGGGGTTGGGGTTAGGGTTGAGGATTAGTTTCCTCACCCTTAGAAAAAGGATGCATGTTAAAATTACTTTCGTTAAAAGATGTCATATCTAAAATTTTTAATTAATAAATATAAAAAAAAAAAACTAACCCATAAGAAGGAATTGAGAAGAGGATTAGAGGTGGAGGGGTGGAGCGAAGATTTGTGAGCTTCATCTTGCACTCTCGCCTCTCAACAAGAAGTAACCTTGTAGCACTTGAATACTTGATAGAGCACTTGCCACTTGCAAGAACACTTGCAAACTAAAAATTAAATTGCTAATCTGCTAGAGCACTTGCTAGAAGAGAGAAATAGTAGTAATAAAGAAGTTGGTTTGGTGTGGTAAGAATGAGGGAGAAATGTGCTATTTATAGAAGTTTTAATTTTTTTAAATACCCTTTAATATAGATGTTATATGGCTGTTGAGAGGGTAAAATGGTCTTAAACCCTTCTAAATGGCTATATTGCCATTTTTAACTGCTATATAGCTGTTATGGGCCGTGCCGTGCTGGCATAGCCTGAGGGCTTGCCTGCACGGCCTGAGCTGTGCCTGGAACGGCTCTGATGGGTCATGCCAGGCATGGCACGGCTGGGCTGTGCTGGGCATGGCCCATCATGGGCCATGCTAGGCCCGGCATGGCTCAGGCCCAGCATGGCCCGTGGCCCAAAATGGGCCATGAGCTGTGCTTAGCCTAATTTTTTTTTTTACCGTGCCATGCCTGGCATGGGCCGTGCCAGATACAGCACGATAATTTTATAGGCATGGTGGGCCTGGGCCGTGCCGTGCCAGGCACGGCCTAGTATCCATCTCTAATCCAGTCCCTCACTGTTAGGAGGGAGGCTTTGATTGATAGGCATGTTACTCGGTTTCTCCTTGAGCCGTACTGTATGTGGAGCTCTTTTATGCATGCCAAATATGGTGACTGGGTTTCTTCCACTGATCTTCAATCGACTCGAGGGTACTCTTTCTTTTGGAAAGAGGTCTATCGGCATGCTTCAGATATTCTGAACAGCATCTCTTGGCTGACTGATAATGGAGCCTCGGTGGATGTTGTTCGGGATACGTGGATTGCAGACCTCCCTCTGTCGCGCTGGCCTACCTTTGTCAGCACTGCCATTCCAAGTGGTCTGAGAGTCACATACTTAATTATCCAGAACCATTATGCTTGGGATACCCCTTTGCTTTCCAGCCTATTTGGGGATGAGCTCTATCGTCGCATTCTATCTATTCTTCTCATTCCAGGTCATACCACTGATATCAGAGTTTGAAGGAGATCCTGTATTGCTCGTGCTTCTATTAGGGATCTTCTGAGGATTTAAGACTACAGTCCCTACAGTCGATGGATGTGGCTTGGATCTGACGTCTTTCCATCCACCCTAGGGTTTGGATTTTTGTTTGGAAGCTTGTTCGGAACTATCTTCCGACCTGCTCCCTACTTTCTAGGCGCAGGTTGAGTATCCAGCCTACTTACCCGCTCTGTGGTCTTGAGGAGGAGACGGTCGACCATGCTATCTTCACCTGCTTCAGAGCCATACAGATATGTCATATTTCACACGACCGGCCCTGGGTTGATGGTACTTCTTCTCACCGCATATCCTTTCTGGATTTGATTAGGCAGGGATGGCAGAGGGGCTTCTATTATCAGGGTACCACGAGGGCTTATATAGCTTACTAGATATGGTTATCCCAGAATTGGCTTGTGTTCACTGGTGAGACGGCTCCATCCCATCAAATTCTCAAGTCAACCTTCTTTTTATCCGAGAAGTTCACATCCCATCACTCTGTTCTAGATTCTGATAGCCCTAGCTTTTGGAGCTCTCATGCTGCCTTGGCAATACACCGTCATATGGTCTTTATTTTTTGGAAGCCTCTACTTCTAGGGTTTGTCAAAATCAACTTTGATGGGAGTGTCCATAGTAGATCTGCGGGTTTTACCTTTGTGATTCGAGGAATGATGGTGCTTTATTGGCAGCTGGTGATTTCGGCCTTCTAAACTCATCTATCCCTCTTGCTGAACTATCTGTTGCGTGAGCTGGTATTTTCTGTGCCATTCGTAGTTTGGATGCCCGTTGTCTTATCATTGAAGGGGACTCTCTTACTATTATCCGTTGGCTCGATAGGAGACAGCTGATAGTTTGCCAACTAACTCCTTGATTCATGACATTCGCTCTATGCTCCAAGGAGTTCATACCGTCCATATTCGACACATCTATCGGGAAGCCAACTCAGCGGCTTATTGGATTGCTGTTAGGGTGGCTTATCATTCTGGCTTTTGGATTTGGATGCAGGAAGATCCTTGCCCTCATGTTCTTCTCCAAATTTTATATTCTGATATATCGGGCTTGACTCACCCTAGAATGGTGTGATCATCCATCCGTACAAAAAAAAAAAAAACAATTTGAGTGCTATGACTCGGCCGGTTTCTAAAACTTTGGTTGATCGATTGGACGGATCTGATCACAAAATCGCTAGCATTTTGGGTCCCATAGGAAGAAACAACGGGGTCGACGCCAGTATAGACGCAAAGCCCATGCAGCGACGCATATGATGTACATCAATCATCAAACTCGATACAACTTCTGCTACATAACATTCTATATAGCAAGATTTTTTGATAACGAGACAAAGGCACGGTTCATAAACTTACTCTATAGCTCTTTCAATCTCATAGAATACTCCTCAAACTACAAAGAAAAAATAGAAAGAAAGGGATTAAATCATAAAAAATATTTTTAAAAAATCACAAATTATACTGTTTAGAAATAAAAATAAAGCCTTTTTATTAGATAATAATTAAAATATTATGTAATAACAATAGAGATAGTGACTATTTTAGTAATTAAAAATTAAATATGAAACTTAAATAATCATTTTTAATAAATAAATCAATATCATAATTTTGAAAGCCCCAATGTTAACTAAATGAGTAGCCAAATTGACAATATAATTCAATACAATTAAAAATAAATAAATTCAATATCCAATATATAATATCAAAGCATAAATCTAGGTCAATACGTAAATAAATAAATTAAAGTATGAAATATATAATATCAAATAGCAAAAGAAAACTTTAAATATAACTACATTTAACTTTCGAATTGAACTCATATATTGAGCATAAAGAGTGAGACTTAATTGATTGAAATTAAATTGAAATATAATCTTAAATTTGATTGAATATAATTCTTATCAAATTATATTTAATTAATTATTATATACTAAGTTATATTACATATGTGAGAAATGAAGTTTCATAGCAAGTCCTTCTATATTTTATTATAATTAAAATTTTACGTTTCATATAGCAGTCGCATTATACTCTTTTGGCCATTATAAGGCATATTTTGAGTCTTAATATAATAAATCAACCATAGAACGGTCACCATACTATTACACAAATGTTATCCCATCATATATTAAATAAACTATGAAGAAAACTATAATTAAAAGTTATTCTTATAAAAACATAGATTCTATATTTTGATATAATAAATCAACTACAAAGGAACCTGTCATTATTTTTATTTTTCATATTTATATGGTGAGCATATAATCATCATATGCTCAATGATAAAACATAGAAAATAAAATTTATTGGGAAGTCACTTTATATTTGACTCAAAATTTAGATTCCACACATTATGGCTATATTATGATTCTATGATCACTAAATTAAATGAAATCTATCAATAAAATCCTATAAAGCTCATTACAATCATACCTTAATGTAAAATTATTATTTATACACAACAAATACAGAACCATGCTCTGATCATTATACGAGGCACAAGAGATGGAATTAAGGACATGCCTTTCCATAGTTTATTAATTTTACTCAGACCTGCAATTTATTTTTGACAAAGTCATCATGGAATCATTTTGTGATCAATAATATATTAAAACTTTTAATGATAGTTTTCTCTATATTTTGTTATTATGTTGCATTTCAAATTTTTACAATGATCATGGATATAGGAATCAGAAAACAATCCTGCAATTCCTAAGAAAAATTCATTGTAATAATTATTTTTTTATAATTTATCGACCATATAAAAATTCAAATTTCATGCTCTCATATAAGCACCACACAAACAACTTCCATAAGAAATTTAAATAATTCTTCCTTTCAAGCATTATTAGACGCAGCAACACCTTCTGATGATGCCCGATCACCGGTCTTGAATGTCGGGAGAGGAGAGCTGCTTAATCCATGAATCTACGCCTGATCGGATGGCCTGCAAAAAAGTTTCAAGAACGGATGGGTGCTCCGGTGGGAACCCTTCGATGCTCAAGTCAGCAACCGGGGTCACAGCTGAGGGAGACCTCAGACGAGCTCTTCTTAGAGAAAAATGAGTCCTCAGAAAAGGAGAATCCCTCTCTGGGTATCAGGATAGCGAGCGTATGAGTTTGCATACCTTGTTTCTAAGTGGACTTACCCTTTTATAGGGGGTTGACACCTGCATAACCACGTGGAGTTCCGTGAGAAGGGAATGTCTGCGGGGTTCGTGGGGGTTGCATGAATTTGGGCCAGTTGGTGGGTCCTGTCCCATTGGAGAGGGGGAAAAACGACGGTTGGTGAGCCACGTTCCATCAGTCAGTGGAGCTGGCGGGTAGTTAGGTCTGGTCCCATCAATGGAGCGGCCAGTGGTGGTTGGACCTGGTTGTGTCAGACGGCACGGGTCAGAAGGATGGCGGCTTGAACAACTAGGACCATCCTAAGGCCAACTTGGGAAAGTTGGGACTGATCGGGACTGCCTTGACTCTCCTGAAGGCACCGAGGCCAAGCAGGGCCGACTCGGCCGACCTGGAGATGCCGGGGTGGGGCCAACTAGGGATGGTCGGGGTCGACTCGGCCAACTGGGAGGTGCCGGGGCCGAGCGGGGCCAACTCGACCGACTTGGAGATGCCGGGACCGAGCGGGGCCGACTTGGGGAAGTCGGGGCCGGCTCGGCCGGCTTAGAGATGCCGGGGCCGAGTGGGGCTGACTTTGAGAAGTCGGGGCCAGCTCGGCCGACTGGGAGGTGCCGGGGCCGAGCGGGGCCGACTTAGAGAAGTCAGGGCTGACTCGGTCGACTTGGAGATGCCGGGGCCAAGCGGGGCGAAGTCGGGGCTGGCTCGGCCGGCTTGGAGATGCCGAGGTTGAGCAGGGCCGACTTGGAGAAGTCGGGGCCGGCTCGGCCGACTAGGAGGTGCCGGGGCCGAGCGGGGCCAACTTGGAGAAGTCGGGGCCGACTCGACGGACTTGGAGATGCCGTGTTCGAGCGGGGCCAAATTGGAGAAGTTGGGGTCGGCTCGGCCGACTGGGAGGTGCCGGGGCCGAGCGGGGCCGACTTGGAGAAGTCGGGGCCGACCCGGCCGACTGGGAGGTGCCGGGGCCGAGCGAGGCTGACTTGGAGAAATTGGGGCTAACTTGGCCGACTTGGAGATGCCGGGGCCGAGCGGGGCGAAGTCGGAGCTGGCTCGGCCGACTGGGAGGTGCCAGGGCCAAGCAGGGCCGACCTAAAGAAGTCGGGGCTGGCTCAGCCGACTGGGAGGTGCCAGGGCCAAGCAGGGCCAACTTGGAGAAGTCGGGGCCGGCTCGGCCGACTGGGAGGTGCCGAGGCGGGGCTGCCTTAAGCTTTTGATTTTGCTATAATTGCCCTCGTGGCTATGTCAGCCACATCAGATGCCCCCCCTGAGCGCGAAGGGCCACGCGCCCGCTATCCTTTGGGTGAGAGGGGCACGAAAATTTAAAAATTGATTGCCCTTTAGTGCGCTTTTAATAGCTTGGTGAGCTGGCGCGTCGTCCCGAGGCAGTGTCGCTTCGCAGATCTTCCACAATCATGTGGTAGGTGGGGGCTGACGTCGACGCCGGACACCCTGAGGAAAGCGCCCATCGGGGAATGGAAAAAGGCGGAGGTTATTATGGCTTCTCCGTTTTTTATGCCCTGCGATTGGTCAGGGATCACGCTCCTCGGAGTGAATTGAGGTGGCACATCTCGGGCGTTAGCGAGATTTTCGGCGGACAGCTCTTGGTGCAATAGAAGAGTGCCACGTGGCGGGGCCTTGATTATCGTCATTCAGAAATGGGGGTAAAAAAGCGCCCCAAGGGCTTGGGGAAAGCTTTTACATTGCCATTACTTTCTTCCAACTTTCCTTTCTCTGAATTCCTCTGCAACTTGAGTCTTTCTGCCCTCGAGTTCCTTTCGATTCCCAGGTTAGTCTTATCCTTTGTCTCATCCCATGGACCGCCGTGCTGTTAGGGAGGGTAAGAGGCTCATTGTAGAGTCTTCCCATTCCGACGATGAAGGCCAAACCCCTTCAGTTAGCCAGGTGCCCCGGCCGGTGGGTGGCGTTACCATCCACGATCGACCGACGGCAACCGGACCTCCATCTACCCCAGCCTCCCCTATTAGGGTAGTTCCTGTGTCCTCCTGCCGTTCGGGACAATCTCCGGCTGTGAGTCTTGATCCGGTAGATCCGTCAGGAGTGGCCTCAACCGTGACCCCCGAAGATGTAGAGGCTATTAGGGCCAAGTATATGGTCCCCAGCTTCATCCACATGTCCGCGTCGGGGCCCAAAGATAAAGTGACCTCCGCCCACCCTGGTTGGGTTGCTCTATACAGTTCTTCCGGTGTGGACTGCGCCTCCCTTTTTACCCTTTTTTCCTGAATATCTTAGATAGGTATAGATTAGCACCTGCGCAATTGACTCCGAATTTGATTCAGATTATCTGCGCTTTTGTCATTCTTTGCATCTTCCAGGAGGCCCGGCCAGGGTTATCGCTATTTCGGGCTTTCTATAAACTCCGCCACCAAGGTGAGGGGGCCTGGTGGGCATTCACCGCCAGGTCGGGTAGGGCCTTTCCCTTAGGTCTCCCATCTAAAATTAGGGGGTGGAAGCCTCGATTCCTCTTCGCCCATGTCAAGGGGGTGAGGGCCGACTGGAGGGAGTCGGATACCAGCTCCAACGATAACTCCACCGTGGGGGAAAGGGATAGGGAGCTCTTCACCCAATTGTCCAACTGCCAAATCCCTAGCTACAAGAAACTCCTATCCGAGGAGAACCTGATAAAGGCCGAGTTGGCCCCAGCGGTCGGTGAGCACGATGTCCGATTCCTTCTGTCTCAATCGGAAGATTACTGTACGCTGTTGCTAACATTTCTTGTTTTTGGGCGCAGCGATGAAGTTTCATGTTGGCGCGTTTGAAGCCGCCTTGAAGCAAAAGAGGCCAGCGACCGGGGAAACATCAAGGCCGGCAAAGAAAGCTCAAAGGAAGGAGCGGGCTGAGCCGGCTCAAGCCGCTGAAGTCCCCAAGGCTCCAACGTCTGCAGAGGAGCCGGCTAAGGAAACGCCGATTGGAGAAGTGGTCTCGGGGCCAACTGGGACCGAAATAGAGGAAGGAGAGATTCTGGTCACCACCAAAGCTGCCGTGGTGATTGTGGATCTTGAAGAGGAAGCCCCTGCCACCGTCGATGTACCCGAGGTGGGGCAGGTTACAGTTGCTGTCAGCCCTTTGGCTGCCGCCGAGCTGGAGACGGAGAGTGCTCCCCCAACTGCCAGAGAGGAGGAGTTAGTCGCCAGAAGGTCCAGGGCTGGGACAGGCGACCAAGAAGCAGAGGGATGAGTCGGGGAGCTCATCCCAACAATCAGCGTGCTGCCTGACTCGCCCTTGGGCTGAAGGGCCGCAGGAGAAGACGGCGCAGCCAGCACCCGTGCTTGGCTTGATGACAGACACCGGGCGGGCCGCCTGTCTCTTGTCAAAGTTTTGGACTGCCGAGTCTGAGGAGGAGATGTGGGGGTTGAGCCACTCCGCGCTCCTAGATATGGTGATGGTCTCCGTTGTCCAGGTAATCCTTTGAGTTCCTTTCATTTTCGGACATGTCTTCCGATGCCTCAGTCTTCTGTGGCTAACATATTCTTCTGTCGCAGATGGCCAACGGCGTGATAGCCCTTCGTGAGGCGCTATCTCACTCAGCGGACATGCTCATAAAGTCCATGGCGCGGGCTGACAAGTATAAGAAGGAGAGCATGACGCAGTCCCAGAGCCTTGCTCGACTTTACCACGAGACCAAGGCCCGGGAGGAGGATTTGGGCGGCCGAATAAGGGAGGCGAAATGCTGGGCCGAAGCTGAGAGTGGCCGGGCATCCCTGTCTGAGGCCAAATTGGAACTGGTCTCGGACATACTGAAGGCCGCCGTGGAGCGGAATGAGGAGCTGGTCAATTAGCTTCAACGCGCCAAGAGGGAGGTCGGGGTGGCGCAAGATGAGGCCCGGGCCACTGCTGAGAGAGCTGCCGCCACGGAGAAGGCGGCGGTCGAGGCGGGCCATGAGAAAGCCGGGGCAGTGGCTCATGCGGACGAGGCCAACGCGCGAGCCGAGGAAGCTGAGGGCCGAGCTTGGGAGGCCGAGGCATAGGCTAAGGCGGTAGTGGCCGGGGCGTAGCAGGCTGAGGCGCAAGCCAAGGTGGCCGAAGGTAGGGCTCAGTGGGCTGAGATGCAAGCCTAGGAGGTCGATGCTAGGGCCCAGCAAGCTGAGGCTGGGGCGGGACAGGCCATAACCAACTATAAGTCCTCGTCGGAATTCGGGAAGGAGGTTCTCGAGGCCAGCCTCGATGCCTATGTTAAGGGCTTCGACATGTGCAAAACTAAGGTGTCCACGACTCTTAAAATCAACATCGCCGAGCTCGAGGGGATCCGCCCTGGGGAATCTGACGAGGAACTGGCTGAGGAAGAGGACGACGAGGGAGAGCCGGGCCCAAGCGAGCCCTAAAGAGTTGTTGTTTCTTCTTTTTTCCTTTTCTTTTTGTAACCGGCCTCGAGCCAAATTTTGTACTTCAATTTCATTATTAATGAAGAAAAGCCTTTTGTGAAGATGTTTTTGCACTTTGTCTCGCTTGTTTCTTCTTTCCTCTGGGTCGAACATTTTATCGTGCAACTATCGACAAGGCGGGCCCCGTACTTGTTAATGAGGAGGACCTTTCCTTCTGAGATGTTTTCTGTTTCTGAGCATTGCGCACATTGACGACACCATGGCCAGATCACAGCCCCAGATTTGCCAACGTTTGGATGCATCTTTGAGGGATATGCCAGCCGCGTGGGAGATTGCTTAAGATGCACTAAGCTGTCGTGGGCTGTTTGAAGGGAGATTCGTCTGCACTCGAATCTTCTAAGGACTTGGAATGATCCGAGGGCAACTTAGCGTCGAGATCGACTTGAGGGCGTCGGGGGCCGAATGGGCTTGACCGAGGAAGGTCTGCACCGACTTGGAGACCGTGAGGGCCGAGCAGGGCCCTTTAGAACCATCTCGGCGGTCTGTGTGCCGCCCGAGAGGCGACTCGGCGGGTACAGAGCTTTTAGGGTCTTAACCAACTCGGGGGTATCTCTGTGCTGGGGCCGAGTGATGTCCCATAGGCCACGATGCTGACGAGCTCCTTTAGAACCACCTTGGGGGTTTATATGCCACCCAAGGGGCGACTCGGCGGGTACAGAGCCTTTAGGGTCTTAAACGACTCGGGGGCACCTCCGTGCTGGGGCCGAGTAATGTCCCGTAGGCCACAATGCCGGTGAGCTCCTTTAGAACCACCTCGGAGGTTTGTGTGCCGCCCGAGGGGTGACTCGGCGGGTACAGAGCCTTTAGGGTCTTAACCGACTTGGGGGCACCTCCGTGCCGGGGCCGAGTGGTGTCCCGTAGGCCACGATGCCGGTGAGCTCCTTTAGAACCACCTCAGGGGTTTGTGTGCCGTCTGAGGGGTGACTCGATGGGTACAGAGCTTTTAGGGTCTTAACCAACTCGAGGGTACCTCCGTGCCAGGGCCGAGTGGTGTCCCGTAGGCCATGATGCCGATGAGCTCCTTTAGAACCACCTCGGGGGTTTGAGTGCTGCCCAAGGGGCAACTCAGCAGGTACAGAGCCTTTAGGGTCTTAACCAACTCTAGGGCACCTCCGTGCCGAGGCCGAGTGGTGTCCCGTAGGCCACGATGCCGGTGAGCTCCTTTAGAACCACCTCGAGGGTTTGTGTACCGCCCGAGGGGCGACTCAGCGGGTACAGAGACTTTAGGGTCTTAACCGACTCGGGGGCACCTCCGTACCAGGGCCGAGTGGTGTCCTATAGGCCGCGATGCTGGTGAGCTTCTTTAGAACCACCTCGGGGGTTTGTGTGCCACCAGAGGGGTGACTCGATCGGGTACGGAGCCTTTAGGGTCTTAACCGACTCGGGGGCGTCTCCTAGCCAGACCGAGTGGTGTTCCGTTAGCCGTGATGCTGGTGAGCTCCTTTAGAACCGCCTTGGGGGTTTGTGTGCCATCCGAGGGGCAACTTGACTGGGTACAGAGCTTTAGGGACTTGAACCGACTCGGGGGCGTCTCCTAGCCGGACCGAGTGGTGTCCAGTTAGCCGCGATGCCGGTGAGCTCCTTTAGAACCACCTCGGAGATTTTTGTGAAGCTTGAGGGAAGACTCAATCGGGTACAGAGCCTTTAGGGTTTTAACCAACTTGGGATAACCTCCGTGTCGGGGCCGAGTGGTGTCCCGTAGGCCACGATGCCGACAAGCTCCTTTAGAACCACCTCGGAGGTTTGTGTACTGTCCGAGGGGTGACTCGATCGGATACGGAGCCTTTAGGGACTTGAACCGACTCGAGGGCATCTTCTAGCCGGATAGAGTAGTGTCCCGTTAGCCGCGATGCCGGTGAGCTCCTTTAGAACCACCTCGGGGGTTTGTGTGCCGCCCGAGGGGTGAATCGATCGGGTACGGAGCCTTTAGGGTCTTAACCGACTCGGCGGCTCCTCCGTGCTGGGGTCGAGTGGTGTCCCGTAGGCCGCGATGCCGGCGAGCTCCTTTAGAACCACCTCGGGGGTTTGTGTGCCGCCCGAGGGGCGACTCGATCAGGTATGGAGCTGTTAGGGACTTGAACCGACTCGGGGCATCTCCTAGCCGGACCGAGTGGTGTCCCATTAGTTGCGATGCTGGTGAGCTCCTTTAGAACAATCTCGGGGGTTTGTGTGCTGCTCGAGGAGTGACTCGACCGGGTACGAAGCCTTTAGGGTCTTAACTGACTTGGGGGCACCTCCGTGCCGGGGCCGAGTGGTGTCCCGTAGGCCGCAACGCCGGCGAGCTCCTTTAGAACCACCTCGGGGGTTTGTGTGCCACCCGAGGGGCGACTCGACCGGGTATGGAGCCTTTAGGTTCTTAACCGACTTGGGGGCACCTCCGTGCCAGGGCCAAGTGGTATCCCGTAGGCCGCGATGCCGGAAAGCTCCTTTAGAACCACCTCGGGGGTTTGTGTGCTGCCCGAGAGGTGACTCGATCGGGTACGAAGCCTTTAGGGTCTTAACCGATTCGGGGGCACCTCCGTGCTGGGGCTGAGTGGTGTCCCGTAGGCTGCGATGCTGGCGAGCTCCTTTTCCGAGATCTGGTCCTTGGACACAAGGGAAAATAGGCTGTGGTGTTGGAAGGGGCCCTCTTTATTGCTCATACTCTGAGGGGATACATCATTGATAATATTGGCAGAGATTATCCGCGTTCCATGTACGCGGAATAGGTTGTCCGTCGAGCTCTTCTAACATGTATGCCCCCCGGTGGAGCGTCTCAACGACACGATAAGGACCCTCCCAGTTGTGGTACAGTTTTCCCCCTCCGTAGGCTTAGATACCTCAGCCTTTCTCAAAACCAGATCTCTGTGGCGAAAGACCTTGGGACGAACTCGGGCGTTGTAGTAGTTGGCTGCTCGCTGACGAAAGGTCACCATACGTAGCCTCACCCGGTCATGTGCTTCATCGATGAAGTCCAGATTAGCCCGTATCAGTGTGAAATTGTTTTCTTCGTTGAAGGACTCCACGCACGGACTGGGCAATCCGATCTCAACAGGGATGATGGCTTCGGATCCGAAGATGAGACTAAAGGGAGTCTCGGTCGTCGGGGCTCTGGGGGACGTGTGGTAAGCCCATATCACGCTGGGGAGCTCCTCCACCCATCGACCCTTGGATCCATTTAGCCGGGTCCTGAGCCCTCTGAGAATGGTGCAGTTCATGACCTCACCTCCCCGTTGGTCTCGGGGTGGCCGACAGAGGTGAATCGATGGCGAATACCCAGCTCACCGCAGAAAGCTTTGAATGCATCATTGTTGAACTGGCGGCCGTTGTCCGTGACGAGAGTGTGAGGTAGGCCAAAGCGGCATATGATCGACTTCCAGAAGAAGGCTTTGACTTTACTCTCGGTGATCTTAGCCAGCGCCTCGACCTTAACCCACTTGGTGAAGTAGTCGATGGCTACTAGCAAGAATCTCTGCTATTCCGAAGCTAGGGGGAATGGCCCGAGGATGTCCATTCCCCACTGAGCGAAGGGCCAAGGAGCTGAAAGTAGGCTTAGCAGGGTAGATGGCTGACGCTGGATGTGTGCGTGGCGCTGGCAACCATCATACTTCTGAACTAGTTTGGCAGCATCCTCCCTCATGGTAAGCCAGAAATATCTCTGACGGTGGGCCTTCTGGGCCAAGGACCTACTCCCTAGGTGATTTTTGCAGATGCCTTCATGGATTTCTCTAAGGATGTAGTCAGCATCGGTAGGTCCTACACATCTGAGCAGGGGGTAGGAGAATGACCTCCTGTATAGACGTTCGTCTAGGAGGACAAATTTGGAAGCTCTTCACTTGAGCAGCTTGGCTTCATTGCGATCATCAGGGAGGGTGCCGTCAGTGAGGTAGCGGACGTAGGCATCCATCCATGTAGGCTCTTGAGTGAGTGGGAAGACTTCCTCGCCATCTTCTATTCTGGGCCTTTCTAGGTATTCAATGTAGGCGTCTCTTGCGATGCTGTCGGTGGAGGTAGCTAAATGGGAGAGGATGTCGGCCTTGGCGTTCTCACTTCGGGGAATGTAGCTGATGCTGAAAAATGCCAACGGAGAAACCAAGAGCCGAACCTTGCCCAAGTACTGAGTCATAGCAGGGTCACGTGCCTTGTACTCTCTGTTGATTTGTCCGGAGATGAGTTGCAAGTCAGTGAAAGCTGTGAGACGCCTTATTCCGAACTCTTGGACTAGCCTTAATCCTGCCAGCAGGGCCTCGTACTCAGCTTGGTTATTGGTGGCTTTGAATAGAAACCGCAGGGCACATTCTGCTCTCTCTCCACCCGGTCCAGTGAGAATGAGGCCGGCATCGCTTCCCTGAGAGTTTGACGCGCCGTCTACATGGAGGATCTAGGTTTCTCCATCATTGCTCGGCTCAGGCTCGTGCTGCTCCATGAAAACCTCCCTAGTCTCCTCATCTACCCAAGTGCACTCGACCAGGAAGTCGGCCAGGACTTGGGACTTCAGAGCCGGCCGTGCTTGAAAGGAGAGGTCAAATTCTCCCAACTTGATGACCCACTTGGCGAGTCGGCCTAAGGTATCCGGACGGGCCATGATGGCCTGGAGGGGCTGTTCTGTGAGCACCACAATGGGATGAGCTTGAAAATATGGGCGAAAACATCGGGCGAAGACGATCATGGCGAAGATGATTTTTTCTGTCTTGGAGTATCTGAGGTCCGCATCATGGAGCACCTTGCTCACGTAATAAACAGGCCTTTGGGTCCTGTCAGCATCGAGACGCACCAAGACTGAGCTGACGGCCTCTGGAGAAGCAGCGAGGTAAAGGAAAAGACTTTCCCCATCTCTCGGCTTAGACAGGAGCGGCGGAGAAGACAGAAATGCCTTCAGCCCGTCGAAGGCTTTCTGGCAATCGTTCATCCACTCGAAGCTGTTCACTTTCCGCAGGGCCTTGAAAAAGGGCAAGCACCTCTCGACCGATTTGAAGAGGAAACGACTTAAAGCCGCTACCCTTCCTGTTAGTTGCTGCACTTCCTTCTTGCTGGATGGTGGCCTCATGTCGAGGATGGCGCTAATCTTCTCTGGGTTTGCCTCGATCTCTCGCTGAGTCACCATAAAACCCAGGAACTTACCCACCGTGACCCCAAAGGCACATTTCTTGGGATTCAGCTTGACCTGGAAGTGGCGGAGGTTGTTGAAGGTTTCCTCTAGGTCGGAGATATGATCAGAAGCACGGATGCTCTTGGTTAGCATGTCATCCACGTAGATTTCAATGTTTCAGCCTAGCTAATCGTGAAACACCCTGTTCATCAATCTTTGATAGGTTGCTCCCGCGTTCTTGAGACCGAAGGGCATAACTTTGTAGCAATAAATCCTCTTTTCTGTTACAAAGGATGTGTGCTCTTCATCGCTGGGGTCCATCCTTATTTGGTTATATCCAGAGAAGGCATCCTTGAAGATGAGAAGCTTGTGGCCGGAGGTGGAATCTACCAGCTGGTCTATCCATGGCAGGGGGAAATTATCTTTCGGGCATGCCTTGTTGAGGTCGGTGAAGTCGATGCAAATTCTTCAGCTCCCGTTTACCTTTTGCACCATGACCACATTAGCCAGCCATTTAGGGTAATGCACCTCTCGGATGTGGCCGGCGCTGAGCAGCTTGTTAACCTCCTCATCGATGGCTTTTTGCCGCTCGGGAGCGAAGCTTCTTGTTGAGAAATTATTGAAACATAATTGCCCCAACTTATTGATTTTGATGATTTCCAAAAGACATTACTTTACTTTCTAAAAGACTATGAACATGTTAAGTCAATCAATGAAATATTCTTACTATGAGCAATTTCAAATTGGAAACTATGAACTGTTAATGTGTAATGAGTTTTTTTTTTGAATCAATTGAATATATGTTTCAGTGAGCTATACTTATGAATTCAAAAATGATTTCTATACCACTCTTTTAAAGATCAATGAATTAATGAAAATGCTTTGAAATTGAGCATTACTGTTAAATCAACATTATTCAAGTCATATTTATATTTCAAAATTGGTTGGGATGATTTTCAAAGCAAATCAGAATGTTTTCTGATTTTTGTATCAGTCCCGAGCCGACTCGAGAGTTTCCGAGTCGACTCCTGTGTTATCTGATTTTTAATGTTGTCTCGAGTCGACACTTGAGTTTTCAAGAGTCGACCCCTGAACCTTCTCGAGCCGACTCATGGACTGTGCGAGCCGACTCGACTCAGATGGCAGAAAGACTCATTTTTGAGTGCCTCTCGAGTCGACTCCCAGCTCTTCGCGAGTCGACCCCTGGAAGTCTCGAGTCGACTCCCAGATTTTCGCGGGTCGACCCCTGAAGACTCACTTTTTGGTGCATTCTGGATTCGCTTGTTCGAGCCGACTCGCACAGTACTCGAGCCGACTCTACGGAATCTGGGCGATAATTTTTGAGTTGCCACATCAGCACCAACGGTAATATTTTGAATCAACGGCTATATTTTACTGTGTCTAACGGCTATATCTTTTCAGGATCTATAAATAGAAGAGCCAGATTCAAATAGAACATACATAGATAGAGGATTGAAAAAGAAAAGAGGAATAGAAGAGCAAGAGAGAAAAATAGAGAGAGCCTATTGAATATCAGAAAAAAGGGAAAACTGAGAGTATTGTAGAATCATTTGATTCAAGGAGAGATTCAATCTTTGCATTTGAGAGAGAGATTCGTGTGCATCATTTAATCGACTCTCAAAGCTCAAGAGGAAGGCAAAAAGCAATCCAACGTGCAAAATCTTCAGCCATTCCCAAGTTCAAAAAGAGGCAACACATTTTCCAAAGTTTTTCAACGATTGAGGAATCTTGCTGAGGCATCGATTCAACTTTTCAAGGAGAAAAGGGAGAAAGCCATCGCTGCAATCATCCAGAAAACCATCAGGCGTTTCTAACCCTAGTTTTTATTTATTCTTAAATTTGTATATCTGCTCAAGAAGGAGCATATTTGTTACAAATACTTTGATTTCACTTGGTTACTGGTTCAATCAGTGGATTGAATCAGTGGAGGTAGGTTTACCTCGTTACAAGCCGGAGTGCTTGTGTTGGGTTCATTGTGATCCCGTGAAAACAACGAGTCAGGTTTGTTGTTAGCCCGCAAAACAACGTGTAGGGTTTTGTGCTGGTAAGCCCGCAAAACCAGCTGGGTTCGTTGTGATCCCGGTGAAAACAACAAGTTAGAGTTGTGATCTTGTAAAACAACTCAGCTATAATCGGTGTGATTATAGTGGACCCAAGTGATCCTTGGGAGTGGATGTAGGTGTTGGATACACCGAACCACTATAAAACTTTTGTGTTTGCCGTGTTCATTTTCTCTCACTCTATATCTCTTGTTAATTGCTT
>UESW01004911.1:52587-353453 GCA_900491605.1 Calamus simplicifolius
AGGCTCTTTTGGCTAAGCATGCCTCGCGGTTCATTCTGGAGCCACAGAGTTTATGGAGCTCTTTTATGCGAGCGAGATATGGTAATTGGTCTTCCTCCACGCATGTGCAGTCCTCTCACTGGCATTCTTTCTTCTAGAAGGAGGTTTGTCGGTACAAAAGCTCTATTATGGAAAACACTTCGTGGATGATTGGAGATGGATCTTCCATTGAGGTTCTCCAGGATACCTGGCTCTCTGACTTACCTCTATCCCAATGGCCCTCATTCTATAGTATTGATGTTCCCACTAGTATGAGAGTGAAAGAGTGCTCTCTTCAGATCCTTCCTCTTGGCTTGGCATGTCGGTGTACCGATTCTTTGGCGAGGAGTTGGCTCGTCGGATTATGACTATATCGCTTACTTTGGGTATATCCTCAGATTGTAGACTGTGGCGGAGATCTTGTCTTCCTAAAGCCCCACGAAGGATCTGGTAAAGATTTTTAGGCCTCGGTCTCTGGAGACGATTGATGCTGTGTGGATCTGGAAGCTTCCCGTCCTCCCCGGGGTTCAGCTATTTATTTGGAAGCTTATGTGGGACTGCCTTTCTACTTGTGCTTTATTAGTGAGAAGGGGCTTACCTATCCAGCCTACATGTCCGATATGTGGTATGGAGGAGGAGTCTACTGTTCACGTCATCTTCTCTTGTCCTAGAGTGATACGGATCTGGCAGTCTGTTGGATATTATGTAGATCTGATCATTCGGACTCTATGCTCCTTATTCTTAGATGACCTCCGGAAGGCATCTCAGCTCAAATGTGCCTTATGGGCTTCAACGGCTTATCAGATCTGGTTGTCTAGGAACCAGATTATTTTCACATATGAGCGCACATCTTTACTCAGGATCACTAGGAAAATTAGATCCTTGGCGTCTGAGTGTGCCCGGTGCTTTCATTCAGGTGGTTTTGACTCTTCTGACCTCTGGGGTTCCCCTACTGCTCTAGCAGCGAATCGGCATACGGTTTCATATCTTGAGAACCCCCCTCTAGGGTATGTCAAATCAACTTTGATGGAAGTGTACGTGGGAGACTAGCGGGATCAGCCTTTGTTATCCGTGGGCCGGAGGGCGATCTATTGGCGGCTGGAGGGCATGGTAGTCTGGACTTCTCTGTCCCTATGACTGAGCTCTACGCTGCATGGGCTAGCATCTCATATGCAGTTTGGTTTCTTCATGTTCATAACCTCTTCATCGAGGGGACTCCATGATAGTTATTCGGTGGTTACGGAGGGATCCTGGCTCCCTTGCTCCTGCCATCTCGATCCTACATGATATTTGAACTTTATTGAGGGAGGCCCATGATGTCCAGATTTGCCATACTTATCGAAAAGCTAATTCGATTGTCGATTGGGTAGCTTCTTCAGTGGCACATCACTCGGGTTTTTGAAGGTGGAGACAGGGTGATCCTTATCCTTTCGTTTTTCAGTAAATTTTATACTTTGATATTCTAGGGCTAACTCGTACTCGTGTTGTATGATCGCTCGACTGTACCAAAAAAAAAAAAAAAAAATGCATTGACTGCATCATGCAAATATGTATGTCATGATTCATTGAGTCACGTATATTTTACACACATGCTCATACATCCAATGCGTGCATTAGCCGAGCATCTTTATGCACAGGAGATTGCATAAAAACTTTTCCTTCTTTAATTGCAACAACCCAAATATTGGTAAACAACGGGTAACAATATGTTTTAATACACTGCTCCCATTTAACCGGTAATAAAGAATATTAAAATAAACTTTTATTTATAAAATAAAATAAAATAAAGCGTCCACCGTCTGGTTATAGATGCTGGCGCCGTTAGTAAGTCTCGCCAACGTTGCTCGTTATTCCCTCAGACACCGTTAGTGCCGTTTCCGGAAGCCGTGTGAAGGCACATGATCTAGCAAAAAGAACGTTGGTTCACGGCCTCCTCACGTCGCCATCTCTCCCCGTGGAGTCTTGGAATTTTCTTTTCTTATTTTTTAGCCACGTCCGTTAGAATTAACCGGGAGGTAAAGCCTATTAAATGTGACGAGCACCACCTTCGTCTTCTAAAACGCTTGGTTGCAGAGCTCCCATGGCGGTTGCTGGCATTTAAACCCCACGCCTGGTTCTCTCTCCATTCATCTTCCACCCCGCGAATCGAGACAAGCCCACATGATCATCTGAGCTCGGAATAGAACAGCTTCTCCGCCGATGCCGCTTCGAAAGTTCGTCACTGTTTCCCCCTTTATTTATTCTTGTTCTTGTTAAAATTTCTTTTGTTGTTGGTGGAAAGATTAATGTGGGTCCTATTGCTCCTCTGTAGACTGCCAGACTAAAGCACAGGCTGGAAAGAGCTGTTGGGGCGTTGAGAAAAGCACCGGCGGATCGTCTTGGTGGGGCGCATTCCACCCGAATCTCATCGCGGGAGCAGAGGGACTGGGCCTCGCTCCCGGAGAGAAAGTGAAGGGTACGGAACGGTGGCAAAGGTCCGATCTTGATTGCTTTCCTTTCTGTCTCTCTGGCCCCGGATCCTACAACTGAAGGAGGTTCCCATTTCCAGCCCCATTTCGTTTCAAAGATCGAGCAGCTCCTTTGCGAATCTGGGCTGTTTGAGGTTTTTCCTTGTCCCCCCACCCCACACCTTTTTTTTTTTTTTTTGATTATTTGGAGGTATTTTTTTAGAGTTTTTAGGGTGTCATTTGGATTTGGTTCCTTTCCCCTAAGATTTACTGCATAAAAATTTGATTTTTTGCTTTTTTTTTTGAAAAAAAAAAAAGTGTAGCTCTTGATTTGGAAGTAGTAGTTTATGTGGGTTCTAGGGATTTTAACTTGTTAACCCTAATTTTATCGTGTCTAAATATAAAAATTTTAGGCACTCTGGGCAGTGGCTTCTAGACACTGAGCATTTAAGATTTTGGATATTTTGGAATTCTGGGCTTTGAGAATTTAGCAGTTCGAGGATCAAGATCTTGGAAAAGTACTACTTTTGTGGTGTATTTTCTATAGTATTACTTTTAGAGCTTCTAGATTTTGAGCAAGAAATTTGGTTTCTGAGAAGCTTGGTCTGGAGAAATTGGGATTTTTAGGAGGAATGTGGATTTGATGATTCTAGATATCTGGGGAACTGATTGAAATATTCGAGCGATCTATCATAATCTGGTCTGTTGTGCATCTGGGTAGTTGTCGGAGATGAGACTGTTGAGCTGGATCACTTTGCTCTTTTCTCTTGCTTTCATCACCATCTTAGTCGATGTTTCTTCTGCTGCATTCACCCCTGCTGACAACTACCTCCTTGTTTGTGGTTCCCCCCAAAACGTCTCGGTCCAAAGCCAGGTCTTTGTTCCGGATTCACAGCAGTCTTCGTTTGTTCTAAAAACTTCTGGGGATGGTACCTTTCCACCTCCAGTTCTGCTCTTCCATCGCCTGTGTATCAGTCCCTCCGCATCTTCTTCAAGCCCGGCTCTTATAAGTTTGATATCCGGCAACCCGGCCGCCACTGGATCCGTCTCTATTTCTGCCCACTTCCAAATTCTGGCCATGACCTGAGCTCAGCCCCGTTGACGGTCATGACAGATGAGTTCGTCCTCATGAACAATTTCACTTTCAAGAATTCCAACTTTACATATATGTTCAAGGAATACTCGGTGAATGTAACATCTGATTTATTGGTTCTTACCTTCATCCCCTCAAATGGCTCTGTTTCATTCGTGAATGCTATCGAAGTCGTCTCAGTTCCTGATGAGTTGATCGACGATCAGGCTCAGGCTATACCTTCTGCTCCTTTCAGTGGTCTTTCTGAGGTTGGTCTTGAGACCATGTATCGCTTGAACATGGGGGGCCCTTTGCTCACTCCTCAAAACGACTCACTTGGGAGAACTTGGCAGACTGATGTAAAATACCTCCATGTTAACAGCTCGGCAGTGAAGGCGGCCGTGGATCCTGCAACCATACAGTACCCTGACGTGATGACTGCCGAGATAGCACCAAGATTGGTGTACGCCACCGCAGAAACAATGGGAGATGCAAATGTGACAGACTTGAATTTCAACATCACGTGGGCCTTCACCGTTGACCCGAGCTTCCCTTATTTGATTCGTCTCCACTTCTGTGATATTGTCAGCAAGGCTATGAACACCCTGGTTTTCAATGTTTATGTGAATTCAGACATTGCTATTGCAAGCTTGGATTTATCAGCTCTAAAGGGTGGCCTATCGGTGCCATACTACAAGGATTTTGTTTCGAATTCCTCAAATGGTGGTTCAAACACCATGACCGTGAGTGTTGGTCCAGACACAGTGGCTGACTCTAAAAATGCAATCCTGAATGGTTTGGAGATTATGAAGATTAGCAACGATGTCAAGAGTTTAGATGGAATTTATGCCATTCAAGATCTTATGACTGAGTCGCCTTCAGGAAAGAAGAAGTTGGGAATCATAATTGGAGTAGTCGTGGGATCTGTGGCTGCTGCTGGGTTGATGGTGTTGTTCTGCTGCTATTTCATGGTTTCCAGATCAAAAACTAGCCACCATAGTCACGCATGGTTACCGCTGCCCTTGTATGGGAACTCCCACACAATCAGCAAGGTGTCAACAACTTCTCAGAAGAGTGGAACAGCAAGCTGCATCTCTTTGGCCTCTACAAACCTTGGCCGTGTCTTTATGTTTCAAGAGATCATGGATGCAACGAATAAGTTTGATGAGAGTTTGCTTCTCGGCGTGGGTGGGTTTGGAAAGGTTTATAAGGGGACACTGGAAGATGGAACTAAAGTTGCTGTCAAGAGAGGGAACCCCAGGTCTGAGCAAGGGTTGGCTGAATTCCACACTGAGATTGAGATGTTGTCCAAGCTCCGGCATCGTCACTTGGTCTCTCTTATTGGCTATTGTGATGAGCGCTCTGAGATGATTTTGGTCTATGAGTACATGGCAAATGGGCCACTGAGGAACCATCTCTATGGTGCCAACCTTCCATCCCACTCATGGAGACAGCGTCTTGAGATCTGCATTGGGGCTGCAAGGGGATTGCATTACCTCCACACGGGTGCAGCTCAGAGCATAATCCACCGTGATGTGAAGACCACCAACATTCTTTTGGATGAAAATTTTGCCGCTAAAGTTGCAGATTTTGGTCTTTCAAAGACTGGCCCAGCTTTAGATCAGACCCATGTGAGTACTGCAGTCAAAGGTAGCTTTGGATACCTCGACCCTGAGTACTTCCGGAGGCAGCAGCTAACTGAGAAGTCTGATGTGTACTCTTTTGGCGTCGTGTTGATGGAAGTCCTCTGTGCAAGGCCAGCACTCAACCCTGTGCTCCCAAGGGAGCAGGTAAACATAGCAGAATGGGCAATGAGCTGGCAAAAGAAGGGCATGCTGGAACATATAATGGACCCAGCATTGGTGGGGAAGATCAATCCGGCTTCCCTTAAGAAATACGGGGATACAGCTGAGAAATGCCTGGCTGAGCAAGGTGTTGATAGGCCAACAATGGGAGATGTTTTGTGGAATCTTGAGTATGCTCTCCAGCTTGAGGAGACATCCTCACTTGCCGACCCAGATGAGAACAGCATAAAGAGTATTCCTGGTATCCTACTACCACGGATGGAACCTTTTGATAACAGCATGAGCATAGTTGAGGGAGTAAACTCGGGTGCTGGTACTGATGATGATGCTGAAGATGCTACCACGAGTGCTGTATTTTCTCAGCTTGTGAATCCTCGGGGACGATGAGAATCTCAAACAAATTGCTGTAGTTTTCAGACATTATGGGATCATGTACGTGGAAAACATGTGGCCTTCTTATCAAGTTCCAGAAGGTCTTATCTTATATTTCTTTTTATGATGATATTTGCGAATGCTTCTTGTTTCTGTTTGCAACATATAATACTTCATTTAAGTTATGCCTTGGTGGCCTTATTTGTTCTAGCTATTTGCAGCCGGAAGCTCAAATGAGTTCACTTTTCCAAAATGGTTCACTGAGAACAAATTGTCTAAAGGTTGCATTGTCTATTCTTTTAATTTTGTAGGATCTTCCTATTTGTGAGATTGATGGGAGCAAATAATAAAGACATCATGGAGTACCTGTTACACTTTATTGTTTTGTATAATAATTGTGTGCTTTTCTCAGCTTTGTGCCTTACCATTCGTTTAAGTAACATGTAGCCCAGCTATAGTCTTCTGCTGCATTTTCATCTTGGTGGATTTGGCTTTTTTTTTTAAAAAAAAAAATGTTAATATCATCATGGTCCGTTTATATTTCAGTTATTGTTAACTTTGTTCTTTATATTTTCTTTTCTTCATCAGATTTATTTAACTTTGCCTAAAGACATGCTTCTAAAGACATGCAGCAGTGAGTTTCAAACCAATGAATTTATGACAATGCTTCTAAAGGCATGGCTATTTACTTTGAGACTTGCAGGATCTTATAAATAGGAAACACAGGTCTGTAATATATGTTTCTTACCTCTTTCAAATTCTTTTCAAAAGTCAACACAAAATCCAACGTAAAAGAATATCACTGGGTTTAGGGATATTACAGTCTAGTGAACTGTGATAATTCGGAGACATGCTATTTCTTTTTAGGGTGGAAACTTTCATTTGAATATGGATTGAGAATTGCTGCAAGAGTGGCAAATATGCCTGTTGACTGTTGGGGCAAATATGAAATAGATGAAAATCTTTTACTTTCATATTTAGGAAACTTTCAAGAAAACAAAATTCGAAGTTATGATGAATATTCTGATTATTTTGGTCTACTTTTACTAATGACTACAAGTGAAACATCTCTTTTCATATGCTATGTTATTATGCAGCTTCAAGTTAAGATTTGTCATCTGGGGATCAGTTAGGATAGTGAAACTCTTGCTTCTATCGTTTGCTGTTTGATAGAAAAACATGATTCCTTTGCATTATTTTTTTGTTTTCCAAATTACATTTCAACAAGCAGAATTTAGTAGGATCACATCTACTTTATTTGCTACAACCATATCAACTAATGGCCTTTCTAGTTGTGACAATTTGAACTCCTTAAATGAAATTGTTGTTCTTGCATGTGAAAAGGTCCAACCTTATCACTTATATTAAATTAGAAATCTTTAGACCACATCGAGAACTTGATTTCTTTCAGATTGTTTCTTATATTGCGTGTTGGCTTCACCGCTTGATATCATTACATCGTACCACCATTTAGTTATCTATCAGAGTTGAAAATAAACACAGCCTGCAATCTGGTGACAGAAGTGATGAGGTCTTGTACTTGTCCTCTCCACCTACTACTGGCATTGCTACCCCTGGTTTTGCTGTATTCTTGAAGTCTGGACGATATGTTTGTCCAAGAACTCCTTCCACTTCCGGGGATAGCCCAAAGAATCTGAACTGCACCTCCAAGTGTGTGAAGCAGTCATCAGTTGGTATGTGGTAGTTGTGGATCTTATCATCCTCCTTTGTGACCGGAACCACATCTAGCGAAACCTCTGCTATTCCCTCCACTGTGATCATGATGCTGTTTCTGCTTCCAATCCTCTCCACCACCAGCTTCTTATCAATTGACTGCCATTCAGAAAGATGGCCTTCCAGGATTTCCAAGGGCTCTCCATTGAATGTGAAACGTAGGTGGTCAATGGCATCATTCCATTGGTTGGTTCGAGTTGCCTCCACGGTGAAAGCATGTGAACTGAACATGATGCCAAGGGCTTGAATCCATGTGAAATCGCGTGTCCTTCCAGCAGGCCGGATGCCAATGAAGTGCGCATTGATTTGGAGGCTGGGGCTGGATATCAGACTGAAGTACTCATCTCTTCTCCCATGAAAGTAGAACACTATGCCATCACCACCAATGAAGCGAGGGTCATAGCAGCCAGATCCCAAACCATCGCACATGGCTTTTCGACCTGCAATGAGATAAAAAGTATGGACAGTTAATCTCAAGGTGGACCAGAAAAGCAGGATATCAATCGACTTGACTCCATGGCTACAAGCTTCTACGTATAGGTTTGAGTTCTAGTTTTGGCAATGGTTGATGCAAATGAACTAGTGAGAAACCAAGCAGGTGACCATACCACGGCAGAATGCTTCACATTTGGGTGAGTTGCAGTCCAGAAAGCATCCTTTGGCTTTGGATCCGTTGGTTTTGCAACCGGGCACTCCTTTGGACATGTAACCTGCTTGAGGAAGCATGGGCTTGCTCGGCTTCTACAGGTTAGTGTGCTTTGTGCTGAGATTCTTCCAATTTCTATAGCAACAGCAATGAAGAACAGCAGAATTGTGCATTCAATTCTGTTCAACTTCATCTTCTACTCTCTGGTTGCTCAGAACATTCGCTAAAGGTTAGCGATTGCTTAGTTATTAGGGCTAGCCTTTACTCTTTCCTTCTTATAGAGGCTGAATGCTTTTTTTACTATTATTATTATTATTTTATAGGCACTGGACTAACTAAGCAGCAAGGTTTGCTTTTCTGACATTCAATTGTTTGCCAGCTTTTGACTCCTTGGCAGATCTTTATCATATGAAGGTCCCCTATTCGACAATTGGAAGGCAGATGGGCTTAATTATCAGTGCAATTTGGTACTTGGATCAGTGAGACCACCATATATATTGTATCTTCACAGTTCTAAATCTGACAGACCAACTTGATGGAATTTTTCCTAGATTTGTTCTCTTCCAAGTATTCAATTGCTTGCCAACCCTGGTTCTTAAGTGGAAGTCCAATAACAAAGAAAGGTTATAACGTAGATTCAACTTAGTTGAGGTCAATTACTACTTACATGTAGGCAATCAATTTATCACCTAAGTGACACCTTAAGGTAGTGTTTGATAGAAAAAATATTATCCATGGATAAGTGTACGGGATAGAGTTTGTCTCCTAGCTATCCCTAGGGATATCCCTTGGCTATCCCATTGATCATATCAAATGCAAAAAGATAAATCCATAGGATAACTTTTTTTTACTCTTATGGAGGGATAACAAGCTATTCCTGCATTCTCTAGGGAATAAATTGAGGGGATATCCCTTGGTTAACCATGTTTAACTTTATTTCCAGCTATCCCTTATAGTTATGACTTTTGGGGATAAGAGGGGATATCCCCTGGATATCCCCTCTTATTCCCTATTTCAAACACTACCTAAGGTTCTCATGTGGGCTTCTGAAGAAATACAGGTCAGAAGAGGGCAAGCTAGAATGACCAAAGAAACTGAAGAGCAAGTAACCTTTAGGTTGTGTTTGATATGGTGGATAAGGGGAGATATCCCCTATATATCCCTCCTTATCCCCAAATGTTATAGCTACAGGGGATAGTGCTGAAAAAGTTTAACCAGAGGGGATAACCCATGTTTAACCATGGGTTACCCCCTGAACTTATTCCCTAGGGAACCAAGGAATAACTAAAGTTATCCCTTGATGGCAGAGTGGTAATTTTAAAAAGGTGCTTATCCTCTCAGCTATCCTCTGGATAAATGCTATCCTGTACATTTATCCAGGGATAGCCAAAAAGCTATCAAACACAGCCTTAATTTGGGTGCTAACAGCTGACAAGTTCTAATCTATGGTGGTGAAAAGTTCTTCCAACTCTTTGTTTGTTTCTTGTTATTGCTGAACAAACTTGCTATCCATGCTAAAATATGAGAGAAATGCACAACTTGGCATTGACTTGATCCACACAATATACCAAAGTTTTTGTTGGTGCCCTACGCATCTTCAGGAAGCCTAACTTTGACATTGGGTTTTCTCAGCAAGTATCGGTATGTAGTGTTTGCTTATTTTATTCATTCATTCATTCACTTGTTCACTATTCTTATCACCTTCACATTAATTCAAGTCATGAGCTGGCGAGTTGGCAGGGTCAAATATAACTTGGTTCCCATTTACGTAGTTGACTTTCTCATGTTCAGTGTGAAAGATTCCATGAATTAGTTGAGATCATTGAGATCTTTGTCTAATTGGTTTTAATTTTACCATCTCCGTATAGACACAGGAATGCTGAAGAATCGTAGAATATCATGGCATTGCAACAGTGAGAAGAGTCCAAGCATGATCTCTTGGTCCATGACCAAGTGGCAACAGCTTAATAGCTGGACATCCAGGCATTTCACTGCCGGGCACCTTTAAGCCTTTTGATTTGAAGTGGACCCGCAATCGTGGGAGGGCTATACGATACCCAATCATGAGTCCCAGCTGGCTGAGTTTTTGGTCACAACTCTCTCATCTCACATGGCAGGCATAAGGATACAAATCCAGCCCATGCCAGTCTGGGAGAATCAAAGGTCTCTGTCCTGCAACATCAATATAGGCTCAACATGGAGAGGCCTTTTGCATGCATTCATGTGAACATTATTCTTTATGAATCATATTTTGAAGATAATGTGCAGATATTGTTGACTTTGCCACTGTTGCCATCGGGATCCGTCCTCCGACTCGACGCAGTCGATCTACAGGAGCGGACCTGCACACAAGTTCTCGCGCGATAGGCATTGGGAGGTGGCCCTCCGCGGAAGACCCTTCGACGCTCAAGTCAGTAGGAGGAAATCGGCGATCAATCAAAAAACGAAAAGGTGGATCTCTTCGGGGAGTCTCTCTGGGGGCGGCCAATCGGAAGCTCTAGGAGATGAGAGCGCCGACGAGCAGCAGGAGAGTGGGAGTGAGGGTGTGAGCGCGCGCGTACCTGAGGGAATTTATGAGCGTGATACTTATAGGCTGTCATCTGGATCTTGAGCGTCTTTTGGAAGGTTCAGAGATTGTTAGGATATGGAGGTGGATCGAATCAGGCCGTTGTGGGGCTGTTGGGATCCATATCTTGTCTGTTAGGGGATCGACGGCTAGGAGAGCTTCTTGATGGCTTGAGATTTGGTAGGTGTGTAGGTCTCAGGTAGCCTTGATAGGTTCTAGACCATTTCTCAACATGATTCCTTGCCTAGGATGCTGTTACAGTAGGCTTAGGCTCTCCTGCGTCAGGTTTCGCGGAGGTGAGTATTGGATCGTGGGTCGCTCAGTGAAGCCGAGCGATGGGGGCTCGGAGGAAATGAGCTACGGAAAGCTCGGGGGAGCCGAGCTATGGAAGCTCGGGGGAGCCGAGCTATGGAAGCTTGGGAGGGCCGAGCTATGGAAGCTCGGAAGAGTCGAGCTTCCGAGCTATGGAAGCTCGGGAGGGCCGAGCTATGGGAGCTCGGGAGAGCCGAGCTACTGGAAGCTCGAGGGAGATGAAGGGAGGAGTCGGTCTTAGCCTTCTTGCACGGATATTAATGCAATGACGACTTTACCCTCCAATAGCCACTACCAAAGATAACTGCTGCTAGCTGTTTACATGTAAACATTAATTAGTCATCGGTGATCAAGAATTGATTAATGTTCGGTCTCTTTTCACTCATACAAGAGATCATACTTGGATGGTTAATTGCTAGAATTAACTTCCAAAAATAAGTTACCAAGGCAAGGAGTTATTCATGCAGTTAATTTGGGACAACCAACCATCAAGAAGGGAATTATAAAGACTTGGATTACTAGAAGTAACTACTAATTTGCATTATAAGATTGGAAAGAGGCTACCATGCATGGATGTTTCACGATCCCAACATTGGACAAAGCTTCTACCTTTCTCCTATATACCGTGATGAGCGTCGAGAGGTCTAAAGCTTTCTAATAGGACATTCCATTCCACTTTGAAGGACATCGGCGTTCCATATCTTTTATCCTATTTTCGAATCCGATAACCATTCTACTATGGGGAATACTTGATGGTGCAAACAATTATATACTTTCTATGTAATTAATATGTTTGTTATTGTTTCTTTACCTGTAATTTAGTACTTTCCTTTTAACCTTATTTCTGTGGTCCCTGCCTCATTTTATTAAGAAAACGTCGAGTTCCAGGACCAAACTCTTGATCAAAGCACACCAGCGGTCCAATCAATCAAAGTTCAGTTTCTAAAAAAAAAATGACAAGGAAAATAGAAGCCCAATCTAATATGGAAAGCCGTGACTTCAACCCTTGGGAAAAGTTTTTGTACACCGCTTTCGGAGCAGGATGGCTTGCATCGGATACGATGATTCTGTTAATGCCAAAGCGCTATCGTCCATTAAAAAAAATGCATGCCCATTAAAAAAAAAAAGAAACGCACATCAGTTGAAAAAAAAAAAAAAACTATAAATAGGCCTATCCCAATCTTTCAAATGATGAAAAAATTTTGCTGCTCTCTCATATCCTTTCTTTCACCTCTCTTTTATTTGAAGACAGCTGATCGGCGTCCTGTTGTAATCGTGCTATCAACAAACGTTGGAGTTTTTAACAGATTCATCCACGCATGGGCTCGCACCAAAAGGCCCTATTCATGGGTTTTGCACACACCCAATGCAGGCTATTTGCATCTAAGCAATGTACAATAACTTTTCACCCTTGTGAGGTGGGTCCATTGCTTTGGTACTCTTCCATTTTGGCCAGGGTGATCCCTACATGGCAACTAATTTCAAAGACTAATCCTGATCCATATTTGCATGCTTTGGTGTTGGTGCTACACACAACAATTTGCCATTTGACCTCCTTTTGATTTTGTTCTTCTCTTTCTGATGTGGAGTCTGCCTCCTAAAAATAATTTGAAAGGTTCACCATTTATTTCATTTGGTAATTAGCCGTGGTCTTGATGATCCCACTTCAGAAACCCGAGTTTATAGTTGTGGATATAGATTTGCCACATATCAGAGTGAGAAGATGGTAGAACTTGACAAACCTAAATGCACATTGGTGTTGAGGTGGTAAAAGGAAATCACAAGAAGTCATGCATTAACTTGCTATGGAGCAAATGGTAGAACCTAATGAAACCTAAATGCACATTGGTTTAAAAGTGGAGCTATTTTTGAGTAGATCTGATCTACAACATGGTTGATAAACTAGGTTATTCAATAAGCATGCTATTATGGCCCTTGATTTACTTCATATGGAACATCTTTGGAACTGAAGGGCGCAGGAGTGGATGATGGAACTTCACCAGAGAAATCTATACTCAGTGCAGAAGGCCCTAATTTCATGATGAATTGTATTCATAGATGTGGTGTTTACCCATAGATGAAGTCTTTGGAAGTCTCCATGATGAATTGTATTCATCTTTGGAAGCCTCCAGTTTACCCATAAAGGAAGGCCAACAAAAAATTTTCTCAATGGGAAGGCTTTATGAGTAGACTGTTGACTGCCAAGTTTTCTCAGTGCTTTTCTCTCCATTCTCCAAGTAAAGGAAGCGTAGAGGAAAAACTACAGCTGTGGATTTTTTTTTTTTTTGGCGGTTGGTGGGTGGAAATATGGAGCGAACTCAATCCTGTCACCTTGGAACAAATCGAAACATAGGCAGCGTCAGCGTGGGGTACGAGCAACAGTTTCATAGGGTGTCCATCTTCGAAGACCAAATTTTGTCTACTCGTGACCAACAAATTGGCCACCTGATTGCCTTCTCAGATTGTGCGAAGTTATAACTTCATCTCGATTATAGGTCATAAGCCAAGCATCTATTGGACCGAGAAATTCTAATTAAAAATAATGGTCAGTACGCATTCGGAAGCTCGATATTGCTTCGATAACCTTGCTTGCTTTCCAATTTTTTCATAAAAATCTTGCTTAGTCTCCAAGATAATCTACTTGACCCGATGATGAGATGACTACTCTCAGCTGGAAGATGTGAGGCTTGGGATCTAATGTTGAAATCGTCTCTGTTTGCATAGAGGAAATGGATTCAATCCATAATCAAACTATATTCCGCCTCCTTTCACTCTAACAACCGAAAATTTACAAAGAACAACCAAAAATTTACAAAGAACGACAGCAGAATTAAGCTTTTGCTTATGAAAAAGAATCGGTATACGAGCAAATACTAATAAATCGTAATACACAGCGGAATAATAAATAAAATGTATAAATCACACAATCACAAAAACATCAAAATTTACGTAGAAAATCCCTTCAAGATAAAGGAAAAAAATCACGGGCAAGCCAGAGAAGAAGATCCACCATAAAATAATAAATATCCAAGTCTCAAAGTCCCTTGCCTGGACTTAACAAACAATCACAAGAGAATAATAGGGATATAAGGATTACATCACCAAAATATGGTCTTTGCGTTATCTCCTTATTTTCTTCCCTTCTCTTCTTCTTCTTCTCTTGGAATCCACTGCTCACCATGAAAAAGGATGACGCCTCGCTGTGCTCCCAACACTCCCACGGAAATGTACGTCTTCTCCTATGGAAAAAACCATCACGAACGTGATCTGGGAGCATGAGAAAATATCTCACGAATTTCTAGCAAATCCTTCTAGAAATATTCTCTCACTCCTTCAGGTTTTTTCACAGTATTGCTCTCCTATTTTTTTTCTTCACCTGACAGCTAAAAACCTAAACCAAAATAGAATAAAAGAAAAGGTATATATGTGATAAAGAGAGGCACTCCTTTTAGCCCTAATGGGCTGAATAAATGGGCCATGGGCCCAACAACCTCGAGGCTGTCTCATGCTTCCTTAGTGTGAAATCATGCCGACTAGCTATCGACACATATCTTGCCTTTCTTTTGACAAGGTCTTTGTCAACATATCTGCCCCATTTTCATCTATGTGAATTTTCTGAAGCTGCAACTACTTCTCTTCAAACACATTTCGAATCCAGTGGTATCTGACATCTATATGCTTTGACTTGGAATGAAAAATTGGGTTTTTGCACAAGTGGATGGCCCTGTAGCTGTCACAATGTACCATAATATTTCTGTTTCAGCCTCAATTCATGTAAGAATTCTTTTATCCGCAGCATCTCCTTACAGACCTCAGTAGCAGCAATATATTCTGCCTCTGTGGTTGAGAGAGCTACACACCTTTGTAATCTGGATTGCCATGGCACAGCTCCCCCTGCAAAAGTAAGTATGAAACCTGATGTGGACTTCCTTGTATTAATATATCTCGTCATATATACATATGTGTAACCAATCAGCACATATGGACCACCCCCAAAGCTTAAACAAACTTTGAAGCTTCCTCTGAGATATCTGAAGATCTACTTCACTGCTGCCCAATGCTCTTTCCCTGGATTTGCATGAAATCTGCTAGAAACACACACTGCATATGCGATGTCTGGCCTCGTACATACCATCGCATACATCAAACTTCCGACTGCTGAAGCGTAATAACCTAATTTTTGGTCTTCAAACCATAGACCCAAACTTTTCTGAAAAAATCATCTATAAAAGTGACAAAATAAAGTGCACCACTGATACCTGGAATATTAACAGATCCACCATGAGTTTTTGTCCTAAGAGGACCACAAACATCTGTATAGACATGATCCAAAACATGCATTTTTCTAAATAAAGCAGGACTAGCAAAAGAAATTCTATGTTGCTTGCCAACCAAACAATCAACACATGGGTTCAGATGTATACTTTTGAAGTCTGGTAGAACTTCTCTCTTGGAAAGAACTTGCAGCCTGTTCTCACTCATGTGTCCCAGTCATTTATGCCATAACTTCATGCTGAAGTCTTTCTCTGTAGCATTCAACTGTTCACCATAAGCTTTAGCCTGCAACCTATACAGAGTGTGACATTTCTTTCCACTGGCTACAACAAGTTAACCTTTACTGAGCTTCCATTGCCCTTTGTAAAATCTGTTATCAAAGTCTTCATCATCAAGTCTTCCAACTAAGATTAAATTTAGCCTCAAGTCAGCCACATGCCTTACATCCTTGAGTACCAACTTACAGCCAAGATTGATCTTCATGTGGATGTCACACATGCCAATGATGTCTGCTGTGCCTTTTTTTTTTATCTTGACAACACCAAAATTTTCAGTCCTATAGGTAGAAAAAAAACTCTCTGTAGTGTAGCATGATAAGAAGCACCTGTGTCAATCACCCACTCATGATTCTAACACTCATATGAGAAGATACCATCAGAAGTAGACAAAATCAAATAATCATCACTCTGCACTGTAGCTGTGATATTCTCCTTTGACTCTAGATCCTCCACTTCTTTTGACTTTTTCTTGCTCTTCTTAGGCTTCTTACACTGATTCTTGTAGTGCCCTTTCTCACACAGTTGTAACAAGTAATATTTTTCTTGACCTTGATTTGCTTCTACCCTTGTATGAATTGTCTCTATTTTTAGACTTTGACCATGCTCTATTCTCTGAGACAAGTGCCTGTGAATCAATCTGAGAAGTTGCTGAATTCTTCCTCCTCAACTCCCCATTCAATAAGCTGCATGTTACTTGACTCATGGTAACAACACCGTCTGGTGCATAATTACTGAGGGAAACCACTAGTATCTCCCAACTTTCTGGCAATAAACTGAGAAGTAACAATGCCTGTAACTCATTATCAAGAAACATTTTCATAGAGGATAACTGGTTATGAATACTCTGCATTTCATTCAAATGCTCAGCAATAGAAGCACACTCTTTATATTTCAGATTCACTAGTTTTCTGATCAAGAAAGCCTTGTTGCCAGCTGTTTTTTTCTCATAGAGACTTTCTAACTTTTTCCAAAGAGAGTTTGTAGAAGTCTCAGTGGAAACATGGTGAAAGACACTATCATCCAACCACTGCTAAATAAAACCGACTGCTTTCCGATCTAATATGATCCAAGCATCATCTATCATTGTAACGGGCTTTGCTTTGACCCCTTCCAAAGGTTCATATAGATACTTGCAATACAAGAGGTCCACCATCCTCGGTTTCCATATCATCCAATTATTTCGTTTAGACTAATCATGCGGGAAACATTACCGGCCTCCATGCTCGCACAAAAAAATTTATTGGCTTTGATACCAATTGATGGGAAAGAATCCGTATACGAGCAAATACTAGCAGATCGTAATACGCAGCGGAATAATAAATAAAATGCATAAACCACACAATCACAGAAACACCAAAATTTATGTGAAAATTCCTTTAAGATAAAGGAAAAAAAATCACAGGTAAGCCAAAGAAGAAGATCCACTATAAATAATAAATATCCAAGTCTCAGAATCCTTTTCTGGACTTAAGAAATAATCACAAGAGAATAATAGGGATATAAGAATTACATCACCAAAATATAGTTTTCTGCGTTACCTCCTTATTTTCTTCCCTTCTCTTCTTCTTCTTCTCTTGGAATCCATCGCTCACCACGAAGAAGGATGATGCCTCGCTGCGCTTCCAACGCTTTCACGAAAATGCACGTCTTCTCCTACTAAAAAAATTATCACGGACGTGATCTGAGAGCGTGAGAAAATATCTCACGAATTTCTAGCAAATCCTTTCAGAAATATTCTCCCACTCCTTTAAGTTTTTTTCATGGTACTGCTCTTTTCTTTTTTTTCTTCAACCGACGGCTAAAAACCAAAATCAAAATAGATATATATATATATATATATATATATATATATATATATATGAGATAAAGAGAGGCTCTTCTTTTTAGTCCCAATGAACTGAATAAATGGGCCATGGCCCAACATTTGCTGCTAACTTTGAGACTATGCTCTGGCTGAACGACCGGTGTTAAAGCCAACGGACAGGAGATCACTCAGATAACAGGAGTCGGTCTCTTACTTTGGGATTCTTTTAATGAATCATTAGTTCTTAAAATTTCGGATTTATGTATACCAAAAAGGTATAAAGAGAGAATACTTCGTCTAACTTGACAATTGGATACTATATATTATTCATTTAATGGAGACCGCACGTAGTGATCACGTTTATTCGTTTGCTCGTCTTTTCGACTAAGTGCACTCGGGTCAACTTTTGATTTATTTTATCAGGAAAAGGATGGCATGCGACCATTGAGAGCCCATTTTAGTGTACGTCCACGGCACCAGCTCTGATTCCAATATGAGAACTTTTGGACCAGTCCTCTGGCTTTCTGCCGTTAATGAAAGCATCAAAGTTTGTGGTTCTACTGTTTTGATTGGACCTCATGAGAAGATGCTCTCTGTCGTCTTTCCATCTCATTCCTCGTGAGGCAGCACGTATACCAAGCATTCTCTAAAAAGGAAAATTTATCAGAGAACCATGCTTCAGAGAATAGAAGCCCAGTCTAACATTAGAGTCGAAGTGGAAGATCTGTGGAGAACTTTTGCCAAGGATTTCACTCTTTCCTGGGCAAAAGCACTTCCAGAGATTGTGACAAACGTGACAATACTCGAAGGAGATGGTGGCCTCGGCACGTTGTTGTTTCTCCAATTCAAGCCTGGTAAGTCCTGGAACACGACAAGTTCTTTGTTTTGAGGAATTAATGGTTGTTTCGATGATTCATTTAGAACTACAGATTCTCACTGATAGCTAAACGTGAGAGCAGGGGGACCGACGGTACCATTCCAGAAGACCAAGATTGTGGAATTCGACGACGCAAAGCATCGGCTTGGACTCGAAGTAGTTGAAGGGGGTCACTTGAGTAATGGTTTCACTAAATACGTGACCTATTTCAAGCTCACTGGGATGGGCGAACGTGAGACTTTGGTTGAGATCACAGTGGTGTGCGAGCCAGTTTCAGGAGCAGGAGATCTGCAAGCAAAAACAACGAGGTTTCCGCTGCTTTTCTTTAAAAGCCTGGAGGCCTATCTCCACAAAGTTGACATGTGAATTTTTGAACTCGTTTCATGAGCCATGTTCAGTAAAGCTGGATTAAGGATGTGGTTTTAAGTCTCTGCATTGCAGAGTTCTTTGGTTGCAACCCAATATTTTGAAAGAACTCGTCGAAGGGGAAAGATGTAAAGAATGAGGCTGTTAAGCTGCAATGAGGCCTAAGCCTTTCAACCAAAAAGAAAGAAATAAACTTTGTTTTGGACCATCCTGCCGTTCTGTTTTAGTTTTTTTTCTTTTTCTACTTTCACACTACGCTTTAGTCCTCTGCCTTATACTTGGTATTAGGGGTGTAATCGAGCCGAGTCGAGTCAACATAGTGCTAAGCTCGAGCTCGACTCGACTCTTAAATTTGAAGCTCGACTCGACTCGAGCTCGATCGAATTTTTTATTTAGAGCTCGAGCTCAATAAAATACTCGATGTACTCGAGCTCGACTCGAATTTCTGTATAAAAATTTAAAAAATAATTTTTAATTAAAATAAAATATTTTTAAATTAAAAATTCAAAGAATAAAGGTAAAATAGTAAAATTGCATAAGTTCGATCAAGCTCACGAGCTTTTTGAGCTGAGTATTTTAATACTCGAGCTCGACTCGATAATATACTCGAGTAGCTCGAGCTCGACTCGATAAGCAGCGAGTCGATTTCGAATATTTTTCGAGTCGATTTCGAGCTACTCGCGAGTTGTCTCGACTCAGTTACACCCCTACTTAGTATCCATCTGTCAAGATAAAGGCCAAGAGGCCATTATAATACTACAGATTGCATTTAAAATATTTTTTTATTTTTATTTTTGTATGTATAACATTAAAATAAAAAATATTTGAAAATTGCTTTTATTATTTTTCATCAAAAGGCTTGAAAATATAGGAGAAAGCGGTATATTTTATTTACTTATTATTTTAAGAGGCGTCGTTGTTTATGGTGAATATTCACTGCGCTAAGAGAACCACCACTGATTTTGATGGTCCCTAAAATTTAGGAAACTTTAATATCTTCTTCTTCACGAAACGCTCGCTCCTCGCAAAGCCACACATCTTTATGCCAAGATGATTCACTGCTTACCTAGAAATTTAATCTAGAGATCCAATCAACAAAATGGCTTAGTTCTTGTGAAGTCCTCTGAGTTTTATGAAATTTCCAAGCGTAGCAGAATAATGGTGCTTCTGAATTGCCCAAGCCTCCCCTGACTAGGATTCCACCGCCACCACTGGAAACCGGTGGGAACGCAAGATCCACCAGAGAGACCAAGCTGAAAGGAGCTGAAGAGACCGATAGAGACTCCAAAAAGGCGCGTGGAGGCCAAGGTCTCAGAAGAGCATTCGAGCTCTTCTCCGATGCTCGGGGAGAGCTCGATTCAGGCTTCAAGCCTTCCGCATATGGGCCTCTGCTGCGAGCTTGCACAAAAGAGAGATTTTTGGAAGGGGGTCTTCAGGTCCATGCTCACGCGATCAAGAGAGGACTCGAATCCGATCGGTTTTTGCAATCCAACCTGCTGGGCTTGTACGTGAAGTGCGAAAGCTTGGATTTTGCTCGCAGGGTGTTCGACGCCAGCAATGTTAGAAGCAATCCCATCTCCTGGAACTCCATCATTACCATGTACTATCGAATTGGGCTCGCAGGGGAGGCCTTGTCGCTGTTCCTCGAGTCGCAGAGTCATGGAATTGAACCGGACGCGTTCGCGTTTTCCGTTGTTTTAAGAGTCGCAGGACAGCAGAGGGAGCTCTCTCTGGGAAGGCAGTTCCATTCTCTTTCCATCAAGTTTGGATACGGAGAAGAAGAGTTTGTAAGCAACTCTCTCATCCAAATGTATGCTGCTTGTGAGAGAGTAAATGACTCGATTCGTGCTTTTGAGGCGATTTCCACGACAGGGAGTCCAGTAGCTTGGAATTCTATGATCGCTCAGCTAGTGGAACATGGGATCCATGGCGATGGCTTCAAGCTTTATAAGGAGATGCTTGGCACTGGAATCGAACCAACTCCTCTAACATTCGGCAGCCTGCTGAAATCTTGTGCTGTTATGGAGGCAAATTCTACGGGAAACCAGCTGCACAGCCAACTTATTGTTCGCGGTTTTTCTAATAATATAATTTTAGAGACGGCCCTTGTAGACATGCATGTGAAGTGTGGAGAATTAGGATATGGAAGGCAGGTGTTTGAAAGAATGAAAAAGAGGAATGTCGCCAGTTGGAATTCCATAATTAGAGGTTACTCTCGGATGGGCCACAGAGAAGAAGCTTTCAAGCTGTTTCAAATGATGAGGAGACAAGAAACTCCCCCGGATAAGTTTACATTCCCTGCTTTACTGACTGGAGTTGCAGTAGGAGACTACTTTCCTGAAGAATTCGCAGCCATGCATGCATATATCTTCAAGGTTGGCTTGGAGAGAGATCGCTTTATTGGAACTTCTCTGATAACTTTATATTCTTCAAAGCAAAAATTGAGCATGCAAGAGTAGTGTTTGATGATATGGATTCGATGGACAGTGGAGTTTGGTCTTCCATGATGTCTGCAAGCGTGAAGAGTGGTGAGCAGAGGAGGCACTCGAGCTATTCATTGAGATGTTACACTTGGATATCGAAACCAGTCAGTTCATCTACTCAAGTTTATTCTTAGCTTGCGGTGAGCTATCAAGGCTAGAGATGGGAAGACAGATCCATGCCCGCTGCTTAAAAAGCAGTGATCCACTGACGTGGCAACAAAGAATTCCCTGGTTACCATGTACTCTAATTGCGGGTGCATCAGTGAAGCATGGAAAGTCTTCAATTCAATAGCAAAACCCAATGTGATTTCATTCAATTCAATTATTTCAGCTCTAGCTCAACATGGCTCTCCAAAAGAAGCTGCAGATCTCTTCAGACAGATGAAAGTTGTTGGCCAAAGACCTGATGAAATTACTCTTCTAAACCTGCTTTCAGCTTTCAACCATGCTGGCCTCATGCATGAAGGCTTGGAGTTATTCAACTCCATGGAACAAAATGAAGGAATTAAACCAAAATACCAACACTATGCCTGCATGGTGGACATGATGGCCCGAGCAGGAGATATAGAGGGAGCAATGAGACTGATTAATAATATGCCTTTTGAACCCAATACTTCTTTGTGGAGAATTGTTCTTGGAGCTTGTGGTAAACATGGAAACATAGTAATCGGAAGGCAGGTAGCAGACTTGCTGCTTGAATTGGAACCTTATGAAGCTACTAATTATGCACTCATTGCTAACATCTATGCTAGATCAGGAAGATGGACAGAAGCTCAAAGGGTCAGGCAGTTGATGGAAGAGAGAGGTCTGGAGAAGGAAACTGCTGTGAGTTGGATTGAGATCAATAGAAGAGTTCATACGTTCAGAGTTGAAGACGGATCACACCCTTTATCCCAAGAAATATATGGGAAGTTGCACCAGCTAATCAAGGAGATTAAAACAGTAGGTTATGTGCCTGACATCAGCGTCACGCTTCATGACATGAGAGAGTGTCGAAGAGAAGAATCACTGCTCCACCACTGTGAGAAGTTGGCATTTGCCTTCGGAGACCTTTCTGTTGCTCAAGGGGTCCCACTTCGAATCATGAACAACCTTCGGGTTTGTGGGACTGTCACAACGCATTTAAATACTTTTCTCTGATTACAGGAAGGAAGATTACATTGAGGGACAAGCATAGGTTCCACCATTTTGTCAGTGGGGTGTGTTCTTGCAGTGATTATTGGTGACAAACTTTAAGATCGTGTCTCCTTCAATCAACACAATTCTGAAATCTATGAAAGTTCTTGAACCTATGGTGGATAATTAGTGTTCAACTGAGAACTCACTTGGAATGGCATGAGCTCAAAGAAACTAGAAATTGGAAAAACATCCAGGGAAAGCTGAATTGAATAATGCTGCATTTCAAATGATGGAAGGTTTCAACAGTCTTTCATCTACTGTGGTTAAGACAAGCTCCTGTTCCCACCGTTTCCACCATTGTCATTTATCAGCAAGTTCTCCAATTAAAAATAAATACCTAACAGGCCTAATCAAGAAAATAATGAAGCCAATCTTCCACTTTTTTTCTTTTGGCTATCTAGGAATAAGTCACTGAAAACAAGGAAATTTGAATCAGTGACTGAAGCATCATAGTTTGCCTGGCAACCAACATAGAGCTTAAACGATCTCTCTGAATGCTGCTTCAATGGCTCAAGAATGAAAAATAAGAAGTTGCTAAGAAGAAGGAATAGCCCAATGAACAGGCTTAACTTTTGGCATTCTGAGTGAAATCAAGGCAGGTCTGGCAGCTGCAATCTGAGAAGCGACAGGTCTCACAACCAAAACAGACACATGTGGTGCACCCTCTGCAAGATGGTGAACGCAAGCAACCCCTCAATACCTTGCGACTTGCTCGCTCCTCTTCATCGTCACAACTAATCCTGATAGATGGAAGCAGCATGGCATGATATGCACTTAACTAGAGGAATGGGACAAAAATGGCAGCAGAAATAATAAACTACAGCAGAGCAAAGTAAGTCTTTGGTCTGAACCTTGAGATGACAAAATACAAGGTAAATAGATACATGCGCTAAGAATTATTGATTTAATTGAACATTCTTGATACCCAAGCATCAAAATATGGTAGCAATTCACAGTTAAAATGGCACGGTTCATGCTGCCATGTTTTGTGTTATTATACTTGTTAGGCAATGAAGAATTTAGTATGCAAGTTGAATCTGAAGATGCCTGTTCTAAAGCCCAGATAGAATTTGAAATTAAGTTTTCTAGCATCAAATGGAGTTAAAAACTATGCAAGTCTACTCCGTTCTTCAGATTACATTTTTGCAATCTTCTCCCCCTGACTCAATAAATAAATTAACTAATAAACTGAAAAACATGAAGATTGCTATGAACCCATGTCAGATTTTCTCAATTCCCTTATTTTTAAAACCCCCCTCCCCCCACCCAAAAAAAAAAAAAATCTCAGAGTCTAACTCTGTTCTTCTAGTAAGTCAAACACTCAGCAGAATTCAACTTTTACAACACAAAATAAAGTGAACATGGGCAAACATATTTTCAGGTACAAACCCCTAAAGGAAATAGGCTGTAATTGCATTCAAAATTACTTCATGATTTAACCAATCTTAATTATATAGGGGGGGTAAAAAAACACTACATAATCCTTGAACCAAAGTGCATTTACTTGAACTCAACTTGATGCAAAAAGGAGCTCTTGTAACTAAAAAAGAACCAATTCCAGACATAAGCTACTTATTTGAAACCCAAACTGGTGCATAAAGGATTAAAAAAACTTAAATGGATCTGCCAGTGGATCATACTGCTTCTGATAAGCAAGAATTTGTCCCAACTTAAGGACATTGATGAACAACTAATTGTATTGCCATTTTCATACTTTCATGATGTATTCCTATAATGGAATGCATGTTATTCTGTAGACTAAACATCTGATTGCCATAACATTGTCATAAAGCAACAGAATGCCTTCTTCCACTAAAAATATTCCACACATCACGAAAATAAAAGCCTTTACATTGTATCATTAAAACTGAACGAATTTCAATGATATAGGGACACTTCTCTTCACCATGCCCTAAAGGGATTCTTAATCTTAGATGAATTCAACATGGTTTTCTTCTTTTCAGTTGGCAATTTGCTCATGTATGTCAGCCTTTCTTCATTCTTAGGTTCCTTGTCACAAAATCTTTATGGGAACCAAGAAAATTTTCCTCAAAGTCTTCAAGAATCTAATCCTTTAAAAGCAATGCAGAGAAATTCAAGAAATCTCTCTCTATTTTTTGTATAACATCCATCTATACTCAGGCTTAGACTAGCTAGACATTTTTACAGTTTGGACTTCAGAAGAAACACATGGAGATAGCTACATGCTTTCCATAGTAGACTTGCTGTGTTTGGATAAAATGTAAGCACATGGGCACGTATTCCCTTAGCAATCTAAATAAATTATGCACAACGTACAATTCAATTCGCTGCTTCAGATAATATCTCATTGATTTGCATATCCAACAAAAATCCGTGTCCATCCATAGAATCAACTATTGTGCCGGAGAGAGAGGCAATGAGATCAACTATTTGAAATTTGGCAGTTTTGACCAAATTAACTAATTTCTGGCCAGTTCTAGCCAATTTTGGACGTTTCAATCAAAATTGACCAGTTTTGGCTGAAATTCATTTATATAAGCCTTGTTGATTGTAGTTTACTGATATTCTCAAAACCCAATAATCATAAATAGAATTGTTGTTTCAAAGCCACCTAAATTCTTCAAGACATTAACCAGGCATGATGAAAAAGGTTTTCCTTTTTCTGAGAATAAAATGAAGCAAAACATTGTGTTATTTGCTATAAAAAGGCTTAACTTTATCAGTAAAATAGTATAATCAATTCTTTACGAATCATATTGCAATTAATTGAAAGTATACTTTCAGAAAAGTCGAACTCAAAGGTAGTTCTAAGGCCCTCATGAAGGAACTTTTATGAATAATTAAGAAAGAAACTAAGAGGTCTTTTATCAGTCTGTGTCATGTGGTTAAATCCCTTAATCTTGATCATGCTACAGCACCTCCAAATTCTTTACTGATTCAGGCCAGCTGGATAATGAGAAGCGTGTTTGAAGATCGACATTTACTGGTTATGTCCTAGAACTTCTATATTGCAGAGATTGAACACTAGCATAGAATACATTTGAGATGGCAAAAGCATCAAGGAAGAGGTAAAAAATTTCTTATATAAGTTCTGTCTCACATTCTGATCTATTACTTCAGTTTAATGTAAACCTTTAGAATTAATTTAGCAAGTTGTGAATGACTGTAAGAAGGCTCAAGTACCAAAGGAATAAATAAAACAACATGTTTTTAACAGTTTAGGATTCAAAACAGTCCAGGTGACAAAGAAAAGCAAGACAGGGCAAAGCTGTAAAATTACAATTGAATGCCATCAAAACTCAAGGTCCGATACATGCCAGATACAACTTAAATACCAAAAGATGGTTCAGCTTAAAAACTATCAATTTACAAATTAAAGAAAACAAATAAAAAGAGAGCACTTAAATCACAACAATATTGAAATTTTTTTATACACAAAATAACCATGGAATTAAATCCATCGCTATACCCATTTCAAGTCTAGGAAACCACCTGAATATCTAGTGTAACTGTGCTAGATACAAGCACGGCATGAGAAATAATAGCAAAGTTGTGTACAGAATAGGCAATGACCAATTTGACAAATTTTGGCAAACAAATTTTTATTATAGCAGCTACAGCGTAATAAACATTCTATATGTCAACAGAGTTGATATAAAAGAAAAGAGGTGACCCAGTTATTGCCTCAGGCACAAAATAATTGAATGAATATGACGGCAATTAAACAGTCATACAATCTCAATTCGAACACTTACTTGTCAAATTTTGAATCTGAGCATTTCCAATTGAGATCAGCCATGAAATCATGGTAACTGCGGCATTCCTCTTTAGTTCGAAGGCGAAACCTGCGCTCCTTGTTACACCTTGTGCATCGGATAAACTCATCCCGATGGCATGGTCGTCCATTGGGACCTTTATGAGAGTTATTGCCAGTTTTTGACGTTTGATTATAATACTTAAGCAGAACTGTCTTTGACAGTGGAACTTTTTCATCTTTCACTATGACCCATACATTGCTCTTCCACTTCCTAGCAGTCTCCCGCCCAGAATGCCTCTCAAAAGCAGCTGGGGTCAACTTATCTGATGATTATATTCATAGCAGGTCAGCCAACAGACAAACAAGATTAAGTCACAAAAACTTATGAACATCAAGCCTACTGCCTGTATACATTTGAGAAACTGAATGCTCCAGAATGTGATAGGAAACAGATGTCAATATCTTTAGCAATTATCAGATCTATTTCATGACATTGAGAAAATAAAAGCCAGCATGCTATTTCAGGAAAACTTCATCTAGACAAGCATGAACAAATGGAATAAGACAAAATAGGGGGTCTTATCCACAGATAACATCACATGCCTTGTTTTTGCCCTAGCAGATAAATTCAGGAGAAGGGAACAATATGCATAATCACCAAAAAGCAATCATCAGTAGCTACAATATGTAATAAGAGCATTTTCGAAACTCCCTCTTGAGTATCTTGATGTAATGAAGCAGAACAACAATTGGATACATTAAAAGCAATTATTTATTGCTCAGAACCCCGAGTTATTCTAAGAGCTTTATCAAATCGCCTTCAACTTTTCCTTAACTAGGTATTTCATATTAGTCTAATATCTTTCCAGGATTTAACGATGTCTACTAGCTTTCATCCCAGATTAATTTTAACTAAAACTGGACTTCCAAGTTTAGAATTACATACATGCATTTGTACTGAGCATTTATATATAGAAATTCAAAGGAATCTCGAATAAAAAACTAGGTTATCAGCTAAAAATCATTCTTGTTGCCTGAAAAAATGTTTTTTCAGTTTCTCTTCTATTGACATTATCATTCAAAAGATTTAAATCATAAATGAATACAGCGTAAATGAAGATATTGGGATGCAGAGCTTTTCAAGGGCAAAGACAAAATAGGAAAGGCTCATGTAAGAACTGTATTCGAATAAGAAAGATGGGTTAAATTTGTCCTTATGCGGGCCATCAAATTATTTATTGTTATACATCTATGCATGTGCTACCTTACTTGCGCTTCATTTTTCTCAGATAATGAAATAGATTATTGCAGGGGTAGAGTGTAAACAGACATTACAAGATGGCAAAGCCAAAAACAGGAATTGTGAAATGCAGGTCAAACTTGACATGCTCATGGAGAGTAGTTGGAGATGTAATAAATAGGATTATTCAATCAAAATAACAGATGGTGTTCAACCCACTCAATACTCTATTCAGGCCAGGCATTTATTATTCATAATTAGGTTATTCCAAGTCGTAATGCAAGTTATATAATAGAGTTGGATAGAAAATATTGTTGTTAGCTCCCAAGACATCATTTGCTGGTGACAACCACAGCTATGAAAGCACATGCTGCCATCATCAAGGAAACAAAAATATCCGGCATCTTAGAACTGTGATGCTTCCATAAAATTTTGTTACTTTGTCCACTCCCAAGGAATATTGAAGAAGAACAGAGATAAGCAAATATCATCAATGTAAATCTACAAAGCAAATCCAAATCATGGAATGAAGATAAAAGTCTCTGCCATCAATCTAGAAAAGGCTTACACTTTTAGCTGTAAGTTTAACAAACAAAAATCTACCATGGCATAAATAATACCATCATCTCAAAAACACAGAGAGCACATGCCTAGAAATTAAAACATGCAGAGGATCTCTTGCGAGAACAGTTCTAACAAAAGCTCCAGGCTCAAGAGGTTCACGTGATAATAAATGAATCAGACTTAAGACATAACATGAGAAGCAAAATCTCTCGAATAAAAAATATGGCTAACATGAGAAGCAATCTCTCAAGACCAGAAACCAACCACACAAAGCCAGACAATCAGTCAAAAGACGTGATGACCATGTTGTAAAGACAATGGATTCATACATATCACTACACACTCCAAAGAGCAGCGCACATCAGCACTAACACAAAAGGCTTCGTGAAAGAACTGAATATCTCGGCATCATATGTGAATGTAGCTGATATTTTCATATAAAACAGACACATCTTTCACGGGAGGAGGAAAAACTAAGCCACTGATAAGAATGTGACTCAGCTGATATATAGATAACAAGCATAACTCCAGCATCAAACATCATGTGCAAGAAGACCACCATTAACTCCGACTAGCATATAACGCCTCCACATCTCATACCATAAAAACTACATCTAAGCGTTAAAGGATAGGAAAGCTCAGGAGAACAAAAAATCCAACTGACCTTCCTGACAACCCGGCGTGCACTCACAGCTGATCTCAAAATCGCCCGAGGCGAAAACCCTAAGCCGCCCGACGGCGTCGCCATAGCGGTGGCTCGTGCATCCGCACGTCACCTCGACGAAGTCCCCGCCTCTCTTCAATCCGCTCATCTCGCTCAATTCCTGGTCGGTGAATAGAAAGGCGTCATCATTCCCCGGGGCAATGGCCATCTCTCTTTCTCTCTCAGAAAACTCGAGAAAACTCGCCAAGATCCCTCTTTTAATAGACGAACAGCAAAACCAAGACAAGAAACGAGCTCGGTTCGCCCCGGATCGCCTTTAGAAGCTTCCGGGCGTCCTGAAATAACGAAGGACTCCCTAAAACTCCTGCGGAAAGCTGTGGAGGCAAGATCTAGGAGGAACCAACGTCAAGAACACGCAACGGGCCGCTTCCAAAGGACCGAACCTCCTCCGAAACCAGCCGAAAGGTACCAAAGACGCCACCTTTTCGCTACCGAGATCTACCGCGACCCGGCGAGAGGACAAAGGCCGCAAGGATCCACGGAAGGTAGCCCCCTCGCGCACGCCTCTCCCTTATAACCTGTGGACAAAAGGCACTGACTTTGTTACTCGAAACCGCTTCCCATTTAGGGCTCCCCTTGCCCACTCCTCTCTCTCTCTCTCTCTCTCTCTCAAGTCTCAACCCCCTGGAGGAGAGAGAAAGAGACACTCCGACAGAGGCGGCACGGAAGGAACTCGAGAGGCGAATAGTCGCCTCAGAGGCGCGCTATCCTGGTGGAGAGGCTGCTCGATCGAGGGAGAGGAAGAGGAGGACAGAGAATAAATTTGGAGCAGTATGGGATTGCCGAAAAGGACCGAACTGGGCTGGCCGAGACCATATGGACAGTAGCGCGCTGCGCTCGTGCATGACATGGCATGAGAAATATTGAAGGATTCTTCTTGCAAGACGGTTGCTATACTTTTTTGAAATTATAGATTACTCCTTATGTTTTCTCTTATTGTACCAACCTCACTCTTACATGAATGCTGGATTTTTTTCTCTCTCTCTCATCCCATCACAAATAAAATTTTACGTATACAAAAAAAAAAAAAATTTATCGTTTTCCCTGCTCGAGAAATCTACTATAATTTTTCTAACCTTAGTTATGAATTTCTAATCCATCATCTTTTACTTTTTTTCTTTTTTTTGAAAACATTTATTTTCTACTTTTGAACTCCTCCTCTAAATTCACCCCCACTAATCTCATTTTTTAATTATTTTATAAAGAAAACAAACCTAACCTATCATTTCTTCTTTCGCTTTCTTCTTTCAACATTTGAGAATTTAAAATTGTTGCTTTGCTAACAAATTTCTTGAATCGAGAGATAAGATGGATTTTTTTTTGACAAACTATATAATTTATTTTATTTTTTTATGTTAACTCTAATTTAGTATATAGTTTGGGTTTTAAAAAATATTTTATATAGAATTCATGTATTTAATGATAAGATTAGAATACTTTACGAATATACATTTACACAAATACATATATATGTATAATATTTTTTGAACAATGCTTATAAACCACGTAGTTATTAGTTTTATTATTTATGGGGTAACTATCCAAGCTTCAATTTTATTGTATAATTTACGTGAAGAACCTCTTAATGAGATAAGAGAGATAAAACTATATATTAAACAAAGAGAGAGAGAATTGGTAATATGCACCTTTGGTGTATGCAATGAATAACATTAGTGTAAATAATTGATAACATATTATAATATATATTGAAAATAATTATATTTTACTCATTTAAGTATAGTCTGATATCATTTAATCCACTCATAGTTTAGTAGCACTTAATCCATCTGAGCTTAACTTTATTCAAGTCTAATAGATTTCGTTACCTATTTAAGGATTTAAAACATAGAGGCATAAGTTATAGCTATCATTTTTTTCTTAAATTTAAACAATAGAATCCTTTTAAGTCGAGAAAGAGTCATTTTTGCCAAGCGATTTTCTTTTCATTTGTAAAAACTGAAGCTCCTTACACCATACTTGATAGATCTGATAAAGTATCTTATGATTTTGTTTGAATTTAAATATTTTTGATAGATTTTTTTGGATTACTTACATATTTTTATAAACTAAGGTGATGTAGATGCATTTTAAATCATGCTTCGAGCATATCTTTATTCACATATATATTTTGATAATTTCAAGGTCTAATAAAATTTAAAATTCAAAATTGATGCTTATTTCGAGTCAAAGATAAAATTTTCAAAGTGCAAATTTAACGTTGGTCAATTTGGTCAAAATGGACTTCAAATGATGCAAAATTCCAATGGCATTTCAAAGAAAATTTAAAGTAAAATCAATCCTCGAATCTTCTTCTTCTTCGCTTCTTTCTTTGCGTCCTTTCATTTTTCCTTTTTTTAATTAAGCATCCCATCAAATGAACCATCAGGTAGATAACAAGATCTAGTAGACTCAAATGAAGCTTACCCTAGTAGGTTAAATACTACTTTTTGAACCATGACTAAACTAAATGATTTGAATAAAGTATAATTATCTCTTTTATTAAAAAAAATAAAAATAATAAAAAGGAGCTAAAATATACTTCTAGTCCTTAAACTTTGACTCATAATTCATTTGACCATCAATCTTTCAATTATTATAGTTTAATCACTTATGTCTTTAGAATGTTGCATTTCCAACGTCTCATTATATGATGCCCATTAAAATTAATGAAATAGCCAATGTGATATCCTGACACAAACATGTGGATTTGATTATAGGATGATATATTAAGTATTCCATTAATTTTAACCAACTCTATGTTATGGGATGTTACAAATGCAATATTTTTAAAACATAAAAAAATAAATGATAATAACTAAAAGTTCGATGATCAAAATAAAATTTAAGGATTAAAAATATATTTTAGTCAACAAATATTTCTTACAAGCTGCAACTCATCATCTCTTTTTTTTTTTTTTTTTAGTTTCTAGTTTATATAAGAATGGGATAATCTTTAGTAAAATATGTTTTTTATTATTTTTGTTATTTATGATGTTCATTACATCTTACATTGCACATTTGAGTCCTTATCCACTAATGCATGCATCGACCATTACCTTATAGATCTAATAAGGAATTGGGTGGCTCTTTTATGAAATATTAAAACCAAAAACTTTCATCCTTGAAACCTAATAACCTTTAAATCTAAAATCCTTTTTCAATAGCAACCATATAAAATATTTATAAAAAAGAGTCATCCTCTTAAAAAATACACCGATTTCACCCTTAATTTTAATTTAAAACAAAAATCTACAAAGATCATTAAGCGAAAAAAATAAAGGTTTAAAAGAAGGAAAGGGTTTAAAAGAATGAACGAAATTCTCATAAATAAGCCATTAATGGATCTATTCAAAATAAATTTTCAACGAGATTAAGAGTAATTCAGACAGTTTGATTAAATTAAATTGAACAGAATAATCTGTTTATTTGTATAAAGCCGAATGGAATGACTGATGTGGATGCTCTCTAAAATGTATGTGTATTGAAAATATGGGGACTCAGCTGCAATTTCAAAGAATAATAGGGATGAGCGTGCAAAATATTCAAACACATGTTCACTGCAGCAAAAGGGCCAGAGAGGCTATTTGTGTGCGAAGAGAGAGAGAGAGAGAGAGAGAGAGAGAGGGTGGTGGGTAAGATCAAGTGGACCCCCCCCCATGGCCACCATAGTTTGGACCCGTCTCTCCAAAATCAAACTTGGATTTGGGCCATAAAGGAAGACATGCTTTTTAAAAAGGTCCACCAACCATTCCAAGCCATCCTTTCTACAGTGCACTCAAATTGGCATTTCGGTGGGGGGTGGGGGTTTTCATTTCATCAGCTCCATGATTAGAGCCTTTTTCTTTTTTTCAAAACCATTACCACATCCAACATCATTGCTCTTACCTATATTAACAGTTTTTCCACCATGCCCATACGTCACGCTTGAAGCCGCGGATGCCACAAATTTCATTAAGATATATATCACACTTAAATTAATGATAAATATCTCTACTATTTCTCTTGAGGATTCTCGTGTCTTAAATTTAATTTTATATTAAATACAAAAAATATTATGTACTTATAATTTAAATCTATTTGTTACTCATTAATTTCTTCTTAAAATTAGGTGTTGAGAGTTTCATAATAGCGTATAGCAGCAATATAAATTTTGGCTAACATCAATCTATCAAAATTAATTTATAAAATAATATTGCTAGCAGCTAATTATGGTGTATAGGAACCAATCATCTCAAGATATTTTTGGATGCGATCCGTCCGCGGCTTGACTATGCGAGCAAGCATCCCCTTTCCCCTTGATTCCTCCCGTCGGCAATTGCTTCCAAACTACTCTAATCAGCAGAGGCCACGAGGGGTGGGAAAGCACAAATAGCCTCTCTAATCAGCAGGCCACCTTTTTAACAAGTGGAAATTGGACATGGTCAAGACGATATTGTTAGGTTTATTAAATGTCAGCATGTGGAAAAGCTAGCAAACTAGCTTGTTGATTTCAACTTCCACCAGCCAAGTTGAAAAGATGGAAAAGTTGGCACAACTCCCGTTCATATTATAGGTTGTGCCTAATCTTTATACTTCTTCCATGTTAAACACGCAAATAACTCGTATGAGCCCTCTCTTTTCTTTTCTTTTCTTTTCTTTTTTTAATAATATGTTGATACATACGTGGAGGCCAGCTAAAATCCCTTAAATACACCTTGGTTGCCAACGAAAACCTCAATTCCATATGCCTGTGAAGTATATACTTGGCCAACAACCACGCGCCAATGGTTTGGTTTGGAAGGAAGTTCAACAACCCTGGCCAATGACATGTAAAGGATGAGGAATCTTTTTTGACACAAGTGAATTTCATAATCTTTACAAAATTTATTTACAAATCTAGAATATGTAAGAGATGAGGAGTCTTCTTGAAACAAATGAATTTTATAAATTTTTTATCTAAAATTTATGATTTATTCTATTTGGCAACACAATAAATCATGATTTTAAAATTACAACTATTAAATTGTAGAATTGCTTTTTCTTATTGCAAGTTCTTTCAATTTGATAGGATTTACAATGAATTTTAAAAAATAAAGTAAAACATCATGACTATTATTATTTTTTACATTAATTTTTTATATAATTCATACTATATTAGTTATAATATACTTATAACATTAAATATTAATCCTAATATAGTAAAATTTATTGAAACAATAGTAACATCATTATTATTATTTGAATTTATTAAATATAATATATAATCATATTATTATGGATTAATAATTTATTATTATATCATGATAATTATTATAACAATTTAAATAATTGTTATAGTTATATTTATATATGTGTGTTAATTAAATATTTAACAAATTACCATTATAATTATAATTTAATATAATTATATTAAAATATGATTAATGTAATTAATAATAATATAATAATTAATATAATTAAATGCCGTTTGAGAATATAATTAACAAACAATTCTCAAATCATCGCTTTCAATTAATTATTAAAAAGAATAATTTTAAGAACTAACATTGAATTATATTTTATTTATTTCAAACATAAAAATTATTTTAATTTCATATTTTATGTATAGTACATCAGACATGAGAATTTATTTACAAATAAATTTTTCTATGAAATTTATTTTAAATTAGAAATGAGTTCTTTAATAACTTGTGTTTCAAATGAGGCTAAGAGCTCATCAATTTTTCATGACTTTAGGTCCACTTTATAGTAAGTTGCCATTAAGCTTGCATATATATATATATATATATATATATATATATAATACAAAGTGAATGGAATGCCGATGATTATTATCTGAAATGCTTAAAGGTTTCGATATATGAGTAGATAGATTTCCAATTGAAACAAAGAGGAGCATAGGATTCTGATATGATAAAGTTACGGCTCTTTGGACGCCCATCAAGGAGCCTAACGATGCTGGTCTAATTATAATAGCCAGATAGCAAGGTTCCGAGTAAATTAACGAGGAGTAATTAAAGATATTTGCATGGGTACTCTATGGGCTTTTAGGATTCCCAAAAATGCTTCCCTTGGCGGTAGAGCTAGAATGTTTAAAAGTAAAAGGACCCCTGAAGTCATGTCACTTGTTTTGATATCATGTTTTAATAAAATAAACAAGATGCGCCATTTTTCTTTTTAATGTCGTCATATCCCACTAACAGCCATGTAAAGCATGCTAAACAATGGTTTTCCTCACAGAATGTGGAGTTTAACCTCTAATTCTCCCTCTCTCTCCCCCTCCATGGTTGCACCAAATCAACCTCCAGAGGAGCAAATAGGCTTGTCATACAACTACACTCGCTGGCTATATTTGGCTTGTCACCTGGAACAAACCAACGCTAGACTGCACAAGAACGGTTTAGACTGCAATGAAGTATGCCAAAAGGCACACGACTCCAGACTAATTAGCTCGGATGGGATGGTTTGGTTTGACTTGGCTTGGCTTGGCTTGACATTTAATGATTGCACCCAATTATCAGTTTGTGTTCACGAACTCAGGTGTGAATTTTGGATTCGAGCTTATTTGATCCACCTAGCTTGATCAAACTGGAGGAAAGCTAATTCAACATATCCCTTAATTTATGCCAATTGTCTGATACTAATTGAGAAGTAAGACCCTGCGTGTCAACTTGGTGGCTGGTGAATTTTATGGGCTTGGCTTGGAGCAAGAAGGTTGCATCTCTAAACAAGAACAAGTGGTATTCACTCTATATGATGATAAAAGGGCAGCTAAGTTAATTAATCCGATCTAATTCATTGCCATCCCTACGGGCAACTTGATCCATAAAGCACTTTGGTATTCATGCAGTCTGGAAAACTATGTGGTGATGTTATGGTTGTGAACCTCCATTTTCAAGATGCTTTGACCTCGGCAACTTCCATAGCAATCTAGTCAATTTGATCGGTGGTGCTCCCTACCATCCCTCCTCCTATTGCTTGTTGTACTTAAAAATATAAGGATCAAAATATTCTAACATGAGATTCTCCATACTAACTATTTATTGGGTAATCGGCCAATAGGCCTTGAATACATAAATGGGTCTTGAAAGTTCATTACCTCCTTATTTGTATGAATGAGAAATTGAGAAGACATTTCCGCATCGAAAAAAATTAAGAAAGAAAGGTTCACTTATATGGAAACTTCTTCCTTTATGCTTAAGTTTCTTAGGCTCATCAAAAAATAGGCACTTTGTAGGCGCACTTTGCACCGCACATATGCACATCATCACGAGGAGTTAAGGGGCTTTAAATTTTTTTTTGATCATAAGAATCCGACGATGAAAATTGATCGAATTAAGATGAGGAACTGAGGTCAAACGATAATTTGGATGATCATTGATCAGAGCGGTGTTGATCGGTTGATCATGAATTGGTTGATCGATCGGTTAAACGGTCAAGATCAAACGCTTGAGATCGTCGTTGATCGATCGGATAAGAGAACTAGATTGAATCCAAAGATTAATGGGATGAAAGGTCAGGATCGAACACTGAGATGCAATGATCGATCGCGATCGCGGCAGTGTCGATCTATCGGCGCGCACCCGATCGGCTGACCGGTCAACAGTTGATCACCAGTAGATCATTGGTGATAAGGCACCCATCCGATCATGCCGTTGATGATAAAACAATCGTTTTGATCATGAAACAGCGTATCAAAGCCATGCAATGACTTATCAGATCACGTGATCATCAGATCATGATGGTGAAACGATATATCGGGATGTGGATTGGCTTATATGATTGAGTGATCATCATATCATGATTATGAAATGATGTATCAAAGGCTGATAAGATGTGAACTGAGCCAATTCTATGAGTTTTAAGGTTTTAATTATCTAAAGCATTCATGAAATCAGAAGGTGTTCGGGACCAAAATGAACACAATCATGAGAACCAAAAGAATGCTCGGAAAGAAGTTATGTGATTGTTATTATTTTGGTTCATAGAAAATACTGAAAAGTTCAAGACATCATGTTCACTTTTTAGCAAGTAAACTCGATAACAACTCACTAAGGAAGGTTCAAGCCACAAGCTACCTATCCTGATATAACTTCATCCCACTATACTCTCTATAGTGTCTGCATATTTATTTGCATTAAAAATTCCTTTATATGGAGGATCGCCTTTGTTGAGTTTTGATGATCTTTGATCAAAGTTTAATTTTCATTCATGTGGAGGATTATTGGATAATGGGCCAATAGGCCTTGAATACATAAATGGGCCTTGAAAGCCCATTATCTCCTTATGTGTATGAATAAGAAATTAAGATGACATTTAGTTCCACGTTGAAAAAATTAAGGAAAGTTTACTTATATGGAAACCTCTTCCTTCATGCTTAAGGAACTCATCAAAAGTGAAAAGCTTGAGGGCCTGCGCATGCGCATGCGTGTGTCCAAATGGCGCAATGAACGCTTTGTAGGTGATTTGGATGATCATTGATCAGAGCGGTGTTGATCGGTTGATCATGGATTGGTTGATTGATCGGTTAAATGGTCAAGATCAAACACTTGAGATCGTTGTTGATTGATCGGATAAGGGGACTAGATTGAATCCAAAGATCAATAGGATAAAGGGTCAGGATCGAACACTGAGATGTGGTGATCGATCACGATCACTATCGCGACAGTATCAATCTATCAACCCACACCCGTTCAGTGCACCCAATCGGCTGACCAATCAACAATTGATCGCCAATGAACCATTGGTGATAAGGCGCCCATCCGATAATGCCGTTGATGATAAGACGATTGTTTCGATCATGAAACAACATATCAAAGCCGTGCAATGACTTATTAGATCACATGATCATCAGATCATAATGGTGAAACGATATATCGGGACGTGGATTGGCTTATATGATCAAGTGATCATCATATCACGATTGTGAAACGATGTATCAAAGGCTGATAAGACCCTCCATTCGTTTTCTCTGATCACATTTGATCAAATCAAATTAAATTTGTAAGTATGCATTCAAAAGACACTTAAAGGCTATAAATAGGACCTTAGACATTTTCATTTCATTCAATCAATCCCAAATTCCTTTCCTCTTTAAGCATTTGTATACTCTCATAAGGGAAGTATAGCTATAGTGCATAGAAAAAGAGAGAAGCATTCTTGGTTCGAATTTTTGATAAATTGTAATGTTACATTTATCAAAAGAAGACCATTGTATCTTGAGATAATCGTCATACAAACCATAAGCATCTTTATGGGATAAAATTGTCTTAAGAACATAGAGTATAACTCTAGATTCAGTCTTATCGATTAAATAGCCACAGTTTGCGCCAACACTATTATGATTAAAGATGGCTGATATGCACCAATTGGCTCTGCTTCAGCTGCCATTTGCTTATCGAATTTAATTATATGGTTTAGTGCACTGAATGGAGCTCGTATTATTTGAGTCTGCATGTAATTTACCTGAGCTTCTAGTAGCTCTGTTATAAAGTAATTTATGGATCCATTTTAATAGAATGGTACTCCGTGCGTGCGTGTCTCTCTCTCTCTCTCTCTCTCTCTCTCTCTCTGTTTTAAAAGAATAAATGCTTCCATTATAAGGGTGATTAATTTGTAGCTTCTAATGGCATTGGCTTGTTGATTAGGCTCACTATGATCCGTTGCAACTCTGTACAAGGATTCTCACGGGTTATCGGTATTTGAAAACTCTCTTTTTTTTAACAGGAGTTCGATTATTCAATCGTTGTGTAGTGACCCACTTAGCCATTAAAATACCTCGGGCGCACATACATGCATCAGGATGGCTTCAAATCATTCACAGAGCGTTTGAGAATATTGGAAGCCGGGCGGAAATGATCGTAGTACCCCGGATAGCTTTTTGAACGGTTAAAACCGATGAGAAATTCAGAAGGGTGTATTCTGGCCCCAAGGATGGCAAGCTATATATGCTTGTTTGCTCGTGTACGTAGGAGAAGAAATATAATCAACACGTACCATGATGAATCTCTATTACTGATAAATTCTACCGATATGGCATCAGCATCCTTATTAAGATTTTAGTTTTGCGCAATATAATTAAGGCCAACTTTGAATTGAATTCTTCATTAAATTCAGGAAATAATCAATGAAAAATCAAAATAAAATAACAAGATTTGATGTTTTCAAATGAGTCTTTTCTATTTTGCCTTTAGTAAGAAAAAATAAATAAATAGCAAACCATTTTCTTACTAAGTCTGTACACTCTAGACCTAAATTGATTCTATATGGTATCAAATTCAGTCATCAATTCAGACCGAACTTTAAAGTGGTGTTTGGCTTTTCAAAAGTTATCTTTGGATAGGGAATAGCTGAGGGAATAAGCATATTTTTAAAATTATAACTTTGCCATCAATGGATAACTCTATTATTTTTGAATTCTCTAGGGAATAAGTTTAGAGTTATCTCCCTCTGATTAAACTTTTCAGAAATATTCTTTCTATTTATAGCTTTTGGGGATAAGGAGGGATATTCCTTATCCCCTATTTTAAACACTGCCTAAGCTTTATGGATAAATTTCAAATTAAACTTCAGCAGCATTACCAACACTAGTGGTAGGAAGAACTGAGAGTTTCAAGTCCAGACAATATAAAAGAAATCAAACGTTAATGCCACAGTTATTTCACATTTGCAGCACCAACCACATGACACGGCGTTCACTCAGCCGAAACTAGCTTCACGTACCTCTCTGTGATCATATCCTGTGAGAAGTCCGTGAAGTAGCCTTTCTCCACCTCTAGGCCCTCCTGGGCCGCGGTCAGCTCGATCCGGCTCTGGACCTGGTCTGCCCCGACCAGCTTCGGATCCAACAGCATGCACGCAATCTCGGTGCAGTCATCGCCGTGGAGAAGCCCAAGCGCCTGCACTGTCGGAAGGCCGCCTCCTCGGGCGCTCACCATCCGAGCAAGCCGTCGGATCGTCGGGACGTCAGTGGATAGAACTGGAACGTTGTACGTCTCGACCCATGGGCTTGCGCCGATCACCGCAATGCCTCTAGCCCGGGACACATGGACCGGGCCCTCATCAGGCTTTTCTGGCAGGGGCTCGGGCAGGGCCCATCCAGCCCACTGGCTGCCTTCAAAGTTGGGCCGGAAATAGCCCAATTCCCTCCTGATGGTGTCAAGGGCCTTGCCATTTGGATGGGCTGCTTCGTATAGGAAGACTGGAACTGCAGTGCATCAAATATAACCCATCTGATTATGATCCAATGGCTTTTCCATACCATTCCAAGTGAGTTCAAACTTAAATCACTAACAGGGTTTGCAAGTGGGTCTGATCCTGACCAAGGAAACCAGCTAAACCATAAAACCGTAATATCCAAACCGTGATTTTAGTTCGATTTGAACCGATTTTTTTCGCTTCTCGGTTTGATCTCTATTTTAAAATGTTTGAAATCAGCAAAGTTATTTTGATTTCATTTTAAATTTAAAAAAAAATGCAAACTGAAGTGTTATATGTGAATAATAAAAGTATATAAAAGCTATATTTTTTTTATTATAAATCATTATATTACCGTTTGATTCTATAAAATTTGCTATCGAAACTGATGTCATGAATCAAGTACAAGCAAAATAAGAAACTAAATTAAAATTAAGCTGAATTTCTTACCTTTGTTTGAATTTCATATCAAAATTAATTTGATCTTTATTTTACTTTTAAGAAACCGGTTTTGGCTCTAAAATTATCTTTAAATCTAGCTTGATTTAATGCATGCACACGCCTAGATCCTCGTGAAGCCAAAGCTTTTTTTAATCTTTTATTATCCTCATGGAATTTATTAGCTTTGTTTGGATCTTTGGAGGGGAGGAAAGGGAAGAGTAAAAAGAAGGAAAGGGAAGGAAGGAAAAAGAAGGGGAAGAAATGGTTGCTCTTCTTCTCTTGTTTGGAAAGAATGAAAGGGAAAGGAAGGGTAATATCAATTATCTTGTTTGGATGGAGAGAAAAAAAAGAAGGGAAAGAGTTATGTGACAATTATATCCCTTCAGAATAGGAAATAAACCGTGGGAGTGAAAGAATGAAGAATAAAAAATGAAGGAATATTTTGGTGTTCCCAGAAAGTATGACTTAAACTTTTTCCTCCCCCAGCTTACCTCCGATTTAGGGGTTAACAAATTTACGAGGGGAACCGCTTTCAAACAAGGTAACTTATGACCTTTTACTTCCTTTCCCTTTCCCTTCCCTTCATTTTCTTCCACCCAAACAGACCCTAAATGGATTGAGGAAAGGGAATCGATTAAGAGGTTTGGCAACAGAACTTTTCACGTTTCCCTATGATGCAATCGAAATTTAAAAAAACATACATTATATAATATTAGTAGTGTTTTAAAAATTGGATTGGACTGATCGATTCAATCGGTTCAATCGGTTCAATCGAAATCGATTATCAGTTCGATCTAATTTGATTATTAAAGTTAACTTTTACATGACTCAAAAAAAAAACCAAAAAAAAATTCATTCAACTAGTCAGGTTTCAAACCGGTTCAACCCAATTTTTAAATTTATTTTTTTTTATTTAAATTATATTTATATATTATTATTTTATATTATTAAATTAAAAATTAATTATAATATTATCCGATTCGATTACATTGATTTATATGATCAAACCGATTAATCCACGATCCAAATGTTAAACTGGTTCAGTCCGATTTTCAAAACATGAAATATTAGTTGCTTCTTTTTCATTTTTTTTTCTAAAATTTATAGGAATATCCAAATTTGTATATGAATATAAAATACAAATAAAAAATTTAGCTGATATGATCTAACCTTGAAAATAAGGCTATGAAAATGGACGAACCAATATATACCTAACCTAATTCAATTCGTTTTCAAACTTTGATCAGAAGGTTGGCAGCTGAAACTGACCTTGGAGCCCATTGCCGATGTCGGAGGCGACCAACTTGGCAAGCCTAGCGGCGTCTTCCAATGTCGCTCGGGCCAAGGGGTGGAAGCAAATGTGATCCACGACGCCAAATCGGGGGTGCGCGCCGGAGTGCGTCTCCAGGTTGATGGCGGCGTACGCCGCCTCCACCATCGCCAGCAACGTCCGCCGCATCGGACTGTAGGTGATGCCCGCGACGCTGCTATGCGCGATGTGCGAGACGAGCGTGTACCTGACCCGGTTGTAGTTCCGATCTTGGAACTTGTTCACGATCGCGGCCTCAGGGTCGATCTTCGCCGCTCGCTCGATCATGTCGAGGGCTGAGGTGTTGCGCGTCTCGGAGATGTATAACTTGGCGCAGATGAGCTTCGAGTCTTTCAGGTCCATCTTCATCTTCTTCCCCTTTCCCTTTCGCCAAGGAAATGGTCATTAAAAAACTTGGAAGACATTGACATATATAAACAGAAGATAGTTTTCTCTCTCGACGGAAAGAAGACGATCATGATCCAAGATATATGATACGAGGAAATTAAGTTAATTATCGATCCCACAGAAAGGAGAGGATAACTAATGACAGAAATTTGGTTCGGATGTTCTTCGAGGATCGATCTTCTAAGTGTGACCATGATGCTAATTACTTTTTGATTAAGTTTCTTCATCATATTTCAATATATAAACATTTAATCTAATCAATCTTTTCCAAAGAGGCATGCGGCATTATCGTATGGTGGGACTGAGCTCATACCTTGTTACCCTGGTCTGAATCCATCCTCCTCCTCCTCCTCCTATCTCTCCTCTCCCCCCACCCTCTCTCTTGACTTCTTATGGATGGCTTTTACCGTCATGCTTCGGCACAAGCCAATTGTGAGAAGGGCCCACACATAAGTGTCATCCAGCAACCTGTTCCAATTAATACAAGAAGGTACATGTCTCCATCCGCCCGCATAACTCCAACCATTATTTTATGGAACTTATTTTGGAAATTTTAAATTCCCATAAGAAGCCTCAGCTATGTTAGTTTGTTTCCCGTGAAAGGATCAAAGGGTGGGGAGGCTTTCCAGCGCAGTCCACGTCAGGTTCTATTTCTATGTTCCTTCTTTCTTATTTGGACGGGTTGCACCGAGGACTGCCGGAGCTTTGCCCGTGGTTTTGCTTAAACTTCCTTCTTTGTGTTGTGGTTGGATGTTGTTTAATTTCTATATATCCTTTCAGAAGTCATTTTTGTTATTCTAGTGTTTGAAATAGAAAATAAGAAAAAATATTTTCTGAACATTCTTTTTTTTTTTTTTTTTAAGTCATAACTATAAGACAATATTTGATACAGGGATAAGAGAGATATTCTCTTTATTTTAAAAAGCTATAAATAGGAAGAATAATTCTAAAAATATTTAATCAGAGAGGATAATCCATGACTCCTGAACTTATTTCTTAGGGATCCGGAGTAACTAGAGTTATCCCTTGATGGCAAAGCTGTAATTTAAAAAAGTGGTTATCCCTTGAGCTATTCCCTGGATAAATACTATCCTATACACTTATCTAGGGATAGCCTTTTATGAATCAAACACAGCCTAAGGCACTGTTTGATACATGGATAAGAGGGGATATTCCTCATATATCCCCTTTTATCCCCAAAAGCTATAGTTGCAGGGGTTATCTCTGAAAAAGTTTAACCAGAGGGGATAACCCATGTTTAATCATGAGTTATCCCCTGAACTTATTCCCTAGGGAACCCAGGAATAACTAAAGTTGTCCCTTGATGACAGAGTGGTAATTTTAAAAAGGTGCTTATCCCCTCAGCTATCCCCTGGATAAATGCTATCATGTACATTTATCCAGAGATAGCCAAAAAGCTATCAAACACTACCTAAAGGATAGCTGGGAATAAAGTTAATCAGAGGGATAATCTATGGTTAACCATGGGTTATTTCCTCAATTTATTTCTTAGAAAATATAGGAATAGCTAGTTATCCCTCCAAATAAGAGTAACAAAAATTATCCTATGGATTTACCTTTTTGTATTTGATATGATCAATGGAATAGCCAAGGGATATCCCTAGGGATAGCTAGAGGATAAACTTTATCCCATACATTTATTCATAGATAATATTTTTTCTATCAAGCATTACCTTAAAGAAATAAGAGAAATGCACTAACTAAATTTTATATTCACCAACTTTTTCTATGCAGTTATCTACGGGTTCTTATCAGGCAAAATATTGTGCGAGAAGTTCATTTTTAGAAGAAAAAAAAAAACACACACACACACACAAGAAGTAGCCCTCTCTACGTGGACTTCATGTCCAAGTATTTAAGTTTAAAGCACCATCTTTCTTCTATTTGGATTGGCTTTATCAATATATAGTGGATTGTTTGAACTTTTATACATGGCGTTGCCCAAGTCCTTGTAAGAGGTTAAGCGTGTTTAAATATTTTTTAAAAAGGCATTTTATGTTTTTTGGGTCTTTCGATTCAACTCTTGATTACAATATATTCTTCAATTCACGAATTACAATCATCGCTTTGTTAGACTTAATTTGCTTAAACATAATTACCTCCAGCCATTATTATTTAATGGTGGTAAGGAATCCGATCTTCCTGGTTTTCTTGGACTGCACGGGAGATCTTCCTTTCTTAACGATCTCGATTGATCTTCCTTTGATCTTCTCTCTTCCTCTCGATGGATCGGTCTTCTAATCAACGAGCTCTCGCATTCAGATGGTGTATGCCTTCATGATTGCTCTTGATCAGGGACTCAATTCCAATGCCTCCGCTTTTAGGTTTCTCTCTTGAGAACCTTAGGATCTCTCTCGAGAACCTTGTTCTGAAACTTTAGGATCTCTCTCGAGAGAACCGTGTTATGAAACCTTAGGATGGGTCCCTTTTTATACCCATTTCCTTCAACGCATGCCCCATCAAGCGAGCGTTTAGGAATTAAGGGAGGGGGGCTGTTATCACTTTAATAGGAGATACGTTTAGTCAATAAAATTAGGACCATTATTAAGATGGGTTACTACATTCTCCCACTTGGTCCGTATATTTTATCAACACTGAACAAGAAACTAAATACATGAATCATAGCGATAGGTCCTCTATAATTGAGTATTATCTTCTATGTATTACAATGCATTTAATTTCTTTATCACCATTCCAAATGTGACAACATAACATAATGAATAAACCATATGTTTATTCAGAGTCCAAAAGAAAAGTTTGTCATTTCTCAAAAGTCATATAACGTGTACACCTGAATGAGAAATAAACAAACGATTGAAATAAGAGTTTCTTTGTACAAATTGTTATCAATACAATTATATCATGGAACCAACTCCCATTCTTATCACATGATCCTTAAACTTCTTAATTGGCATGCCTTTAGTCAAAGGATCAGCTATCATCAATTCAGTGCTAACGTGTTCTATGACCACTTTATTCTCTTTAACACGTTCTCTTATGGCTAAATACTTAATGTCGATATGTTTACTTCGACTACCACTCTTATGGTTTTTAGCCAAAAATACAGCAGCTGAATTGTCACAGTACAGTTTAATTGGCCTAGTAATGGAGTCAACAATTCTAAGCCCTAAGATGAAACTCTTCAACCATACACCTTGCGATGTAGCCTCAAAACAAGCAACGAACTCCGCTTCCATAGTAGTGGTAGCAGTCAAGGTCTGCTTTGCACTCCTCCATGATATGGCTCCACCAGCTAACATAAATATAAATCCTGATGTTGATTTCCGAGAATCAACGCAGCCAGCAAAGTCCGAATCTGAGTAGCCCTCTATCTCCAAATGATCAGTTTGTTTATACATGAGCATGTAGTCCTTGGTTCCTTGAAGATACCTCATGACCTTTTTAGCAGCTCTCCAGTGGTCTAAACCTGGATTACTCTGATATCTTCCCAACATTCCTAATGCAAATGCTATGTCAGGTCTTGTGCAAACCTGAGCATACATTAGGCTTCCAACAGCTGAAGCATATGGAATGTTGTTCATATTCCCGTTCAAGTTCATTTTTAGGGCACTGGTTCAAAGCGAACTTGTCACCCTTCACTATAGGTGCAACACTTGGTGAACAATTTTTCATCCGAAATCTCTCCAAGACTTTATTGATATAAGTTTCTTGAGACAATCCCAAAATGCCTCGAGATCTTTCTCTATGGATCTTAATGCCAATGACATAAGATGCCTCACTCATATCTTTCATATCAAAATTTTTAGAGAGAAATTGTTTCACCTCATGTAGCAACCCTTTATCATTGGTTGCAAGTAGAATGTCATCCACATATAGGACCAAGAAACAAATTTTTCTCCCACTAACCTTCTGGTATATACATTGATCCATGATGTTCTCTTCAAAACCAAAGGAAGAGATCACATCATGAAATTTTAAATACCACTGACGTGAGGCTTGTTTCAATCCATATATGGATTTCTTAAGTTTGCAAACCAAATGCTCACCATCACTAGAGGAAAATCCTTCAGGTTGTTTCATGTAAACCTCTTCCTCTAGATCTCCATTAAGGAATGCGGTCTTCACATCCATTTGATGTAACTCAAAATCAAAATGAGCTACCAATGCCATAATTATTCGGAGAGAGTCTTTCTTGGATACAGGAGAAAATGTCTCCGTGTAGTCGATTCCTTCCCTCTGAGTGAATCCTTTGGCAACGAGTCTTGCTTTATATCTCTCAATGTTGCCTTGTGAGTCTTTCTTTATTTTGAAGATCCATCTACATCCAATGGCTTTTACACCATCAGGCAACTCAACAAGATCCCAGACTCGATTAAATGCCATAGATTCCATCTCTTCTTTCATGGCATTGAACCACAAGTTTGATTCCTTAGAACTCATGGCTTGTGAAAACGTTTCAGGATCATTTTCGGCTCCAATGTTATAGTCAGATTCATGTAGATACACAACATAATCACTAGGAATTGCTGATTTCTTTATTCTAGTTGATCTTCTTAATGTTGTGTCAATGACCTCTTGAGGAGTATCTTGCACAACTGATTATTGATGAGCAACACGATCTTCTAGATTACCATCAGCTTATGAAATCTCAATGACTGGTTGTTGGGCACTTAATTGAGTTTGAGGAGTGCTGTAAATAACAACCAATCCCTCACTTGAAGTGGAAGCTGGAATAACTGAATGATCTTTCTCAGAAGAAGCCAAATACTGAGATTGATCACTCCCACTGATCAAGTCATTCTCAAGAAATTTTGCATTTCTTGATTCCACAATCCTAGTGCTGTGAGATGGACAATAAAATCTATAACCCTTGGACTTCTCAGCATATCCAATAAAGTATCCACTGATAGTCCTTGGGTCTAGTTTCTTTTCTTGTGGATTATAGACTCTTACTTCAGATGGGCATCCCCAAACACATATATGTTGCAGACTCGGTTTCCAACCTTTAAATAACTCAAATGGCGTTTTGGAAACAGCCTTGGTTGGAACCCGATTCAATATATACGCAACAGTTTTAAGAGCTTCAGTCCACAAGGATTTAGGTAACTTAGAGCTGACAATCATGCTCCTTACCATGTCCAATAATGTCCGGTTTCTCCTTTCAGCTACACCGTTTTGGTCAGGAGACCCTGGCATGGTGTATTGTGCAACAATTCCATTTTCTTCAAGAAACCGAGCAAACGGACCAGGTGCTTGTCCATTCTCAGTGTATCTACCATAATATTCTCCACCTTTATCTGACCTCACGATTTTAATTTGCTTGCCGCATTGTTTCTCTACTTCTGCCTTAAATATCTTAAAGGCATCTAATGCTTCGTTCTTATTATGAAGTAGGTAGAGATACATATATCGTGAATAGTCATCAATAAATGAGATGAAGTATCTCTGACCATACGAATCCATATCTGGGCTACATATATCCGTATGTATGATCTCCAGTATTTCCGAACTTCTCTTGGCATTTTCTTGGACTTGTTGGTTTGCTTTCCCTTTATGCAGTCCACACAAGTGTCAAAATCAGTAAAATCAAGAGTATCAAGTACTCCATCTTTTACTAATCTTTTAATTCTCTCAATGGAGATATGACCTAATCTCCGATGCCACAAAATAGAGGAATTCTCATTTATAACACATCTTTTCATACCAGTTTGGGCGTGCATCACATTATAGGTGGTATTATTTTTCAGATTGATTTGGAAAATATTGTCTGACAATGTACCATTCCCAATAAGCTTAGATTTATAAAATAAATCAACAAAGCTTTTATTAAAATTAAAGGAATATCCTGCTGGTACAAGCCTTGACACTGAAATCAAATTTCTAGAGAAACTTGAAATATAAAATATCTTTTCCAAATCCAAAACAAAACCAGAATGTAAAATAAGTCTGCACGTTCCAATTGCTTCCACATATGAACCCATCTTGTTTCCTGAATAGATGCTTTGTTCACTTCGCAATGGTTTCCTTTGATTTAGAAAACCCTGCAAGGTATTTGAAACATGGATTGTAGAACCAGAATCAATCCACCATGTGTTATGACATATAACCAAATTGGATTCATGACATACGAATGAGGTTAGAGTACCTTTCTTGTCAAGCCAAGCTTTGAATTTGAGACAATCTTTCTTTATATGTCCTTTCTTCTTGCAAAAGAAGCACTTGGACTCCTTCTTGTCTTCTGTATGGATGGATACTTTACCCTTTCCTTTGCGTTTGGCTTTGGGAGCTTTAGTCTTTCTCTGAGTGACTAAATGTGCACTTTCTCCCATTTCTAAAATCAGCCTCCCTTCCTCTTGAACACACATGGTCAGAAGTTCATTAATTGACCATTTGTCCTTATGTGTATTGTAAGATATTTTGAAGGGACTATATTGCTGTGGGAGTGAGCTCAAAATAAAGTGCACCAAGAAAGATTCTGACATCTCAACCTCTAGGGATTTCAACTGAGCCGCAATGTCCCTCATCTTCATGATGTGCTCACGCACACCTCCAACCGAAGTGAGCTTCATTGATGATAATTTTGTCATTAGGGTGCTAGCCATTGCCTTATCTGAAGACTCAAATTGTGCATCAATAGCCTTCAGAAGTTCCTTGACATTTTTGCACTCAGGAATTGAACCACGTATACTAGCAGAAATTTTAGTACGTATGAACATCATACTGAGGCGATTGGACCGTTCCCATCGTTCATACGCAGCAATCTCAGCCTGAGTGCTAGTAGATGTAACTAAATGTGGTTCATCCTTCCTGATAGCATAGTCAATATCCATGCACCCTAATTGAAGAAGAATTCTCTCCTTCCATAATTTATAATTATCACCACTTAAATCGGAAATGTCACATTTCATATCAGAAATATTAACAGGCAAAATAGCTGCATAAAAAATAAAATCATGTTCATGTAATTGAATTTGAGGCATATAACTGATGTCATGTTTTACCAATGTAAACATGCAATAACATGAATCAATAACATACAATAACTACCTGTGGGCTAAGTTATTATACTCAAATAGACTCATTAGCTTAATGATGTGACTAACAAATTATATTCCTTTCTTAATTCCTGTGGGTAATTAAGAAAATAATTTGTTATCGCATCCTAATTAATTATATTAGTGCAACAAAAATTCCTGTGGGATAAGATTCATTACATTAATATAATTAGTCACAATTAATGTCATCTAACCTTATGTGATCTTTGCAACTTAATATATAATTTTGATTAATCAAAGATGCTGTGGCTACTCCTCAATTAATCAACATCATATTGATCACATGACATTATATGCATATAGATTAACCAATTTAGCATGATTATTAGGTAGTAATCTTAATCAACGTAACATTTCCAAATCAAGATCTGAGTTAGTCAAATTGGCCAGGCCAGTGAAGAGAAGTGGGGGTCCCCCCGTTGCTTTCCTTAGGTCAGTCAACGGAACCAATTAAGTAACCACAATCTCTTTACCTTTCTAGACACCAACTGACCAATCAGACCTTGAAAGGATTTGCACTATGATTTTTACACTACCACCAAATTCATGCATAGAATAAATCTAGTATGCAGAACAGAAGATAACATTTCAATATCTATTTAATGAATTTTAAAATTATCATCTTAAGAAAAATTTTTGTTAATTAAAACTCAACGGAACCAATTAAGTAACCACAATCTCTTTACCTTTCTAGACACCAACTGACCAATCAGACCTTGAAAGGATTTGCACTATGATTTTTACACTACCACCAAATTCATGCATAGAATAAATCTAGTATGCAGAACAGAAGATAACATTTCAATATCTATTTAATGAATTTTAAAATTATCATCTTAAGAAAAAATTTTTGTTAATTAAAACACGTCCGGCCGTAGCTCATTATTCCCTTGGGCCAGTCTATGCAAAACATCGTAGGCATAGAGACTCAGGAGGCGTATTTTAATACAAAAATTTAAACTCAAGAAACAAATGATAAAAAATAAATCATGTTACATGATTTAATAAAACATTAAACAGATAATAAATGCATTTAAAATCCAACCAATCCATATTTTAAATCCCGTGAGAGAACGGAAAGACCATAAGCGAGAAAAACGAAAACCGAAAGTTTTCTCTCCCCTTTTTAATATTGGAAAGATCATAAGCGAGAAAAACGAAAACCGAAAGTTTTCTCTCCCCTTTTTAATATTTCACCGATGTGGTTATTGAAGCCACGTTTCCGCTGCATTTCTCTCCTTTAGTTTTTCTTTTCTTTAATGCTACGTTTCTTTTCTTTTTCTTTCTTTAATGCTATCTCTTTAATACCATAAAAAAGAAATCCGGGAAACCTTTAATGCTAGAAAGAAATCTTTAATAGAAAAGAAAGAAGCCACGTTTTGTTTCCGCAAAAATCGGAATCTTAAATAGGTTTAATGGTTTCTGTCAATTCCGTGAACAAAGATAAGAACTGATCGAAACCAACCTGAGATCCGAAAAACTAAAAACGGAAAACACGCGGCATTAATTGCTTGAAAAGAGAAACTTAATAGAAATCTTCGCAAAATAAGGCAGAGGTTTTAACCTGGCTCTGATACCAAATGTTAGACTTAATTTGCTTAAACATAATTACCTCCAGCCATTATTATTTAATGGTGGTAAGGAATCCGATCTTCCTGGTTTTCTTGGACTGCACGGGAGATCTTCCTTTCTTAACGATCTCGATTGATCTTCCCTTTGATCTTCTCTCTTCCTCTCGATGGATTTTGGTCTTCTCTCTTCCTCTCGATGGATCGGTCTTCTAATCAACGAGCTCTCGCATTCAGATGGTGTATGCCTTCATAATTGCTCTTGATCAGGGACTCAATTCCAATGCCTCTCTCGAGAACCTTGTTCTGAAACTTTAGGATCTCTCTCGAGAGAACCGTGTTATGAAACTTTAGGATGGGTCCCTTTTTATACCCATTTCCTTCAACGCATGCCCCATCAAGCGAGCGTTTAGGAATTAAGGGAGGGGGGCTGTTATTACTTTAATAGGAGATACGTTTAGTCAATAAAATTAGGACCATTATTAAGATGGGTTACTACACGCTTCTCCCTCTAATGCAATAATAATCATATGTTTCTATTCATATATACCACACACGTATTTTTAACAGCATGAACGAGAATTAAATATATGCTATCCAGTTCCATTCAATCGTATAGGATTATAGGTAATAGTACTTATAACAGTCACCAATTATTAGTCAACAAATAAAATAATTTACTTCATAACATATCAAAATAATTTTTTCAAAAGCTCAAATCACATCACCAGAAAAATCCTGCATAAAGTCTAACTCACTCTGCTTTATTAATTAGATGTCTAAAACAATAGCCCATGGCATTGGCTGTATACTTTTAAACATACAAATATACCCTTTTTATAATTACTAATAAATCTAAGGAAGTATTTCTCTTCCACCAATTACCCATTAAAAAAGAAAAAGAAAAAAAAAAACCCTTTCAATCACCGAAAAAACCATGCGACTGGATTCCTATTCGCATGTTGTAGATCGTTTTACCTTTTTTTCTTTTAATTTCGTGCTTTTTCTGGTGTCACTTTCTTCTTGAATCACATGATCCCTGCATGCCATCGTTCCACCTGAAACGAGAACGCTGTTTGCCGTGTAGCGCACACAGGGAAGCAGTCGTCATCATCAATGGTCGGCATCGAACCATCGAGAGCGCCCACAGAAATAATGGCCGGTTGCGGGGTTAGGTGATCGCGTGACGGGGGCCAACGGCTCTCGCACCTCCCTATCCCCAATCTTGCCGACACGCTGATCTTGTATTTGAAATTAGCCTTGGTGTAAGGAAGGAATAGTCGAGCTAAAGTTCCAGGTTTTTTTTTTTTTTTTTACGGGCGGGCGATCACAATAATGTAGAGTGAGTCCCGATTGATCAGAATACAAAATATGAATAAGAGCCATTAGATAAGGATCTCCTGACCTCCATAACTAGGGATCAGAATGGTGGGCAACCCGAGCAACAACCCAGTCAGCCACTGAGTTTGCTTCCCGGTATACATGCCGAATCTGGACACTATAAGCCTGATGGAGCATAGCCCTAATGTCGCATAACAAAGGGTTGATCGGCATAGGGTCACCATCGTCCTACCGGAGCCAGCGGATAACAGTACTAGAATCTTCCTCAACAATAAGGCTGCGAATGCCCATACTGCAAATAGCATAGGATATGCCAGTCCACGCAGCATATAACTCAGCAAGTGGCACAGAAAGGTACAGAGAACTAAATCCACCAGCCATAAGCAACGAACCATCCGAGCCACGGATCACAAAGCCGAACCAGCCAAGCGACCTTGAACACTGCCATCAAAGTTGACTTTGACTGACCCTAGTGGGGGGTTCTCAAGAAACAAAGACCGTACGCCGGTTCGCTGCAAAAGCAGCAGGGGATCCCAGATGCTAGGGCTGTTAGAATTATGGCCTGACTGATGAAGCACATACTCAGTAGAGAGGGACAGAATTGTCCTAACAATCTTGTAGGGAGGGTCATCCACATCTGCAAAAATACACCGGTTTCGAGACAGCCACACCTGATAAGCAATGTAAGCACCAGTAGAACGGGACCAACGGGTGCCCCTACCCGTACCCTACCGAATCCAGCATAAGAAGGAATTGCAAGATGGAGTACTGCTATCATCCCAGAAGTGGTATCCTGCTATCTGCCAGACTAATCTAACTATGCTGCAAGTAAAGATAGCATGATCAATAGTCTCCTCCTCAAGCCCGCAAATAGGGCACATTGGCTGGATTGCCATACCCCTACCCGAGAGCAGGGAACAAGTAGGAAGGCAAACCCAAGCCATCTTCCAAATAAATAACCAGACTCTCGGGTGAGTAGAAAGCTTCCAGATCCAAGACCCATCCAACATCCGTCTTATCTGAGGTCTATACTCCTATATAAGATCCCTGATCGGAGCATGGGTCATAGAGGATCTCCTCCACAGTCTGACGTCTGAGGCATGGTCCGAAGTAAGAGGAATGGAGAGAATATGGCAGGAAAGCTCCAGACCAAAAAGAGAAGTGACACGGAAGATATGCCAGGCAGTGTGATCCTGAGCAATTAAATTAGAGACTCTCGTACCCATAGCAATGTCAGTGCTGACAAAGGTAGGCCACCGGGACAAAGGAAGATCAGCCAGCCACGTATCCCTGAGCATATCAACAAAAGCTCCATCACCAATCATCCACGAGGTACGAAAAAGAATAGTCGAAGCATGATGGCACACCTCTTTTCAGAAGAAAGAATAGCTACGAGTAGACTGAGGAGGTGTGTGTGGGGCTCAATCTCCATATTTTGCATGCATGAACGAGCTCCAAAGACAATCAGAGTCGAGCAAGAATCCCGTCGCCCAGCTTTTTTCATTGACAGTAAGGTAGCGTTGATTTCTAAAATATTATTTTTAATAAATATATAAAATAAAATTTATTTAAAAAATAATTAAAAATAATAATTTTTTTAAATAATAATTTTGTTCCGAAAAGATAGTTTCAGCTATTTTGGATTTTTGTAGAAAATAAGTTTAAAAGGTAATTCATGGTTAATCATGAATTATTCCTTCTGATTAATTTTTTTTATACTTATTCTTTGTAGTTATAGATTTTTTTTAAAAATAAAGGGGATATCAGATATCCCTTCTTATCCGCTATTTTAAACACAGTTTAAGATTTTAAATATTTTTAACTAAATCAAATTAAACATTTACATGATATTTGAAAATCATTATATCTAAACTTGATCTGATTTAAAAAAAAATGGGGAAAAAGAATTTGAGTCTGAACAAATTCTTTTTTTAATACAAAATTTAAACAAATTTTAATCATACCAAGTTAAGCTATTATATATTACTCTAAATTCTTAGCATGTATTTGGATGGAGAGAAAAGTAGGGAGGAAAGAAAACTAGAGAAAAAATAAGAGAGAAAATGAAATTTACCTTGTTTCAATGGAGAGAAAAATAGGAAAGAAAGAAAACTAGAGAAAAAAATAGAGGAAAAAAATGGTAGGTCCCATCTAAAAGTTTTCTCTCTGAAATCTTTCAAGAATGCTTTTTTATTTTTTTTATTTCGATATTGATCCTTTCAAAAAAAAATTAATATATTTTTAATTATTTATAATGAGAATATTATTATCATTGTAAAATATTAATTTTTTTTATTTTTATTTTTTTTATTCATCCAAACAAAAGAAGAAAAAATATTTTTTTTTTACTTTTTTTTAATCTTTGTTTTATTTTTATTTTTTTTACTTTATAGAGCAATAAAGTGCATCTATAAAAAATTATTTATTTTTGGTAAGTAATACCATCCAACGCACACATCATCACGTCGCTTTCATCATGTCGGTTGTTTCTAATATATTTATTTTTTTAATTATAAATAAAAAAAATATATATTTCTTTTTGTTTAAATTAATTATTAATATTATCTGTTGATTAATAAATAATTTACATAATTATTGATTAATTTATTTAAATTAATTATTAGGATATTTTTAAGGAGCTGTTGACAGCCGTTGATCAGCAGCCAGATCAGATGGCTGTTGTGTGATGCGGATTTATCTTCGGATGGAGTCCGCCACCAACCCAATAAAGCGCTCGACCCCATCGGCCAAATATGGCACAGGTGACGTCGAAAAATAAATATCAGATCTGGCAACTCCGAAGCGGGATTTGACGTCAGTGGTGTTGTTACTGCCACGTGATGCCACTTCCTCCAATATTTAATAGCCATAACTTTTCGGGTCCGGACGTGGAGCTTCTGAACCCGTGACCGCGGGAATCTATCCGGAACCCCGCAGAATGGTACGATGGAGTGGAGTGGAGTGGAGTGGAGTCGATTTCTTAGGCCTGAGCTAACGATTTCAAAAACCCGACATGATAGAGAACATGGCTCTCGTAGCTCCCTGGTTGTGGATTTTTAAATTTTCTTGGTATTCCAACTGGTATTATATAAAACTGTACGCCTTTTGTCTTGCTCTGTGTCGAACAAAAAAAAAAAAAAAACAAAAAAGAAACAAAAGCATTCACAATAGATGAAGGTGCAATTATTAAATGATATTAATGACTACGTTGGCGGCTTAAGAATTTGATATTTTTGACTCTTCGTTGCCCTTTGTTGAGCTGTATGTTGCATGGATAAATATTTTTTTACTATTGTAGCCTTGGCACCTGTACCCTTATTGTTGAAGAGGATTCTATTATCATCATCCGCTGGCTCCATCAGGAATCCAGCGTTCATTTGCCTATCATCCTCTTGATTTGCGATATTCGATTTATACTTCAGGGAGCTTATTATTGAGATTTTGTTTAAATAAACTAAGGTGTTGTGGATATGTTTAGGGAATAGTCGCAGACTCTTCCGCGACAATTCTCGCTTCAGAAGCCGAAGCATCATGATGCTTCGTTTCAAAAAATAAACTTTATCCATTTTCTTTAAATCTCTACAACGGATATGTTACGAAACGATGCGGCTCTTTGGGAATCAACGCTTCATAAGCTCTAGCGCCGCGTCGCTCAATTTTTATAAATCTACATACAAATCAAATCAAAAGAAAATATAATCTGTTCTTATCTACAATCGAGTTTTCATTATTGCTTTGGTGCAAACTTGATAAAAGGCTTGTCTTATTATGCAGCGTATTTGCAATTCACCCATAAAGCATTTGAGAGGGTGCAAATAATGCTTAAGGAAAGCGTTCTGTGCGTGATTCAAGCCTATCCTTATCTTCATCTATCTCGGTTCTTATCTTAAATCATTATCCCTATCTCTTCTTATCTAGACTTTTCTTTTTCAAATTTTCTCAACAATCTTAAGCGTTATTTCAATGGAGACCGAGACTTCTGTCGCCATTATCAAGTTGATGAACCAAGATCTTGTTCGATAGCACTAATTTTACCCGTTGGCAAGATAAGTTAAAGTTTCTTCTCACTGCATTAAAGATCTTCTACATCCTCGATCTGGACTTGGTGCCTATACCGGAGCCAACTGAAAATGACTCCGACAAAGTCAAGGCAGAGCGCAAGAAGCGAAGGGAGGACGAATTCAAATGCCGCGGGCATATCCTCAACGCTCTATCCGATCGATTGTATGATCTATACACTAACACACAATCGACAAAAGAGATATGGAACGTATTGGAATACAAGTACAAGGCCGAGGAGGAAGGTACGAAGAAATTTTTCATCTCTAAATATTTTGAATTCAAGATGTGTAATGAGAAGTCAATTCTTACACAAGTGCATGAATTGCAAGTGATTGCCAACAAACTCAAAGCAGTGAAAATCGATATTCCCGAGTCTTTTCAAGTTGGTGCGATAATCACAAAATTACCGCTGTCTCATAAGGGCTATAGGAAAAAACTTCTCCACAACACCGAGGATTTTTCCTTGGAGCAAATTCAGAAACACCTTCGAATCGAGGAGGAATCGAGGATGAGGGAGAAGTTAGAGAATGTCAACGTTGAAACGGGGTTTTCAAAGGCCAATGCTGTGAGCAAGCCTAAGAAGGACAAAAAGGACGGTAAAGCAAACTATTTTGGTCCCAAAAAGAATCAAGAAAAGTTCAAGAAAAAAAAGCCCAAGGGAAGCTGTTATGTGTGTGGCAAACCCGAGCATTTTGCTCGTGACTGCAGACACTACAGGGGCCAAATTAAGGAAGCAAATGCCACCAACGTTGACGATGATGAAATCATCGCCGCCCTGAGCGAAGTCATGGCGATCCTGTTGGGAATTGTATCCTAAAGCCAATCATTTGATGATTGTGCTGATGTAAATTGTATATAAATTGATATATTAATAAAAGTTATTTGGCAGTTTATTCATTACAAGAACATCTTCTTAATACGCCTGAAAATAATGAAGCCCTTAGGATCTTTCTCACGATAAAGGAGGATTTATCTTAGAAGGTTCTTAAAAGAGTTTGCGACCAAATGATATACTATGACAGGGCATAGTACTATCAATTATAGGATGTTGTATATCATATTTGTTGGTTATCCTCTTAACCAAGGAGTGTAGAGACACTGGTATGACATACAGGTGAAAGTGTAGGAGTACATTTCACCGAACGTGACTCATTTCTGAATACTCTGCTGTCAAGAGTTAATCCGAGAAGATATAGGTATAAGTATCCTTCAGACCTGAAGATCACAACCAGTGGCTTACAAGCAACTCATTGTACTTAGGTGCCGGACCACCTGGATTTCTAATCCAGCTACGAAAGGTTACTGGGTGCAGTCAAGTACTTATGTAGTCAGTTGTGGATCAAAATGGAATTTGACCTATCCCATTAAAAGGAGAAATGCTTGTGTTTCAATTTAGCAAGACCTTGGCCAAGGCACTTCATGTGAAAGTCACATGATCACTAAAGTTGAAATCACTTTATGGATTTGCTATTTAGAGTTGACAGGCTCTTAAGCCATCCTTAGCATTTGTGGTCAAGAGGATGAATTATACGGTAACTATTTCTTAGGGTTCTTGGAGTTTGCTCGACAACTCTTCAACCTATCCGGACGTCGGGTTCCATTGCTAGATGGGCACATCGATTAGTATAGAAAGTTGTTTCTATGCTACCGACTTAGGTTCGAACCTAGAGAGTCACACGCATAGAAGTTTCCTAGGATGATCTATTTGCTGATCAACGATTGAGAATCGTATATGATTTAATTAATCAATTTGATTGATTGAATTATCTCAATTGGGTTAAGTACAATTGAATAAGATTCAATTTGGTTTAAGTCTATTAGAAGGACAAGTCAATTTCAAATATTGATTTGAAATTAGACTTGATTTGAATTTAAATAGATTTAGGACTAGCCAAATTTGATTTGGGCTTGGACCATGATCTATGTGGGTTAAGTCAAATAAATTCAGATCAGAACCCAAACCTCTCGAATATGGATCTCATATGATGAGATGGCTAAAATCTCATCTCATGAGATAGAATTTAATGCATGACATTTATTTACCGAACGTCGGATTTATCCCTCGTCTCTTTGGTTTTCTCCGAACGACGGAACTAAACCAAATGCGGCGACTCCTTGGTTTTCTTCGAACGTCGGAATTAAACCAAGTGCCGCGCCTTCGGCGTCTCTTCTCTTTTGCCAAACGACGGATTCTTAAATGTCAGAATTAAATGTCAAGGCTAAATCGAGACTATAAATAGAGGGCATTACCTCACCAGAGAACATAGAACAAAAATAGAACAACAATATACGATTTGTCATGGATTGTAATTCTAAATTGTCGTGGATTGCAATTCTAAAATGTTAGAATAAAAAATCCTAGTGATTCTGGTGTTAGCGGAAGCCTGGTGGATCTTGGAGGAAGATTCAAGTGAGAGGATTCAAGATCAACAAAGCTATTTTTCCGCGAGCTAGCACTCCCAGAAATCTGATCATTCGGGGCTTTGCGTGGACGATACTAGAGGCCAGACGATTGAACGGCTGCAGAGCAATAAGGATTTACCAACTGTTCTTAAGGTAAGTGATTTGATCCCTAGATCTTAAGGCAGGCTTCAAGATAATAGTGTGACTAGTCATCTTGAAGATCAAGATATGATCTTGATGTTTTATATGCATATTTTAGATCAAACGACCCTGAATATATAGGCAAAGATATGATCTTGATGTATTAGATAGATTAATATGTAATCTTTTAATTTCCGCAATGATAATAGTTATCAATTTTTAAAAATATGCATGCCTCGGAGACTATTTCTCCCTACAAATGGTACCAGAGCCATGGTTTCGTTAATGATCTAATTTATTGCATGTAAATTAATATTCTCATTAATTGTGTAATTATGGCTAAAACTTATCACAAGGCCATATGGTCACAGGTGGATTGAAAATCCAAATTATCCATTCAATGAGGTATTACATATTGCCGTACGATTGTTTTATCGTTGATGCTTTGTTTAAAGAAAATTTAAATTGTTCTTTGGCATCAAAACATAGATTACACACACTCTCAAAAGATATTTTATATTTGATACATATTGATGTTTTATAAAATCATAATATTTGCATGTTTAGTATAAAAACATAGATATGATATATGATGGCATGATGTCTATGTTATAAAACATACAAATATTTATGAGAGTTTTATTTGAATGTCAAATATTAGTTCATAATTTTTTTTAAAGATATGATCTAAATATAGGAATTATGAGTAGTAACATTATGCTTGATTGAAATATATGACATGTTAACATGAAATATATTTAATTATTTAGGTTAGCTAAATCGGATCCATAAAGGGTTAGACTCTAAGGTTTAAATCAACTGGACTAAAAGAGTATTTGTTCAAATCTAATTAGATTAGGTTAAGAATGCTCTAAATCAAACAATGGTTGTAGTTGATCAAGTCCTTCTCTTTGATTAAACCAAATGGAAGTAGATTAGGCTCCGTGGTTGTGCATGAATTTATTAGATAGTCAAATCAGAATTGGTTAACCATATGATGTCAAGGTGGGATGGCAAGTTGCTCTAGGATCAACGATCGAATGATTTTTAATTGGGAGCTACTCGTATTGATGCATCTTTAACGAGTTAATGGCATATCCCTCCCATCGATCTCTCTCACCTGGTCATTGTGGTGAACCATTTATGATTCAGATCATTTACCTGATTCGGATTGACCCATGCCTGTAAGGATATCAGTATGACTAATTTAGGTGCCACTTAACCTGACTTAATCTTGTTTCATTCTACCGATTTCATAGATTCAGTGGGAGAACTTGATTAGTCAATTTATCTTCATATTATTAAAATTCTCTAAAATTATTAGGTCCTTAAAATGAAATAGTTATATGATAACTAGATCATAGCCTCCCATTAAGGTGGGTGATAATGAGTCCGATGTCTTGATAATCATTGGAGGCACTCCATGCCTGGTGTTTGTCAACCATCGGAATTATCATTCATTATATGATAAGTCAGCGTAATTATTAAATAAACAGTCAGGTGAGCCGAGCTTCACTTGGGCTTGGTTGTCTATTGATAGGTTACACTGATTATATCATTTAATGGTTGGACCTAACCAGAACTTTCAGTGGAGGCACTTTATGCCTGCTGAAGAGGTACATGGGGCAAAACTGAACACTAAGAATTGTTTGGGGAAATAATTGGTTTTGAACATACTCTTAGATGCATATGGGTTAGCCAAGCTTCACTTGGGCCTGTATGTAGTTTATGTAGATCTTAGTGCCCGCTAAAAAATTAAGAATAATTCTTCGAATTGGGGTGTAGAGGCTACCAATTTGAATAAAATAGTGGGAGAATCTTTAGACTAAAGTCCAAGTCTTTAGACTGAATCAATTTATATACTAATAAACTTTAGTTTTTCCATATGCAGAACATGGCCACTAATTTATCATTAAGGTCCCTATTGGATAGTGACAAATTGAATGGTTCCAATTTTAATAGCTGGTTCAGAAAACTTAAGATCGTCCTTGAGCATGAGAGGATTCTATATATTCTGAATAATCATGTACCAAAGATACCTGATGTAAACACCCAAAGTTCTGAGAGAGACACTTATCAGAAGTGGCTCAATGATAGAACTAGCGTGCGTTGTATCATGTTAGCAGCAATGAACGATGAATTCGGTCACTGGTTCGAGAATGCTCAGCCAGAAGAAATCATTCAAGCATTGAATGAATCTTTCGGCACACCCGACGATGTTGAAAGGTACAAGACTAGTTGTGCTATTTTCAATGCTCGAATGAGAGATGAATCTCCTGTCACTGATCATGCATTGTACATGATCGAGAAGATAGAACTCCTAAGCAAGCTCGGATTTTCCTTACATGAGCAGTTGGGAAAAGATGCGATCCTGAATTCCTTGCCTCCATCCTTCCGACCTTTCCTTACTCATTTTCGAATGACAAAGCCTGCAGTCAACTACCACGGTTTGTTGGGGTTGTTACAGAACTTTGAGAAGGATAACCGGCTCTCTAAGGGTTTGGTTAATGTGGTTGAAGGATCTAAGGTATGGCGTAAACCCTTTGGGAAAGGGAAGAAGAAAAAGAATAATAAAAGGGTGCAACATGCTAGAACATCTATAAGGGGTCAGATGCAGAAGAAGAAAGTTGATAAAAGTCAAGCTGAATGCTTTCACTGCAAGATGCAAGGGCACTGGAAGAGGAACTGTCCTCTTTACATTGCCATACTTGATCCAAACAGGCCAAAGAAAAAAAGGAGCAAGATGTTGCTCAACAAGGTATTTATATGATAACATCTTGTAATTTTTCTATATATGATAATCAGACCTGGGTATTGGATACCGGGAGTCCTTTTAACATTTGCAATTCATTGCAGGGACTACATCTCACCAGAAGATTTGAGGACAATGAAAGATTCCTTAATATCGACGATGGAAGATTAGTTCCAGTTCTGGCATTAGGAGTTCTTAAAATAGTTTTCAATAGAAATGTCATTATACTAAATGATTGTCATTTTTGCCAAACGTTCTTGTTGAACGTAATTTCTGTAGGCCTTCTGGCCAAAAGTCATTATGAAATTTTAATAAAGGATGTTACTTTGAATATCATTATGAATGGAGTCACTGTAATGACTGGGCATTTATCTAATGGAATTTATATATTATCACAGCCTGTGAATGTAGTGTACAATTCAAGTAAGCGCCCTAGAACAACTGATGTCACAGACATTTATCTTTGGCACCATCGGCTGGGTCATATCAACAAGAACAGATTAAATAGGTTAACTCAGGAGGGCATCCTTCGAGTTGATGATTGTGAATCATTAACTACATGTGAATCATGTCTTCTTGATAAAATGACCAAGTCATCTTTTACTGTAAAAGGTGAAAGAGCCAAAGAGCTATTGGGTCTAGTACATACTGATGTATGTGGACCAATGAGCACTTGTGCCAAAGGTGGATACTACTACTTCATTACATTTACAGACGACCTTTCTAGGTTCGGTTATGTCTATCTTATGCGACATAAATCTGAATCATTTGAAATGTTTAAACTATATCATAAAGAAGTAGAAAAACAAACAGGAAAATATATTAAGACCCTTCGATCAGATCGAGGAGGCGAATACCTTTCCAATGAATTTGTGACATATTTAAAGGAGAATGAGATTCTCTCCCAATAGACTCCTCGTGGAACACCGTAACATAATGGTGTGTCGGAAAGAAGGAATCGAACTTGTTAGACATGGTTCGGTCCATGATGGGTTTTGCAAGCTTGCCAATATCATTTTGGGAATACGCATTAGAATAAGCTTGTCATATTCTTAATAAGGTTCCTAGTAAGTTTGTTTCTAAAACTCCACATGAGATGTGGTATGGACATAAATCAGTTATTACCTATCTGAGAGTCTGGGGGTGTCCGGCTTATGTGAAACGTGCAAAATCAGACAAACTTGAACCCAAATCTGACAAATATTTTTTCATCGGCTATCCGAAAGAAACAAAAGGATATTACTTCTATAATACTGAAGAACAAAAGTTGTTCATTAGCAATAGAGCAGTTTTTCTTGAAAAGGAGTTCCTTAGTGAAGGAACAAATAGCTCTAATGTTGAACTTGAGGAAGTTCATCAAGTAGAAGGAACAACACAAACCAGTGAACTCCTAGAATCTGAGTTGATTAGATCAAACTCAAAACCCATTTTAGATGCACCATTAAGGCGATCTGGTACAATACCACATCAACCGGACAGATACTTGGGTTTCTTGGTCCAGAACGATGATCCTGTTGAACTCGATGAGAACAACGAGGATCCGATCACCTATATGGATGCTATGCAAAGGACTGACTCTAATAAATGGCTTGATGCCATGAAATCCAAACTTGATTCCATGAAGGACAATAATGTATGGACATTAGTTGACCCACCCGAAGGGATAAAACCCATAGGTTGACTATGACAAAAAGGTGCAGACGGAAAGGTAGAGACCTATAAAGCACGTCTGGTTGCCAAGGGGTATCGTCAACGTTATGGTATTGACTATGACGAAACGTTTTCTCCTGTGGCAATGCTGAAATCCATTCGGATTATGCTAGCTATAGCAGCACACTTCGATTATGAGATTTGGCAGATGGATGTTAAAACCGCTTTTCTAAATGGTGATTTAGAAGAACAGGTGTATATGATACGCCTGAAGGTTTTATATCTGAAGACGAGTCTAAAGTGTGCAGGCTACAGAAGTCTATTTATGGACTTAAGCAAGCATCAAGGAGTTGGAACATACGATTTGATAAAGTGATTAAATCTTATGGCTTTATTAAGAATAAAGAAGAACCTTGCATTTATAAATGGGCTAACGATTTTGTTATTGTATTTCTTGTATTATATATGGATGATATTCTCTTAATCGGGAATGATATCCTGCATTACAAGGAATAAAGACATGGTTATCATCACAATTCTTCATGAAAGATCTGGGAGAAGCATCATACATCCTAGGGATGAAGATCTATAGAGATAGATATAAGAGGATGCTAGGTTTATCCCAATCTACGTACATTGACACAGTGCTAAAGAGGTTTAGCATGGAGAATTCCAAGAAAGGCTATCTTCCGATAGGCCATGGAATTCATCTTTCTAAGAAGGATTGTCCGACAACTCCTAATGAAAGAGAACGTATGAGTCGAATTTCATATGCTTCAGCAGTAGGATCGATTATGTACACCATGACATGTACAAGACCAGATGTGGCATACTCACTAGGAGTAGTGAGTAGATACCAATCTGATCCAGGAGAAAAACACTGGCAAGTTGTTAAGACAATCCTTAAGTATTTGAGAAATACTAAGGACCAGTGGTTAGTCTAGGGAGAGTCTGATTTGAAACTTGTTGGATATACTGATTCCAGTTTTAATCAGATCATGATGATAGCAAAAGTGTATCGGGTTTCGTGTTTATCCTAAATGATGGAGCTGTTTACTGGAAAAGTTCCAAGCAACATACAGTGGCAGATTCGGTGTGCGAGGCAGAGTACATCGCTGCATCAGATGCTACAAAAGAAGCTGTGTGGCTGCGAAAGTTCATCTCCGAGCTTGGAGTGACACCTTCCATAGATGAACCAGTCCTGTTATACAGTGACAGCACTAGTGCCATAGCTCAAGCAAAGGAACCACGAGCACATCAGCGCACCAAGCACATACTGTGCCGATTTCATCTTATTCGAGAGATAGTAGACCGAGGTGACATAAATCTTCAGAAGATTGATGGAAAGGAAAACCTAGGTGACCCATTTACTAAAACACTCAGCATCAAGGAGTTTGACAACTATAAGTTGAAGATGGGTATTAGATACTGTAATGAGTGGCTTTATGCTAAGTGGGAGTTTGTTGGGAATTGTATCCTAAAGCCAATCATTTGATGATTGTGCTGATGTGAATTGTATATAAATTGATATATTAATAAAAGTTATTTGGCATTTATTCATTACAGGAACATCTTCTTAATACTCCTGAAAGTAATGAAGCCCTTAGGATCTTCCTCACGATAAAGGAGGATTTATCTTAGAAGGTCCTTAAAAGAGTTCGCGACCAAATGATATACTATGACAGGGCCATAGTACTATCAATTATAGGACGTTGTATATCATATTTGTTGGTTATCCTCTTAACCAAGGAGTGTAGAGACACTGGTATGACATACAGGTGAAAGTGTAGGAGTACATTTCACCGAACGTGACTCATTTCGGATACTCTGCTGTCAAGAGTTAATCCGAGAAGATATAGGTATAAGTATCCTTCAGACCTGAAGATCACAACCAGTGGCTTACAAGCAACTCATTGTACTTAGGTGCCGGACCACCTAGATTTCTAATCCAGCTACGAAAGGTTACTGGGTGCAGTCAAGTACTTGTGGTAGTCAGTTGTGGATCAAGATGGAATTTGACCTATCCCATTAAAAGGAGAAATGCTTATGTTTCAATTTAGCAAGACCTTGGCCAAGGCACTTCATATGAAAGTCACATGATCACTAAAGGTGAAATCACTTTATGGATTTGCTATTTAGAGTTGACAGGCTCTTAAGCCATCCTTAGCATTTGTGGTCAAGAGGATGAATTATACGGTAACTGTTTCTTAGGGTTCTTGGAGTTTGCTCGGCAACTCTTCGACCTATCCAGACGTCGGGTTCCATTGCTAGATGGACACATCGATTAGTATAGAAAGTTTTTTCTATGCTACCGGCTTAGGTTCGAACCTAGAGAGTCACACGCATAGAAGTTTCCTAGGATGATCTATTTGCTGATCAACGATTGAGAATCATATATGATTTAATTAATCAATTTGATTGATTGAATTATCTCAATTGGGTTAAGTACAATTGAATAAGATTCAATTTGGTTTAAGTCTATTAGAAGGACAAGTCAATTTCAAATATTGATTTGAAATTAGACTTGATTTGAATTTAAATAGATTCAGGACTAACCAAATTTGATTTGGGCTTGGACCATGATCTATGTGGGTTAAGTCAAATAAATTCAGATCAGAACCCAAACCTCTCGAATATGGATCTCATATGATGAGATGGCTAAAATCTCATCTCATGAGATAGAATTTAATGTATGACATTTATTTACCAAACGTCAGATTTATCCGTCTCTTTGGTTTTCTCCGAACGACGGAACTAAACCAAACGCCGCAACTCCTTGGTTTTCTCCGAACGTTGGAATTAAACCAAGCGCCGCGCCTTCGGCGTCTCTTCGCTTTTGCCAAACAACGGATTCTTAAATGTCAGAATTAAATGTCAAGGCTAAATCGAGACTATAAATAGAGGGCATTCCCTCACCAGAGAACACAAAACAAAAATAGAACAACAATACACGATTTGTCGTGGATTGTAATTCTAAATTGTCGTGGATTGTAATTCTAAAATGTTAGAATAGAAAATCCTGGTGATTCTGGTGTTAGCGGAAGCCTGGTGGATCTTAGAGGAAGATTCAAGTGAGAGGATTCAAGATCAGCAAAGCTATTTTTCTGCGAGCTAGCACTCCCGGAAATCTGATCATTCGGGGCTTCGCGTGGACGATACTAGAGGTCGGATGATTGAACGGCTGCAGAGCAATAAGGATTTACCAACTGTTCTTAAGGTAAGTGATTTGATCCCTAGATCTTAAGGCAGGCTTCAAGATAATAGTGTGACTAGTCATCTTGAAGATCAAGATATGATCTTGATGTTTTTATATGCATATTTTAGATCAAACGACCCTGAATATATACGTAAAGATATGATCTTGATGCATATTAGATAGATTAATATGTAATCTTTTAATTTTCGCGATGATAATAGTTATCAATTTTTAAAAATATGCATACCTCGGAGACTATTTCTCTCTACAGATCCATGGCAAGGTCCCTGGATGGTGGTACGACACTTGCGCCACCGTCCACGTTTCCTATGATAAGTCTATGTTCAAGACTTATGTGGATGTCAATGATGGACAAGAGATATAGATGGGCAATGAAGGCCGGTCCAAGGTGTATGGCAAAGGAAACGTAGAACTCAAATTCACTTCTGGCAAAAAAATTACTTTGTCAAATGTGTTGCATGTGCCGGATATGTATAGGAACCTTGTTAGTGGGGATCTTTTGGGCAAACCAGGAATAAAATCTATTTTTGAGTCAGGCAAACTTATCTTGTCCCGTAATGTTATATTTGTTGGCAAGGGCTATTCTAGTGATGGAATGGTCAGATTATGTATCATTGACAATTCTATTAATAAAGATGTTGCTTCCGTTTATATGCTTGACTCAATTACATTATGGCATGGTAGACTAGCACATATTGGAATTAGTACCATGAAAAGGCTTGTTAAATGTGGTTTGATTTCTTGCAAAATTGATGAGTTCAATAAATGTGAAATATGCATTAAATCAAAGATAACTAAGAAACCATTTCATAGCATTGAGAGAAATTTCAACTTATTAGAACTTGTGCATTCTGATATATGTGAATTTAATGGGATGTTAACTAGAGGTGGGAATACGTATTTCATTACCTTTATTGATGATTGCTCTAGATTCACATATGTTTATTTATTAAATATAAAGATGATGCTTTCCATGCTTTTAGAATATATAAAGCGGAGGTAGAAAATCAGTTAGATAGAAATATTAAAATCCTTAGAAGTGATAAGGGTGGAGAATATTTTCCTAATAATTTTAATGCTTTTTGTGAAGAAAATGGCATTATACACCAAAGTTCCGCACCACGTACACCACAACAAAATGGTTTGGCTGAACGTAAGAATAGAACATTACAAGAAATGATCAATGCTATGTTAATGCATTCCAAATTGCCATTTAATTTATGGGGTGAAGCTTTATTTGCTGCTTGTTATATTTTAAATAGAATTTCTTTAAAGAAAACTCAGACCTCTCCATATGAGATATGGAAAGGAAGAAAACCTAATATTGGGTATTTCAAAGTGTGGGGTGTCTTGCCTACTACAAGAACCTAGACCCCAAAAGAACCAAATTGGATCCCAGAGGGATAAGAAGTGTATTTGTTGGTTATGCCACAAATATCAAAGCTTATAGACTCTTGGATCTAGAGTCTAACGTGATAGTGGAATCTAGAGATGTAGAGTTTCTTGAGAATTTAAAGAGTAATAATTATCAAGCTCCTACAAATTTAAAGAGTAATAATTCTCATGAGGAGAGATCTTCAAAGGTTGTTGAAGAACAACCGGAGCTTCGGAAAAGTAAGAGAATTCGAAAGGCTAAGGATTTAGGACCCGATGAAATAGGCTCTCAACTTATTTCCCTTTATTTAGTTGAAGGAAGTAGAGAGAATTTTATCCGTAGGGTACCTATTTTTCTTCAAGTGGAAGATGATCCTAAAACCTTTAAGGAAGCTATGGCTTCAAGGGATTCAGCCTTTTGGAAGGAAGCTATTCAAGATGAAATGGATTCCATTATAGCTAACCACACTTGGGAGCTTGTAAATTTACCCAAAGGGTCTAAGCCTATTGGTTGTAAATGGGTGTTTAAGAAGAAGTATCATAATGATAGTACTTTAAACACTTATAAAGCTAGACTAGTAGCTAAAGGTTTTCGACAAGAAGAAGGAATCGACTATTTTGATATATATGCACCTGTAGCTAGAATAACAACAATTAGAGTATTGTTTGCATTGGCTTCATTGCACAACCTTTATGTTCATCAAATGGATGTCAAAATGGCATTCCTAAATGGTAATCTCGATGAGGAGGTCTACATGGAACAACCAGAGGATTTTATCCTACCGGGTAATGAACATAAAGTGTGCAAGCTTGTTAAATCCTTGTACGGATTGAAACAAGCGCCCAAACAATGGCATGAAAAGTTTGATTCTGTCATACTCTCAAATGGATTTGTTTACAACGTTTCTGACAAGTGTTTATATACTAAAGTGCATGGTGACTTTGTGGTATATGTATGCCTTTATGTTGATGATATGTTGATCATTAGCAATGAAATGAAAGGCATACAAGAAATGAAGAGGTTTCTATCATCTACTTTCAAGATGAAAGATCTTGGACAAGTTGATACTATTTTGGGCATTAAAGTGAAACAAAATAGTGGGGGTTTTGAACTTAGTCAATCACATTATATTGAGAAAGTGTTACATAAGTTCAAACATTTGAAGTTCAAAGAAGTGAACACCCCGTTCGATCCAAGTCTAAAGCTTGAAAAGAATAGTGGACGAGCTGTGGCTCAATTTGAGTATGCAAGTGCTATTGGTTGTCTAATGTATTTGATGCAATGCACTAGACCCGATATAGCATTTGCAGTTAGTAAGCTGAGTAGGTTTACTAGCAACCCGAGTGTAGAGCAATGGAAGGCTATTGGTAGTCTTTGGTAATCTTTTGAAAACCAAAAGACTAGGTCTACAATACTCTAAATTTCCTGCTGTATTGGAAGGATATACCGATGCAAGTTGGATATCAAGGGTGTGAGATCATAAATCTACCACTGGTTTGGTGTTTACACTAGCGGGTGGTGTAATATCTTGGAAATCCAAGAAACAAACTTGCATTACACACTCAACAATGGAGTCAGAGTTTGTGGCTCTAGCTTCAGCAGGACATGAGGCTGAGTGGTTAAGGGATATTCTGTTGAAAATCCAATTGGCTTGTGAGAATATTTCAACCGTATCGATACATTATGATAGCCAAGCCACTTTAGCCAGAGTGTACAGCGAAGTGTGCAATGGGAAGTCTAGACACATTAGTCTAAGACATGAGTATGTGAGGAAATTAATCAAGGATGGAATAATTTCTTTCACTTTTGTTCGATCAAGCTATAATCTAGCTGATCCACTTACTAAACCTCTTACAAGAGATTTAGTGAAGACGACTTCCAGAGGGATGGGTCTAAAACTCTTTGAGTAAAAGTCCACCAATGATGGCAACCCAACCTAATACTAGGAAATGACTAGTTTTAGGTTCAATGGGTAACGACAAGTCATTGATAAGTGGATTGTAGCTGCACTTAGTGTATAGTGCTGACTGTTATAAGATGGAGGGTTGAGCTTTTTAAACTCTTAATGAAGTTCAGTCATGTGGACAAGTATCTATTGTAATAGAGATACTGAAAGAACTTCACCTATGTGAACCTTGAGATAGTGTCATCTCAAGTGAGAGTTGGAGTTTCTCTCATGAAAAGGTTCATAAAATAAAATAATCACATGGCCATAAATCGTGTTAAGCGTGTAGTGTAGACAAGAAACATTAAGGAGTGTGTGTGAAGTATCACCGGTTTTGACACAAGGAATAACTGGTTCAAAGCATTTATGCTACCTGGAATTTCATTAAAACTTTGGTATTTTCACTAAGGTTAGGTTCAAATCGAAAGATACCTACCTGTATTAATGCTCCTTATCCTTAATTTTATATGTGAACTTAGTTTGTTTTAAATAAGTGGGGGATTATTGAGATTTTGTTTAAATAAACTAAGGTGTTGTTGATATGTTTAGGGAATAGTCGCGACTCTCCCGCGACAATTCTCGCTTTAGAAGCCGAAGCGACGTGATGCTTCGTTTCAAAAAAGAAACTTTATCCATTTTCTTTAAATCTCTGCAACGGATATGTTACGAAACGATACGGCTCTCCAGAAATCAACGCTTCACAGGCTTCAGTGCCGTGGCGCTCAATTTTTATAAATCCTCATACAAATCAAATCAAAAGAAAATATAATATGTTCTTGTCTACAATCGAGTTTTCATTATTGCTTTGGTGCAAACTTGATAAAAGGCTTGTCTTATTCTGAAGCGTATTTGCAATTCACCCACAAAGCATTCGAGAGGTGCAAATAACGCTTAAGGAAAGCATTTCGTACATGATTCAAGCCTATCCTTATCTTCATCTATCTCGGTTCTTATTTTAAATCATTATCACTATCTCTTCTTATCTAGACTTTCCTTTTTCAAATTTTCTCAACACTTATGTCGTTCAGATTCGATACATCTATCGGAAAGCCAATTCAACAACTGATTGGATTACCGTCAGGATGGTCTATCAATCTGGTGTTTGAAGCCGGAAGCAGGGCAACCCTTGCCCTCTTGTTCTTACTCAAATTTTGTACTCTGATACATTGAATTCGATCCATCCTAAATTAATGTGATCATTCATCTGTATATATATATATATATATATATATATATATATATATATATATATATATATTAATGACTGAAAAAATCTTAGATTGATTCACGGCTATTTTAATAAAAATGTTTCTTCGGAACGGTCATGCATCACATGTATGGAATCTTGGTCGACCTCACCGAGGCAACATGTGCCTCATGAGTCTCTCTCTCTCTCTCTCTCTCTCTCTCTCTCTCTCTCTCTCTCTCTTAGTATTATGTCAATTTTTTTAATCGATTGGATGGCAAGCCAGCAAGAATATGATTAGATTCTTGAGAATTTACAATCAGAAACATCGGTTATAAGTAGCCTCGTTGGCCATTGAAAACAGCAATCCTGAATGATAGTTATAAATTGATTCCTTGGTGAGAGATGTATTAAGGTCAAGATGGAAGATGTCATTTCACATGAGCCATATATGTTAAAGGGTCATGTATTGGACTATTAGACAGGGATGGATGCATTTGGGTTGGCTTAGTTTGGATTAAAGGCTAACTAGTAACCAATTCAATCACAACTAATTCTTAATATCTAGAATCTGGGAATATCCAATAAATATTAAAAAAAACTGATCTAATCTAACCCAAGACAATCAAATTTGAGCTGGTTTTAGTCTAGTTCTTGAGTTATTTATTTATTTTTAAAAAATAAATATAATACCTTGAACCTCAAAGACGGTAAAAATGAAGCAATAATCAGGAATATTGAGTAAGATAATCGAAAAAAAAACCTAACGACAATCATCTAATATAAAAGGTGGAGAATATAAATTTATCAACTTTGACTAATATAAATTAAAATTCAAAAAATGAAAGTAAATTCTATACATTTCAACTTAACTATAAATTTATTTTATGTATATGAAAAAAAATCAATAGAGAATTTGATAGACAGGGAGAAGAGGATCATGAATGATACTGATATATTTGAAATATTTAACATAAGCATTAACAAATATTCAATCAAAACTATACATTACAAAGATGTAGAAAGAAAAGTAAAAATTAATAATAATGAAAAATATATTTAATATCTCTAAATTTTAACTTAATAAATAGTGCCCGTAAATAAATTAGCTTAGGTTGAGCTCTTTCTTTAGACCAAATCTAATGCAACCTACTTTTGAAAAATTAGAGTCGAACCATTTTGAAGTCGCCACCATTTTCTTCATCGCTGCTGGCTCCTCCATTTCTTATCTAAGCTATTGTTTATTCTATCTCATACAAAATAATTTTCATGTCCTTCATTTTCCTAACAAAGTTGTCATTTGCTTTTTTTCTTTATCAAAGCCACCATTTTCTCCATGGCCATAATTTCTCTACTTTAAGGGCCCCAATTAAAGCCGTCATCTCCTCCACCTCTTCACTACAAAATAGTTCCATTATGGTAGCAGCCTCTGTTGGGTAATGAGCCAAAATAGACCCTAAATACCCTAATGGGCCTTGAAAGCCCATTACCTCTTTGTATGTGTGAATGAAAAATTACGAGGACATTTAGTCCCACATCAGAAAAATCAAGAAAGGAAGGTTCACTTATATGGAAATCACTTCCTTAAAGCTTAAGTTCCTTAAGCTCACCACAAGTGGAGAGCTTGAGGGTGATGCTACGCATCACCCTCGTGCACGCGCACGCGCGTATACGAAGGGCACAATGAGCGCTTTGTAAGCGCACTTTGCACTTTGCACTTTGCACTTTGCACTTTGCACATGCGCATCATCGCGAGGAGCTTGAGGGGCTTTAAATTTTTTTCTAGATCATGAGGATCCGATGGTGGAGACTGATCGATAAAGATAAAGGGCTGAGATCAATTGACCGTTGATCATCGGATCAGGATCAGAACTGATCGTTGATCGATCGGATGAAGGGTCGAGATGCGGTGATCAAATCATAATCGCGATCGCGATCCAATGGCTCACACCCATCGGTTGACCAGTCAATAGGATGGTTCGTGATAAGGCACCCGTCCAATCGTCGGTTTGTGATAAGGCACCCATCCGATCGTACGGTTAGAGATAAGTCAATGGTCTGATCATGAAACGTGTATCAAAGACGTGCAACCGCCTATTTGATAATGTGATCATTGGATCACGATAATGAAAAGGCATATCAGGATGAGAATAGGCTTATCTGATCAGCTGATCTTCAGATCACAGCCATGAAAAGGCTTATCCGATCGCTGATCTGAAGATCACGATGTCTAAAGGGCATATCAAGGGTGATAAGCCCTTAACCCTCACATCCTTCGATCAAAGAATTCAAATTAAATTAAATTCGTAGGGTTGCTTCCAAGGGGCACCTAAAAACCTATAAATAGGACCCTAGACCTCTCATTTCATTCATTCCAATTCCATTTCGAATTGAGTTCTCTCTTAGGCATTTGCATACTTTCCTAAGGGTAGTATAGCAATAGTGCATTAAAAAGAGAGTAGCATTCTTGGTTCGATATTTTGGTGAATTGTAGTGCTGCTTTCATCAAAAGGAGACTGTTGTATCCTGGGAGACAATCGTCATACTGACCGTGAGCACCATTGCGGGACGAAATTGTCTTAAGGACATAGAGTATAACTCTAGCCTCAGTCTAATCAATTAGGTAGCCACCATCTGCCACACCCAACAATCTTAAGACAATTCCTGCTACCACGGAAGTGCTGCTGCAGATGGCTACTATGACGACATCCGTTCAAGCCGAGAGACCGAGAAATTCTCTGGCATGGACTTCAAGAGGTGGCAACAGAAGATGCTGTTCTACCTCACAACTCTGAATCTGGTCAGAGTGCTGAATGAAGATCCGCCTGTCCTAAAGGAAGGGGAGACCGACAAGCAAGTCATTGCTGCGGTGGAGGCATGGAAGCACTCAGACTTCCTTTGCAAGAACTACATCCTGAATGGTCTGGACAATACCCTGTACAATGTGTACAGTAGTATTGCTACTGCCAAGGAGTTATGGGCATCCCTGGACAAAAAGTACAAGATAGAGGATGCTGGACACAAGAAGTTTGTGGTTGGAAGGTTCTTAGACTACAAAATGGTCGACCACAAAACTGTTATGGAGCAAGTCCAAGAGCTCCAGATCATCCTGCATGAGATACATGCAGAGAGAATGTCTCTTAGTGAGTCATTCCAGGTAGCTGCCATCATAGAGAAGCTACCACCACTATGGAAGGACTTCAAGAACTACCTGAAGCATAAGCGGAAGGAGATGGGACTTGAAGACCTAATTGTCCGCCTGAGGATCGAGGAGGACAATAAGAGCCAAGACAAGAAGACAGGAGGACAACCTGCTGAGCCAAAGGCCAACCTCATAGAAGGAAGAAGAAACGCAAGTTTCCAGGCGAAGGCTTTAAACAGAAGAAGGGCAATCCAAAGAAATATAAATTCAAGGGAAAGTGCTTTGTTTGTGGAAAGCAAGGACACAAATCCAAGGACTCGTTTCAAGGATAAAGAAAAGAAAGAAGTCAACATTACTGAAACCCTATCCAAAGAGGTATCCGAGATGATGCTGTCAGCTGTTGTATTTGAAGCAAACATGGTTGACAAAGCAAATGAGTGGTACATCGACACTGGAGCTACCAGACATGTCTGCTCTGATAAGAGTATGTTCTCATCATATACTCCTATCAATGGTAGAAATTTGGTCATGGGTAACTCCGCTACATCCAAGATAGAAGGACTTGGCCGCATCGTTATGAAGATGACATCTGGCAAGGAGCTTCTACTGAATGATGTGCTACATGTCCCTGACATCCGGAAGAATCTTATATCAGGCTCCCTCCTAAGCAAACATGGCTTTAGGATGGTCTTTGAGTCTGATAAATTTGTACTCACTAAGGGGGGATATTTATTGGAAGGGGTTACTTGAATAATGGATTATTCAAGGTGAATGTAATGACTGTACACAGAAACCTTGAAATAAATAAAGCTTCTTCTTCTGCTTATATGATTGACTCTTCTTGTTTATGGCATGATAGATTAGGACATGTGAATTTTAATTCATTACGAAAATTAATGAAATTAGAATTATTACCTAATCATGAAATCGATCCACATTACAAGTGTGAAGTGTGTGTTGAAGCTAAGTTAGCAAAAACACCATTTCCATCAGTTGAAAGAAATACTGAACCTCTTGACTTAATTCACAGTGATCTATGTGACTTAAAGTCAATTCAAACTAGAGGAGGTAAAAAGTATTTTATAACATTTATTGATGATTCAACAAGATACTGCTATGTGTATCTACTAAAGTCTAAAGATGAGGCTTTAGAAATGTTTAAATGTTATAAGAATGAAGTTGAAAATCAACTTGGAAAAAGATTAAGGCCATAAGGAGTGATAGAGGTGGTGAATACGATGCACCTTTTGACGAATTCTGTCAAGAGCATGGCATTATTCATCAAACTACTGCTCCTTATTCGCCTCAATCTAATGGAATTGCGGAACGTAAAAACCGCACATTAAAAGAAATGATGAATGCTATGTTAATAAATTCTGGTACACCACAGAATTTATGGGGAGAAGCAATTCTCTCAGCAAATCATATTCTTAATAAGATACCTCTTAAGAAGAAGGAAGTTACTCCATATGAGTTATGGAAAGGAAAGAAGCCTTCTTACAATTACTTAAGAGTGTGGGGGTGTCTAGCTAAAGTAGCTATTCCGGACCCCAAAAAGGTCAAAATAGGACCTAAAACTGTTGATTGTATATTTATCGGTTATGCACATAATAGTAGTGCATATCGCTTTCTTGTGTATAAATCAGATATAACTGATATACAGAAAAATACAATCATGGAATCAAGGAATGCAACATTCTTTGAAGATATATTTCCAAGTAAAAGGAAATTAGAAATAAGTTCAAATAAAAGAACTTATGATAATACTGCTAGTAGTAGTCATCAGGAAGAATATCCTGAAGATGAACCCAGACGCAGTAAGAGACCAAGAGTTGCAAAGTCTTTGGTCCTGATTATGTAACTTATATGTTACAAGATGAACCTCAGACATTCAAGAGGCAATGTCTAATCCAGAAGCACCCTTTTGGAAAGAAGCTGTCAATAATGAAATTGAGTCCATCATGCATAATCATACCTGGGAGTTGGTAGACTTACCATCTGGTATGAAACCTTTAGGGTGCAAGTGGATTTTTAAGAAAAAGCTAAAGGCTGATGGATCAATTGACAAGTATAAAGCCAGATTAGTGGCTAAGGGCTTCAAACAAAAAGAAGGTATAGACTTCTTTGATACCTATTCACCAGTAAGTAGAATAACATCTATAAGAATGTTAATCGCTTTTGCAGCCATTAACAATCTTGAAATTCATCAAATGGATGTTAAAACTGCTTTTCTGAATGGTGAATTAGATGAAGAAATATACATGGAACAACCTGAGGGATTTATTGTTCCAGGACAAGAAAAGAAGGTGTGTAGACTTGTTAAATCCTTATATGGATTAAAGCAAGCACCTAAGCAATGGCATATAAAATTTGATAATGTCATGTTATCAAATGGATTCAAAATAAATGAATGTGAAATGTATATATGCCAAAACCCTGCCTGAAGGGTATGTGATAATCTGCTTATATGTAGATGACCTGTTAATCATTGGTAGTAATACTGAAATGATTAAACAGAAAGAAAATGTTGATCAAACATTTTGATATGAAAAATATGGGTGTTGCAGATGTTATACTAGGGATTCGAATCACTAGAACATCTGAAGAAATAATATTATCTCAATCTCATTATATTGAGAAAATATTAAATAAGTATAAAAAGTATGATACTAGCCCGGTGAAAACACCTGTAGATGTTAATCTACATTTGGCTAAGTATACTGGAGAACCCATATCTCAATTGGAATACTCACGTATAATTGGCAGTTTAATGTATGTCATGAATTGCACTCGTCCTGACATAGCATATGCTGTCAATAAGTTGAGTAGATTTACAAGTAATCCAGGTCCAAATCATTGGACAGCTCTAATAAGGGTATTAAGATATCTGCGATATACCCTAAGTTATGGATTACATTATTCAAGATATCCAGCTGTACTAGAAGGATACAGTGATGCAAATTGGATATCTAACACAGAAGATACAAAATCCACAAGTGGATATGTATTCACCTTAGGAGGAGGTGCTGTGTCATGGAAATCTTCTAAGCAAACATGTATAGCTCGATCCACTATGGAATCTGAGTTTATTGCCTTAGAAAAGGCAGCTGAAGAAGCAGAATGGCTTCGAAACCTTTAGAAGATATTCCATGTTGGCCAAAGCCTGTGTCTGCAATATGCATACATTGTGATAGTCAATCGGCAATATGCAGAGCACAGAATAAGATGTATAATGGTAAGTCTAGACATATACGTCGCAGACATAATACCATTAAGCAGTTACTTGAAATTGGTGTAATTTCTATTGACTATGTTCAGTCAAAGAAAAACCTAGCGGATCCATTAACAAAGGGGTTACCAAGAGATCAAGTAAACTGTTTATCGAGGGGAATGGGTTTAAAACCTATAACTAAAAAATCTTCATAGTGGATACCCAACCTAGCTGACTGGAGATCCCAAGATCTAGGTTCAAAAGGGACAACTAAATTATGAAGAGACTTGATAGCACTAAGGATGTACAATCCTACTCATTCCTATGATAATTGGTGCTACCTGCTAAAGGTACTAGGATAAGCATTGCTTTTAATGATTCTTATGACATGAACATCATGTGGGGTATAGCAGGATACTCTTAATAAGAATCACCTATGTGAGTGTGAACTGGGCCAATTCTATGAGAATTTTAAGGTTTAATTCTCTGAAGCACTCATGAGACCAGGAGTTGTTTGGGGCCAAAATGAACACAACCATGAGAACCAAAAGAATGCTCGGAAGAAGTTGTGATTGTTATTGTCTTAGTTTACACAAAACGCTGAAAGGTTCAAGACATCATGTTCACCTTTTAGCAAGTAAACTCGATAACAACTCACTAAGGAAGGTTCAAAGCCACAAGCTACCTATCCCGATACAACTTCATCCCATTATACTCTCTTTAGTGTGTCTGCATATTCATTTGCATTAAAATCCTTTTATGTGGGGGTTTGCCTTTGCTGATCTTTGATCTAAGTCCAATTTTCATTCATGTGGGGGATTGTTGGGTAATGGGCCAAAATAGACCCTAAATACCCTAATGGGCCTTGAAAGCCCATTACCCTTTTGTGTGTGAATGAGAAATTGCGGGGACATTTAGTCCCACATCAAAAAAATCAAGAAAGGAAGTGTCACTTATATGGAAACCACCTCCTTGAAGCTTAAGTTCCTTAGGCTCATCACAAGTGGAGAGCTTGAGGGTGATGCTACGCATCACCCTGCGCATGCGCACACCCGTATGCGAAGAACGCAATGGGCGCTTTGTAGGCGCACTTCGCACGTGCGCATCGTCACGAGGAGCTTGAGGGGCTTTAAATTTTTTCTAGATCATGAGGATTCGATGGTGGAGACTGATTGGATCAAGATAAGGACTGAGATCAATTGACCGTTGATCATCGGATCAAGATCAGAACTGATCGTTGATCGATCGGATGAAGGGTCGAGATGCGGTGATCAAATCATAATCGTGATCGCGATCCAACGGCTCACACCCATCAGTTGACCAGTCAACAGGATGGTTGGTGATAAGGCACCCATCCGATCGTCGGTTGGTGATAAGGCACTTGTCCGATCGTATGGTTGGAGATAAGTCAACGGTCCGATCATGAAACAGTGTATCAAAGACGTGCAACCACCTATTTGATAACGTTATCATCGGATTATGATGATGAAAAGGCATATTAGGATGAGAATAGGCTTATCTGATTGGCTGATCTTCAGATCACAGCCATAAAAAGGCTTATCCGATCGCCTGATCTGAAAATCACGATGTCTAAAGGGCATATCAAGGGTGATAAGCCCTTAACCCTCACATTCTTCGATCAAAGAATTCAAATTAAATTAAATTCATAGGGTTGCTTCCAAGGGGCACCTAAAAACCTATAAATAGGACCCTAGACCCTCTCATTTCATTCATTCCAATTTTATTCCGAATTGAATTCTCTCTTAGGCATTTGCATACTTTCCTAAGGGTGGCATAGCAATAGTGCATTAAAAAGAGAATAGCATTATTGGTTCGATATTTTTGGTGAATTGTAGTGCTACTTTCATCAAAAGGAGACTGTTGTATCTTGGGAGACAATCGTCATACTGATCGTAAGCACCATTGCGGGACGAAATTATCTTAAGGCATAGAGTATAACTCTAGCCTCAGTCTAATCAATTAGGTAGCCACTATCTGCCATACCCAAGAACAACCTCCACTCATTTGTTCTGTTTATCTATCAGAGTCATTGTTTCCTCCATGGCCTTCGAAATAATATTGAAAACCTTACAATACTTAACAGGTTCTTCGCTATAAAGCCTCTACTAGGAGCAGTGCATAGTGGGCCATCATGTAACAGCCTTTTGCAAGAGTAGATAGCCCCGGTATCACATTAGCGTATAAAATTTAATTTTTTAACACACAATCAATGCATATAATTAGTTAGAACCGGTTGTTAGTAAAGTATTTGCATCGCTTAAAATAAAATAAAATCAAACGATTAATTTTTTAAATATTTTAGAAAAAGAAGTATTGTAGCAAAACCCTAACAGGATTGGTTTAATAAAATTGGCTCATTTCAACTTATGGATTGACTACTAAGTCCATTCCTACCATTGGTGACTTGAGGCATGCAGTAGTCTATGCACTCGAGTGAAAAATAATTCATCCAAGCTAGTTTTTGGCTGCAATTCTTACTTTGTTGGAGTGCTCTTATAAAGAGCCATCAAAATTAACCTCGAGAAAGATGATCAGGATTGTCAAGATACTAGAAAGGACCTTTTCAAGAGAGCAAGAATACATAGAGACTAAAGGAGAGATTCTGAAATTTCTTTCCTTTCAAGTTTACAATCAAACAGTAAGGACTAGTTGATCCCAAATGAGCCTAGAAATATACTTCCTTCTCTAAGATGACAACATGTGACGGTTGCTCCATGACTTTGAAGAAATTTGGAGACAATAAGAGATGAGTAACCATAAGTAAGTTGAGATTGGACAGAAAAGGAACTTCGAATGATATACCACACAAAGGGCATCCTGAGCTGGTCTTTTCCTCGTTTGTAGCCTGTTGGAAGGGCCTTCCAAATGGGTTTGAAATAAGGCCACAGAATGCCATTTGCTCGTAAATTACATCCTCTTTCCCCCGTTTCGACCCTATTGGAAGGTCCTTCCAAATGGGTTTGAAATAAGGCCACAGGATGCCATATGCTCGTAGACTACATCCTCTTTCATTGAGAGAAGATACGAGAGCTTTAGCGTAGTCCGCAAAACTTTTATCCAATCCTTCTTATTCACTCACCAACTAATCGTGCCTACAGTTTCATGCTGTTGATTCATTTGGGAGCGCTGAAGATGCAGCAGACTTCCGGTTGAGCAGAATCAATTGTAAATATATGAACTGAAATTGTCTTGCAAATCTGTGCAATGGTAACAGTCAACTATAACAACCAACTTTCCTACGTCAATAGAATCAAATTGTGACATGATTAAGACTTCCAATTTCGATCTCTCTCTCTCTCTCTCTCTCTCTCTCTCTCTCTCTCTCTCATCCAATCAATTTACATGGGTAATAACACATTTAGGAACTATTTTCATGTTATCAGTAGAAAACCAACAGTTTTCCTTCACATGTAATGAGTCATTCATCTTCTTTTTCTGGCAAATATACAATAAAAAGTATAGATTAATTTTAGATTAATTTTATACAGTTGGTGTAACTCTTCAAGCTTTTCTGTTAATTCAATTAACAAATCTAAATCATATTTTTTTAGTTGTAAGCATGTAAATTTTTTTTTTTTCATCCGATGTGAAATAATTTTTGAGGTATTACACTCGATGCATTTAAGAGAGACAGGAAGCAGAGAACTATTCTTGAGCAACCTTCAACTCCTAGCCCCCACACACAAAAACATAAGGGAACCAATCGGCACCTCATCAACGCAACCTGAAATTTGTAACCCATCTAACATTGCATAAGAAAGAAATTTCATCACCTCTTCTATTTTAGATGTAAAATAAGCTCAGCATGCATAACAACACATAAGATTATTAGACTGGACTTATGACTTGTATGGTGGAAAAAAGAGAGTAGAATAAGAAAGTTACATTAAAAACAGGATGTTATATTTTGATCCAACTTGCATATGAAATTCAGTTGGGACACCTGAATATTGGAAGTGTGATTCAACCTTTAAAATTGTTCAGCCAGGTCCAGGTTCGAATGTGTTGTAATGTATTTGGGTTTAATTCAATGGGTAGTTATTTGTATTAGGCTTTTTTGAATCAGTTCTTAAAACTGGTTTTCAGTTTTTATTCTGAATTTCTATAACTGCCTGGGTGGATGTTCAGATTGTAGTATGTTGAAAAATGTTTTTGGAGTGGTTTTTTGTGTGTGCATCATTGTAAGCTTTTCCCATTGAATGAAAATTTTATTCAATCATTTCTCTCTCTAAAACTCCACCGTACCAGTTTATTGAAGTTTCAGAATTTCTGAAACATTGTCTGAAATTTGATTTGGGATTTGTTCCTTATGTGTTTTCTTCCCAGAATCTTGTATACAAGTTTGTTTGAACCTATTATCTAACATCAGTGAACTAAATCACTGTTCATCAGAGAGTTCCTGAGAACTGTGTCCAGGAAACAATTTTTTTTGTGTTCTCTTCTTCCAGTTGAGTGTATTCCTTTGTGTTTTGATCCTATAAAGTGGTATCAGAGCCACATTTTAGAAGTAAGGAGAAGGGAGTCAAGAGTGTTATTATCATCATTAACTGGTGATTTGTTTGAAAATGGCAGTGAACACAGGTTCTATCAACATTTCTTCTCAAATGCTTCCAATTCTCAAATATGAGAATTATGATTCTTGGAGTTTGAAAATGAAGACTTTCTTTATGTCAAATGAGTTATGGACACTGGTAGAGAGTGGTTTCAATGAAGATGAAGAGAGATTGACCGCTGCACAAAGAACTGAGTTGAAAGAAAATAGGAAGAAGGACAGCAAAGCGCTGTTCTACATTCAAACTGCTGTTGATGAAGATATTTTTCCAAAGATTATGGGAGCAACAAGATCCAAAATTGCTTGAGAGATACTGAAGGAGGAGTTTAAAGGGACTAACAAAATGATAACAATAAGACTTCAGACTCTTCGAAGGGAGTTTGAGTCTCTTCTGATGAAGAACTCTGAAACTATCTGTGAGTTCTCAACCCAAGTGAGTCTGATTGTGAATCAAGCCAGATCCTTGGGTGAAAGCATGCCAGAACAATTGACTGTGAAGAAGATTTTGAGAAGTGTTCCTCCAATGTTTGATCATGTAGTGGCAGCGATTGAGGAATCAAAGATCTCTCACAGTTGTCATTTAATTGTTTGATCAGATCCTTGAAGGCACATAAATAGCGGTTGAATACTCAGGTAGAAGTAATCACTGAACATGTATTTCAGATGAAAATGAATGAGAAGGAAAGCAGCAAAGAAGTGTCAGATGAAAGATCTTTCAGACCTGGAAGAGTTTTTGGTAGAGGTGTGTTGGCCCAGATGGCAACCCAAGAGGGGGGGGGGGTGAATTGGGTTCTAAAAAAAATTAACTCTTTTTAAAATTAAATCGATTGATATCAAAGTATGCAAGCGAATGGAGTTAATTGAAGCTAAGCACAAGCAATTAAAGAAGAGAGAGAGAGATCAAAACACTACAAACACAAAGATTTTATAGTGGTTCGGTGTAACCAACACCTATGTCCACTCCCAAGCTCCACTTGGGTTCACACTATAATCCTTTTGATTACAGTCGAGTTGTTTTACAAGCTCACAACTCAAACTTGTTATTTTACCCGGGATCACAATGAACCCAGCCGATTTTCCAGGCTTACCAGCACAAAACCCAACCTCAAGCTATATCTAGCTTGACCCGAGGTATACCACCTCCATTAATTCAATCCCCCGATTGAATTAGCAATCAAATGAAATCAATTAATGTTTACAATGACAAACAACTCCTCAAATGAGCGAATATGCAATATAAATAGACAGGGAATAGAAAAGCCTGTTTGAAGCGATTTGAATGTAAGCTTGGCTTCTTTTCCTCTTCTCCTTTGAAAGGTTGAATCAAGCTCCAGCTCAGATTTCACCCAGAAATTTGTTGTTGAGAAGATGGGAAAAAATAGGTTGACTTCTTCTTTTCCTTCTTTGAAATCCTTCAAAATTGAACTTTGTACGCCTTGGATTTCTTTTGAATCTTTCTTTAGAAGATGGGCGAGCTCATAGAGATTTCTCTTTTTGAAATGGCTCTCTTGAATATCTTGATTTTTTGATCTTTCTCCCGTTTTTTGTTCTTTTTTTCGTTCTTCTTTTAAACGGTCCGTTCTCCCCTTTTTATAGATTTTCTTTAATCCGAGATTAGGTGAAAAACTAGACGTTATTTCTGTCCTTGGATTGCTCCTACACACAAGAAAAATAGCCGTTAGAAATTAGATGAGAAAATGTTGCCGTTGGAGGCCGTTCTGACACTTTAAAAATCCATTCCTGTCAAGTTGGAGTCGGCTCCAACTTTTCATGTGTCGGCTCCACTTCGCGTATCCAAAAATGGTAATAAAAGATTTCGTTGAGGGGTTGGCTCCCGATAAGTTATATGTCGGCTCCCCGCATCCAGGTGTCGGCTCCCGAAACAGAGGGTGTCGACTTTAAATATGGCTCAAAATACGCTCTTTGTTCTCAGGTTAGAGTCGGTTCCAGAAACTGACGCAGAAAAGCATACTTCTGTCTCTCAGGTTGGAGTCGGCTCCTGACATCCATGTGTCGACTCCAGACCATGCCGAATTTTGAGAACTATTTGATATGCCCATGTGTCGACTCCTGACTTATAGGTATCGACTCCAAGGTCTGAACTTTTAAAAATTACAATTTGAAACTCATCTTAAAATCAATTTTGAGTGATATTTGAATTGTTAAACTTTCTTAATACCTGAAACACTCCATAAATTTGTCAGAAACAATGTGAATATACTCATGGCTTTTGTTAATCATCAAAATCAATAATTGGATCAACAATCTCCCCCTTTTTGATGATGACAAAAACATTGAGTATATGCATGATTAAGTTATCATAGTTAAGCTCCCCCTAAATGAGATAGCTCCCCCTATGAAACTCAAAATAAAATTTTCTCTCCTTATATACCGTTTCATTTTGAAATTTCATTTTTCTCCCCCTTAATTTCATTTCTCTCCCTTTGAAAATTAAAAACTCATGCAATAATCAACTTAATCAAATTACTTAAGTGTTTTTAATGCATATACGATTTCTTCTCTCCCCCTTTTTTGTTGTCAACAAAAAGGTTAATATTCAACCATAAGTGAACTCATTGAATAAGACAATATTAATTTAAAGAAATTTCATTGCATCAAAAGATTTCAATACATAAGCTTCATTACATCAAAACATTCCATTATATCAAAACATTCTATTATATCAAAACATTACATCAAAACATTACATCAAAGTGTAAAGCAAGCTAAAACTTTAAAATCCAAAACTGAAGCGTTTCTTCAGTCCTTCTAAGATCTTTTCCATTCCTTCCTTTTGAATCTTCATAAAATCATTTAAGCTCCTTTCAACCAAGTCAGTTGCAACTCTTATTTTCTCTTGTAGCTCTAAATTACTTCTAGAATATGTGTCAGAATCACCAGCAATGTCCTTGATCTTATCAAAAATATTCATTAATTCATATTTTAGGGCTTCAGAAGAAGTTCCAAGAGAGGATCCTATTTTGTTCACTTTGTCTTCTAAGGAGTAAAATGATTCTTTTAAACTTGAAAGTCTATTTTCAAAACTTGAAAGTCTAGCTTGACCCGAGGTATACCACCTCCATTAATTCAATCCTCCGATTGAATTAGCAATCAAATGAAATCAATTAATGTTTACAATGACAAACATCTTATCAAATGAGCGAATATGCAATATAAATAGATAGGGAATAGAAAAGCCTGTTTAAAGCGATTTGAATGTAGGCTTGGCTTCTTTTCTTCTTTTCCTCTTCTCCTTTGAAAGGTTGAATCAAGCTCCAGCTCAGATTTCACCCAGAAATTTGTTGTTGAGAAGATGGGAAAAAATAGGTTTTGGCTTCTTTTTTTTTTTTTTTTGAAATCCTCCGAAATTGAACTTTGTACGCCTTGGATTTCTTTTGAATCTTTCTTTAGAAGATGGACGAGCTCACAGAGATTTCTCTTTTTGAAATGGCTCTCTTGAATATCTCGATATTTTGATCTTTCTCCCATTTTTTGTTCTTCTTTTAAACGGTTCGTTCTCTCCTTTTTATAGATTTTCTTTAATCCAAGATTAGGTGGAAAACTAGCCATTATTTCTGTCCTTGGATTGCTCCTACACATAAGAAAAATAGCTGTTAGAAATTAGGTGAGAAAATGTTACCGTTGGTAGCCATTCTGACACTTTGAAAATCCATTCTTGTCAGGTTGGAGTCGGCTCCAACTTTTCATGTGTCGGCTCCACTTCGCGTATCCAAAAATGGTAATAAAAGATTTCGTTGAGAGGTCGGCTCCCGATAAGTTATGTATCGGCTCTCCACATCTAGGTGTTGGCTCCCAAAACAGAGGGTGTCGACTCTAAATATGGCTCAAATATGTTCTCTGTTCTCAGGTTAGAGTCGGCTCCAGAAACTGACATAGAAAAGCATACTTCTGTCTCTCAGGTTGGAGTCGGCTCCCGACATCCATGTGTTGACTCTAGACCGTGCCAAATTTTGAGAACTATTCTGATACACCCATGTGTCGACTCTTGACTTATAGGTGTCGACTCCAAGGTCTGAACTTTTGAAAATTACAATTTGAAACTCATCTTAAAATCAATTTTGAGTGATATTTGAATTGTTAAACTTTCTTAATACCTGAAACACTCCATAAATTTGTCAGAAACAATGTAAATATACTCATGGCTTTTGTTAATCATCAAATCAATAATTAGGTCAACAAGGTGGTAATCCAAGAGGAAGACTTAGAGGAAGAGGCCATGGTAGAAATTCTAGAAGAGGATTTAGTAGGCAGCAAGTTCATAATTTTCAACAAAGTTCTGGTAACAAATTTCAAACCCCCTTTAAGTGTCATAATTGTAGACGTTATGGTCATCTCAAGGCTTTTGCTAGAATAGAACTAGTAATCAAGCCAATTATCTTAAAAACAAAATTGAAAAGGATGATGAAATAAGCAGTGAAGCATTGTTCCTAACTTGTCTTTCATCCATTGATCACTGTGAAGAAATTTGGTTTCTTGATAGTGGTTGTAGCAACCATATGACTGGAAACAAGTCATTATTTATGAATCTAGATGAGTCCATTAAATTTGAAGTGAAAATGAGGGATGACAGGCATATGAAAGTGTTTGGAAAAGGGACTGTTACAGAAAAACTAAAATCTGAGAATAAATTCATACATGATGTTATGTTTGTTCCCGGTTTAGCTCAGAATTTAATCAGTTTGGGGCAATGAGTAACAAGGGATTTTATGCTGTGTTTGATCATGACAAATGCATGATTTATAAGGAAAAAAATCAGGAACTAGTTGCTACAAGCAACCGGACAAAGAACAATATGTATCCCTTGTTCTTTTTAGATATGGGAACTAAAGTTTTGAAAGCTGAATCCATTAATGACACTTCCTTGTGGCATAAGAGGTTTGGTCATTTAAACATCAAGAGTTTGCAATATTTGGGAAAAATAAATTGGTGTCTAGTTTGCCTGATAATCTAAATTATGATCAGGAGCTATGTGAAGATTATGTTTTTGAGAAGCAGCATAGAGTCCCATTTGGAAAAAATAAAGCATGGAGAGCTGAAACTCTATTGCAATTGGTTCATTCAGATATCTGTGGACCAATGAGTGTGCCATCACTTCACAAAAGTTTGTATATTCTAATCTTTGTGGATGATGCAACCCGGATGACCTGGGTGTATTTTTGAAAGAAAAACCTGAAATCTTTGAAGTGTTTGTCCAATTCAAGGCTCTTGTTGAGAAGCAATCAAGCTTCTCATTGAAGGTGTTAAGGACTGATAGTTTACCTCTAATCAGTTCAGTTTGTTTTGTAAAAACCATGAAATTTGTAGGCAGTTGACAGTTGTCTACACTCCACAGTAAAATGGAGTTGCAGAAAGAAAAAACCGTATGATTGTTGAAAGGGCCAGATGTTTGTTGAAGGCAAGAGGCCTTCCTAAGTTTTTTTGGGCAGAAGCAGTGGCAACTGCCGTTTATTTGTTGAATATTTCTACCACCAAGTCAGTTGACGGTAAAACACCATATGAGGCTTGGTATGGTTTTAGACCAAATGTTTCACATCTAAAAATTTTTGGACGTGTAGCCTATGCTCATGTACCAGTAGAAAAGAGAAAAAAGCTTGATGACAAGAGCAAAAAATATGTTTTCATTGGATATTCAAATAAAACAAAAGGGTATAGGCTGTATGATCCTATGACAAAGAAATTAGAAGTTAGCAGGGATGTTATCTTTGATGAAAAAAGTACTTGGGATTGGTCTGCAAAAATAGTGTTCAAACCATTGAAATTGCAAGAAGAAGTGCAAGAAGGAGTGGTGAATGCTCCTCCAATCAGTGGTGTTAGTAGTTCAGAAAGGGAGAATGTATTGGAATCAAGTATCGATGGTGTGGAAACTAAAGACTCATCCAGACAATTTAGAAGTCTGACTGATATGTCAATTAGTATGTTTTATAGCTGAACCAGTGAGTTTTGAGGAAGCTTCAGAGTAGAAAGAGTGGAGGCGAGTAATGGAAGATGAGTTGCATATGATTGATAAGAACCAAACATGGGAGCTGGTTGATCTGCCGACTGGAAAGAAAGAAATTGGGCTGAAATGGGTATTTAAAACCAAATATAATGCTGATGGTTCCTTGCAAAAACACAAGGCAATGTTAGTGGTTAAAGATATGCCCAAATGCCAGGTGTAGAATACTTTGAGACCATTAGAACAGTCCTAGCTGTAGCTACACAAAATCAGTGAAAAGTTTTTCAGCTTGATGTTAAGTCAGCATTTTTGAATGGTGAATTAAAAGAGGAGGTTTATGTTGAGCAGCCAGAAGGCTTTGAGGTTTGTGGTCAGGAAGAGAAGGTTTATAGACTGAGGAAAGCCTTATATGGTTTAAAACAAGCTCCAAGAGCCTAATACAATAGAATTAACAGGTATTTTGTGAAAAGTGGTTTTGAAGGTAGTAAGAGTGAACCTACGCTCTACAAAAAATGTCAAGGCAAGGCTGAAATCATCATAGTTTGTGTGTATGTGGATGATTTGATTTTCATAGGAAATTCAGAGTCTTTGATGAAGAGTTTTAAACAAGAGATAATTGGCTGAATTTGAAATGACAGACCTGGGAAGGATGAAATATTTTCTTGGTATGGAGCTTATGCAAAGTTCATCTGGAATTTTTCTATCTCAAGAGAAGTATGCCAAGGATTTGCTGAAGAAGTTTCAGATGCAAACTTGCAATTCAGTTGTGACTCCAATGAATTCAAGTGAAAAATTCCAGAAGGATGATGGTTCAGGGAAGGCTGATGAAAAAAGGTTTAGAAGTTTGATTGGAGGATTAATTTATCTCATCCACACAAGACCAGACATCATGTTTGCAGTGAGTTATGCTTCCAAATTCATGTGCAATCCCTCTAATCATCATTTTGGAGTTGCAAAGAGGATCTTAAAGTATGTGGCAGGAACAATAAATCTGGGAATTTTGTATGCCAAGGTGAATGATTTCAGTTTGATGGATTTTTGTGATAGTAGCTGGGCCGATTGTGTTGATGATAGAAAAAGCACAACCGGTTATTGTTTCTCCCTTGGATCAGCATTGATTTCATGGTGCTCAAAGAAGCAATCAACGATTACTTTATCAAGCACAGAAGCTGAATACATAGCTTCTACGACAGCTGGTTGTCAAGGTGTTTGGCTAAGAAGAATAATGGAAGATCTAGGAGAAAGGCAAGGGAATGCTACGGTTCTATTTTGTGACAATAACTCAGTTATAGCCTTAGCCAATAATCCCGTATTTCATGGGTGTTCAAAACATATAGAGATCAAGCATCATTTTATTCGGGAGTTGATTAAACGGGAAGAAATCAAAATGGTTTACTGCAAAACAGATGAGCAGGTGGCAAAAATTTTCACAAAGGCTTTGCTAGAAAAATAGTTCAGGAAGCTAAGATCATTGTTGGGTTTAAGCAGTTTGAATCAAGGAGGTGTATTGGAAGTGTGATTCAACCTTCAAAATTGTTCAGCCAGGTCCAGGTTTGAATGTGTTGTAATGTATTTGGGTTTAATTCAATGGGTAGTTATTTGTATTTGACTTTTTTGAATTAGTTCTTAAAACTGGTTTTCAGTTTTTATTCTAAATTTCTGTAACTGCCTGGGTGGATGTTCAGATTGTAGTATGTTGAAAAATGTTTTTGGAGTGGTTTTTTGTGTGTACATCATTGTAAGCTTTTCCTATTGAATGAAAATTTTATTCAGTCATTTCTTTCTCTCTGAAACTCCACCGTACCAGTTTATTGAAGTTTCAGAATTTCTGAAACATTGTCTGAAACTTGATTTGGGATTTGTTCCTTATGTGTTTTCCTCCCAGAATCTTGTATACAAGTTTGTTTGAACCTATTATCCAACATCAGTGAATTAAATCACTGCTCATCAGAGAGAGTTCCTGAGAACTGTGTCTAGGAAACAGGTTTTTTGTGTTCTCTTCTTCCAGTTGCGTGTATTCCTTTGTGTTTTGATCCTACATTGAAGCCACTGCTAATGGGATCCTACTGAGAGATCAGCTCAATCCATTTATTAGAGATTGCAAACTGAGCTTGTACTGTTGAAAAAAGAGTGGGATAAAAACACTACGCAAGCAAAATAAATTCACAATTTGATTCCATTTTCGTATGAAAACAATCTTGTCTAAAGACCAGTTCAACTCACGTTTATGTTAGCATCAGGGACATCCTATGAACAAAAGTGGGAATATATAAATTCTCAACCTAGGCCATATGATTTTTTTGATATATAGATACATCTAGCTGCAAGCGGCATTAATAAGTTGACATGCTGCATGATGGATTTGTCTACTACTTTTCCTGAGTTCCAGCTATCATGAACATGCATAATTTTCCCCTTCGCTCTATATAGCAGCAGTCCATGTACAGAACCTATAACATGCTGCTGAATGGCAATGAAGTTATATACCCTCCTCAGATTCCATCTTGCTATGAGTAAATAAAACTGTGTATTGATATTTAGTATGCGAAAAATTACTCTCGAAACTATGTGAAGCATGTGCCATGCAACAAAGCAAAGGATATATCTAAAATGATATATGATCCTATATTTCTTGAAGAGAATGTAAAATCTCTATCTGCTCAATTTAAAACATACTTATATGAAGCAATAACTGGTCTACATCACTGCATCCAAGCGTGCAATTTCAAGTCTTCTTTGCTTATTTTTTTATGCCAATGAGATATAGTGTCAGCATAATATACAATGTTTCATCTTTTGATTTTAAGCTGGCTCAGTCTGTTCGTGAACCTAAGACAATGAAAGAAATCAGGCATGATTTATGCTTCCGTTTGACCTGAAAATGAGAATACTGGGAGGTAAAAATAGTTGGGTGTTCAAAGAAATACTATCATCAAGGAAACCCAACAACATCTTTCTCATATTACGATGATAATAATAAGAAAAAAGTTTATTAACTGTGGTTGGTTTTGGAAGCAAAATAAGAGAGAATAAAAGGTACTTAACCTAGTTATTTCATACATTTTCTGCTAGAGTACATTCGTTGGAATATTAGAGCTGTTGAGGGGTAAAATCGCCATCGCATTAATAATTGTGCAAGAGGTTAGGATCAACCCTGAATCCTGGCTCTCACTCGCTGTGCGATGCCCGCTAGAAATGAGTCAGCTGCTATACCTCGGTCCTAGCCGAGCTATTCACCGTGCCTCGCCAGCTGAGCTATCCACCGTGCCTCGCCAGCCAAGTTATCCTTATACCTCGGTCCTAGTCCGAGTTATTCTTATTCCCTGGCCAGACCCGGACACTCAAGCACCTCTGCAGAATCCAGCGCGGAAGAGTTTAAATTCGTAAGATTCCAAACAAAAATCACACCCGAGAGTGGCCTAGAGCCCTGGAGCCTACACAATCGCCGAATCTCAAGACATCAACCAGCTCTCCTAGCCGTCGATCCTCTAACCGACAAGATATGAATCTTACTGACCTCATAATAAACTGGATTCGAATCCTAACGACTTTCAGACCCACGACGCCTCCAAGGAATCATGTGATCCTCTATAAATATGATCGTCTACCGACTTCTCAGGTATGCGCACTTGCTTACTGGCCCACTCTTCTTCTACCTCTGCTCACCCCTTTCCGCCATTAATGCTCTGCTCAGAGCTCTCGAAAGGCCACCTTGGAGAGACTCTTCAGCGAGAGCCTTCTCCTCATATTTGTTGATTGCTGATCCCCGCTGACTTGAGCATCGGAGGGTCTTCCGCGGAGGGCCACCCCCAACACCTCTCGCATGAGGACTGTTTTGCAGGTCCGCTCAAGAGGGAGCCCACTCTGAAGCTCGATCGCGCCCGAGTCGGAAGACGGATTTCAGCAGCAACAAATCGGCGCTAGAGGAAGGGCCCTCAAGTCCCATAAACTTGTCATCCAAGAGATAAGGGTCTCGATCTTGAAGAGAACCTCTCCCATGGCCAATCGAAGAAAGGCTACTTCTGAAGCCCAGGACCAGGTCGCCTCCCAAAGACCTGATCCGATGAGCAGTGTAGCGCCGCCACCACCACAGTTGAGACTCCATCGCCACCAGCAGCCCCAGTGACCCAGGACCAGTTTTCCTCACTAGTCCAGCAGGTCCAGGCTCTGGCCCATCTGATCCAGGGGTGCTTTGAAGCTCACCGTCTAGCTGCACCTGCTCCACACCTTCCTGAGGAGAACGCGGCTCCTGTTCATCCAGCGATCTCTTCTTTCGGCCCGCATGGGGTTGCAGACCCCCCTCGTCGCCCTAAGGGAGCTCAGCCAATCCCCTAAGGGGTCTGCGGCAAGGATCTTCCCATATCTCAGCGGGCCCGATCCCTTTCTCCGGTGTTCTCTCGTCATGACTTGACACCGTCTCAGTATTCTCCTCGCCCAGCCCCTCCTGTTATGCCTGAGGAGAAGATCCGCTGACAACTCCGGGAGATGCGTCAGGTGTTGGATGCCGCCAAGCAAGCCCATCCGCTTCAGCATAAGGCAGAGCAGGGCATCCCCTTTTCCAAGGAGATCATGGAGGAAGTGATTCCCTCCCACGTCAAGTTACCCGCCATCGAGCCCTATCATGGATCCTTCGATTCCGACGACCACCTCAGTAGCTTTCGATCGATCATGATGTTCCATGGGGTATCAGATGCGATCCTCTGCCGCGCCTTCCCTTTCACCCTCAGGGGGTCTGCTCGAACCTGGTTTAATGCCTTAAAACCAGGTTCCGTTGGTTCATTTGATGAGCTGAGCCGCCTCTTCATCAACCAGTTCGTCAGCAGCCATCGTCACCGGTGGAGATCTAACTCCCTCTCTGAGGTTAAGCAGAGAGAGGAAGTCCTTGAAGAAATATCTTGGTCGTTTCAGTACGGCCATGCTGGAAGTGGACCACCTTAATCATGAGGTGGCCATGTCCGTCCTAGCAGGCGGAGTGTTAAAGAAGAGTAACTTTTACCTGGCGTTGGAGGTCAGCTACCCTCCGAACCTCTTCGATATGATGGCTCTGGCGGACAAGTATGCCAAAGTCGAGGAATCGCGGAGGGCTGCCCGCGCTGAGCTGACAACGAAAAAGGAGTCCAAGGGCTCGGACAAGCACCGATCTGCCCGCCAGCCAAGCCCACCTCACCGCCAGAGGGTTCCTCTGCCACCGCCAAGGAACCGCACCCGGAGCCCGCCTAGGAGGTTCAACCGGTTCACCCCGTTCACTGCCCCGAGGGCAGAGATCCTTATGGAGATAGAGTGTCAACTCCCTCGACCACCTCCTCTCCAAGGGAATGCGGCCTAGAGAGACCCCACCAAATATTGCCGCTACCATCGGGACCACGGCCATGACACCAAGGAGTGCTGGCAGTTGAAGAACGAAATCGAGAGGCTCATCCAGCGGGGTAGGCTAGACCAATTCAGGAGAGCGCCCGAGCCAAGGAATGGGGGTGACCGCTAGCCAGAGCCCCAATAGCCTCCTCCTCCGAATCCTTTGATCGCCGGCCACATCAATGTGATCGAGGTGGTCGGTAGTCTGTCGAGCTGGCGGGACAATGAAGAAGGTTCAGTGCCAAAGAGAGCGCGGACTAATGAGTTCTCCTTCTCCGACAATGACCTCTAGAAGATACAATTCCCGCATGATGATGCGTTGGTTGTATCCCTCAATCTGAACAATTATGATGTAGACCGAATCCTTATTGATAGTGGGGCTCTGTCAATGTTTTGTATCTCGATGTGTTTGTGAAGATGAAATTTCTCATGGAGAATCTTCGAGTCATGGACTCCACCCTAATGGGGTTCACCGGCGATGTTATTACCCCAAAGGAGATTGTGACCTTGACGGTCCGCGCGGGAACTTGGCCTCGCATTGCCACTGTCCACACAGATTTACTGGTGACCAAACTTCGATTGCCCTACAATGCAATCTTTGGAAGACCTAGCCTGATGTCCCTTGGAGCTGATGTCTCCATCCCGCATCTAGCAATGAAGTTCCCTACCGGATGGGGGTGGGAGTAGTGCTTCGTCACCAGCCTTCAGTCCAAACTGCTCGAGGCTGATGGGCTGAACGCTCAGAAGGACTTTGTCGAGCAACGAGGAGAACCAGCCGAAGAGCTGGAGGAGGTACCACTGAACGAAGCTCGGCCCGACCAAACCATAAAGATTGGGTCGCTTTTGAAAGGGAAACCTTGGCTGGAGCTGATCGACTTTCTTCGAAGGAATGCTGATGTCTTCGCTTAGTCCACTTCTGATATGCCAGGAATCAGCCCGGGCATTCTCGTCCACCGTCTTAATGTGGATGAGATGTCCCGGCCCGTGAAGCAGAAGAAAAGGAGCTTTGCCTCTGAGCGACAGAAGGCAATTGAGGAAGAAATTGACAAGCTCATCAAGGCAAATTTCATTTGGGAGGTAAATTATCCGAGTTGACTGTCCAATGTTGTTATGGTGAAGAAGTCGAACGGTAAGTGGCGGATCTGCATCGACTTCACCGACCTCAACAAAGCATGCCCGAAGGACAGCTTCCCTCTTCCTCGGATCGACCAGCTCGTAGATGCTACTTCATGTCATCAGATGCTGACCTTCATGGATGCATATTCGAGCTACAACCAAATCCGAATGGCACCCGAGAATGAAGAGAAGACCGCCTTCATAACCGACTGAGGTACTTATTGTTACCGTGTCATGCCTTTTGGTCTAAAAAATGCATGTGCTACTTACCAAAGGCTAGTTAACAAGGTCTTCAAGGAGCAAATCGGCCGAAACATGGAGGTATATGTTGACGACATGCTGGTCAAAAGAAGAGAAGCATCCCAGCATATTGAGGATCTCTCTGAGAGCTTCGCGACACTCCAAAAATATTGGATGAAGCTTAACTCAACTAAGTGCGCCTTCGGCGTCAATTCTAGGAAGTTTCTGGGCTTCATGGTTTCTCAGCGGGGCATTGAGGCCAATCTGCAGAAGATTCAAGCCCTTCGGCAAATGGCACCCCCAGCGTCCGTCAAAGAGGTCTAGCGCCTGACTGGAAGGATCGCGGCCCTCAACCGCTTCGTGGCTCGGTCGGCCGAGAGATTCCTTCCTTTCTTTAAAGCTCTCCAATCAGCTAAGAATTTCCAATGGTCTCTCGAGTGTCAGAAATCGTTCGAGGACCTCAAGAGGTATCTCGGCTCTCCACTCCTCCTCAGCAGTCCGAATCCAGGAGAAATGTTGTTTCTGTACTTGGCAATTTCAGAAGGCGCAGTTGGCTCAGTGTTGGTCAGAGAAGAGAATAAGACCCAAAAGCCGATCTATTATGTCAGCAAACTGTTCCAAGACGCCGAGACAAGATACACTCGGATCGAGAAGTTGGTTTTGGCCCTGGTAACATCGGTTCGGAGGCTGCGACCGTATTTCCAGGCATATTCTGTGATGGTCCTTACCAACCAACCCATCAAGGCAGTGGTCCATCGTCCGGAGACATCAGGGAGAATGGTTAAATGGGCCGTCGAACTAAGCGAGCATGACATCCGATACCAACCTCGTCCGGCCATCAAAGCCCAGGTTCTAGCTAATTTCCTCCTCGAATGTACCATCCTGGAGGATGGCTCCACTCCGGACTCCTCTGAGCACCCGAGATCAGACGCCCTGTGGCTGCTCCATGTTGACGGATCGTCTAATGCCAATGGCTCCTGCGCTGGCTTAATCCTCACCAGCCCAATGGGGGCAACCTTCGAGTATGGCGTTCGCTTCTCCTTCCCAGCCTCCAATAATGAAGCCGAATATGAAGCTCTGCTCGCTGGACTCCGAATCGCCCATGACATTAAAGTGAAGAAGCTGAATGCCTTTACCGACTCTTAATTGGTAGCCAGTCACGTGCGGGGCGAGTTCGAGGCCCGGGAGCCGAACATGATTCGGTATCTCCAACAGGTGCGAGACTTACTTTCCCACTTTTCTGAATTTGAAGTCATTCAGATCCCAAGATCTGAGAATGCACGTGCCGATCTATTGTCTCGGCTAGCAACTACGGAATCGATGGATTTCGAGTGGAAGTTTCCCCTGGAGATTCTAGAAAAGCCTAGCATCGCAGAGGCTGACCGAGTGATGCAAGTCGAGGCCGAACCATCCTGGTTCGATCCTATATTAAAGTATCTTAAAGAAGGATCGCTCCCAGCCGACCGAAAGGAAGCAAGGAAGCTGAAATTGTAAGCCACCCACTATGTGTTGATCAATGACCAGTTGTATAAGCGATCCTTTTCCATGCCACTACTCAAGTGCCTTCGCGCATCTAAGGCTGATTATGCTCTTCGGGAGGTACATGAGGGAATCTGTGGCAACCATTTAGGGAGCTGATCTTTATGCCATAAGGTGCTGCGCCAGGGGTATTATTGGCCCACTATGCAAAAGGATGCCGACGATCTCATCCGAGCTTGCGACCCTTGTCAGAGACATTCTAATATCCAGAGGCTTCCCTCCGCTAGTTTGGTCCATATTTCCTCCGCTTGGCCCTTTGCTAAGTGGGGTATGGATATCCTTGGCCCTTTTCCCCTCACAACTGGACAGAGAAAGTTTTTGTTTGTCGCCATCGACTACTTCACCAAGTGGGTGGAGGCCAAGGCAATTGCCCAGATAACCAAAGCTCAGGCCAAGGACTTCGTATGAAGATCCATTATTTGTCGCTTTGGCCTTCCGCATACCATCATCACCGACAATGGTAAGCAATTTGATAACCCAAAGTTTCGAGGATTCTACGAGGAGCATGGCATCTGCCACCGCCTTACATCGGTAGGGCATCCGCAAGCCAACGGAGAAGCCAAGGTAACTAACCGGACCCTGCTTCAAGGGATCAAGGCTCGGCTTACCAGAGCCCGAGGCAGATGGGCGGACGAACTTCACCATGTCCTATGGGCCTACCGCACTATCCAGAGAATCCCCACTGGTAAGACCCCATTCCAGATGGCCTTCGGAATGGAAGCCGTCATCCCCGTGGAAATAGGACTTCCTTCTCCACGGGTGGAGAGCTATTCGAAGGAGGCTAACGACGAGCAGCTCCGCACCAATCTCAACCTGGTGGAAGAAATCAGAGAGAAAGCTCGAATCAGGGTAGCCACATACCAGCAAAGAGTGGCTCGCTATCACGCCTCTAGAGTCAAGGGGAAATCCTTCTCACCCGGCAATCTTGTCCTCCGGAGAGCATCCGTCTCCAAACCACTAGAACAAGGAAAGTTGTCTCCAAACTGGGAAGGCCCCTATCAAGTGGTGGAAATCATCGGACCTGGCACCTACAAGCTCCAGGATATGAATGGGAGATCTATTCCCCGGACGTAAAATTCAGACAATCTCCGTATATACCACCAGTAGGGTACGCTTTCTATAGACTCGCCCTATTTACAGCATTAGCATCTTGTTTCCATTATTCACGGCTTGATCGCTACAATCATTTTTTCTAAAAAGTCATAATGAAAAATGGATGTTACTTGCCCATTCTCGGCATGACCGAGCTCTCTCCTTGAGTAGGGATATCTCCGCACCTTGGCTGGGCCGAGTTCTCTTCAACAAAGACTCGGTATGGTCGAGCACCCCCAGTACGGCTGCGGGCCAAGTAATCTCTAAAACTTCGTTCAGATTCGGGCAGCTTACGAGCCCCGGCCAGACCAAATGGTGAAGAAACTTCGGCCGGATTCGGGTAGCTTACAAGCCCCGACCGGACCAAATGGTGAAGAAAACTTTGTCCGGATTTGGGCAGCTTACACGCCCCGACCGGACCAAATGGTGAAGAAGCTCTGACCAGATTCGGGCAGCTTACAAGCCCCGACTGGACCAAATGGTGAAGAAAACTTCGGCCAGATTCGGGCAGCTTACAAGCCTCGCTGGACTAAAGGGCAAAGAAAACTTCGACCGGATTCGGGCAGCTTACAAGCTCCGGCCGGTGCCGAAGTGTAAAATTCTTGGCCAAAGCCGAAGTACGTTGCTTATTAAAAGCCTCGGCCAAAGCCGAAGTGCGTTGCTTATTAAAAGCCTCAGCCAAAGCCGAAGTGCGTTACTTATTAAAAGCCTCGACTAAAGCTGAAGTGCATCTCTTAAAAACCTCGGCCAAGACCGAGCGATGAAAATAAACGTTTTGAAGATAGCAGCAGACACAAAAGTTGCAAAAATTCCTCTTTTCATTCATCATTAAAAAAGGACAACAAGAAAGAAAAGAAAAAGGTATATGAGCCCTCACTGTGGCTTATCATCTTCTTCGGGCGTTGTTGAGCTCCCCCCACGCCGCTGAGCTAACTCGGTAATCTGTCATTGGAGGGATGCTACTTGCCCCTCTAGTCGGCTATTGGCCCAACGAAGGAGCTTGATTTCTCTCGTAGAAACAACCAAATATCGCTTAGTCGCCCTCTGAAGTCGTTCGCGGTCTATGAGCAATGACGCCAAGACCTTCCCGTCGAAGGTCACCGTAGTGCGGCCCCTATGGGCCCCCCGCGGCCACTACCACCGCTACCTGGCGCTCTAGTAGATCTCCCTCCATCCTCAGAAGCCATCCTGCTATCCCAAGTTTAGGGAGGCCAACAGGAGATGTGATTAACAATGGCATCCCCCATCCGTATTTAAACTACTTCTGGCGAGTATTTTGATCGCCCGGGCCATTAATTTCAACTCGCAAAAACTCACCATGCGTCACCACCTCAGTAGGCACTCACGGGAAACGAAGAGTTCCGCCCCTCGTCGAAGAGGATCATTAATAACATTGAGGCGCTCAAGAAGCTTCCTTTTTGGGACTAGACTTCCTCCGATCTGTCGGACCCTTTCGAAGTAAATGTTCTCGAAAGTCTGCCATACCCCCTTTAATTGAATGTCCTCGAAAGTCTGCCAGACTCCCTCGAATTAGATATCCTCAAAAAAAACATGGAGAAGAGGAAAAAGTGCATCAGCGGCCAACATTGGAGCAACATGGCTCGCCCTCTTTGAGAATGGCCGATTTACAGGCTTCAGGCACCCCCTCCATCGCTTGGGTAGTCCCCATCCTCTTTGGCCATCAACGCCTAAATCTACAGTTGCAGTAAGGGCCAAGTAAAGTATTAAAAACCCTCGGCGACGCCGAGCAATTTCCGCACCTTGGCGGGGCCAAGTAAAATATGTTCCTTATGAAGCCTCGGCCAAACCAAGCAATACATTATCAGATACCTCGGCTAAGCCGAGCGATATATTCCCTGATGCCTCGTGCCATATTATTCGAAGTTTTAGCCGAACCAAGGAATACAATCTTGAAACTTCGGCCTGATTGGGCAACCTCCCAAATACCTCGACGTCGCTCGGGCGCCCTATGATACTTTGGCAGAAGAAAGCAACTTCCTTCTACTTAACAGCAGAGATATACCTGCTTCGTTCTGCAAACGAGATCATGCTTATCACATGAGTCCACAGGACCGCCCAGGTCTACCTCTAACCCAAATAGGGATAAACGTTTTCCTTCACTAAGGACCGAACATTGGTCTTAGCAAAAACAAGGTAGCAAGAACGCTGCCGAAATATGCTATGACACAAAAAGCATGATATGGGAGCAGGAACTCTCAAACACAATCACATCGAAAAAGAAGCAGGTGCTAAAAGAAGAAAGAATAAAACTTTCTTTATTTCTTCATCAATGAAAAAGAGTTACAACCTCCTAAGAGGCGTTACAAGTGCATCATGGCACAGGAAATGAAGACAAGTAAATAGCTCGGCTGGACTGCTTCAGTCAGCTTTGGTTAATAATGATGTTTCGGCATCTGACTCGAGAAATCAGATAAACCAGACAGCTCGCCCTGAACCATTGATTAAGGCCAAATAGCGAAGCCGGCCTCCCATGGGTCCTATGGATGAGCCAAGAGATCCAAGAACAGAAGGAAGACCTGTGGACGCCGATGCTGGGGAGACATTCCCTCTGGGCGGAATGCTGGGCTGCTGGTCGCTGCCCAATCGTAAAAGGCAGAGAACCAGCAGACCCACACTGCTCTCAACTTCCTCTTCATAGGCAAAAGATCCCCCAGCCGGACAAGCTAAGGGATTCAGCCCGAAAAAGAAGGAAAAGTCCACCCTTACCATGGGGATATGCATGTCGTGCATTTCCCGTTGTCCCCATGGCAAGTGTCGAAGGACACATAGGGAGCGCATACGTGCGCTCTGTTGGGAGAGTTAATCCCCGAGGCATAATATTTTAAAATTTGATAACAATTATCAATGCGAAAATTTAAAGATTACATATTAATCTTTCTAACATGCATCAAGATCATATCTTTGCCTTATATTATAAGATTGTTTGCTCAAAGTATTGCATATAAATTAAATAATTAAGATCATATCTTAATCTTCAAGATGAGAAGTCATACTACTCATCTTGAAGCCTGCCTTAAGATCTAAGGATCAAATCACTCACCTTAAGAACAGTAGGTAAATCCTTTGTGCTCTGCAACCGTTCAATCGTCCAGCCTCTAGTATTGTCCATGCGAAGCCCCCGAATGATCGGATTCCCGGGAGTGCTAGCTCACGGAAAAATAATTTTGCTGATCTTGAATTCTTCCACTTGAATCTTCCTCCAAGATCCACCAAGCTTTTGCTAACACTAAAATCATACCAGAATTTTCTGTTCTAACTCTTAGAACTATAACACTTGGTTCTAATTGTTTAGAATTTTTGATCTCTTTTGATCTTGTGTTGTATTATCTGGTGAGGGATGTCCTCTATTTATAGTTTCATATTAGTCAACCTATTGAATTTTAACATTTAGAATTTCGCTATTTTATGAAAACCAAAGAGACATATTAAATTCACACACTTATCAATGCATGAAGAGTTGTGTGGAGTGCTCTTCCAAAGAGGCACATTAATTCACACACTTGTTAATGCACGGAGAGTTGTGTGGAGTGCTCTTCCAAAGAGGCACATTAATTCACACTTGTCAATGCACGGAGAGTTGTATAGAGTGCTCTTCCAAAGAGGCACATTAATTCACACACTTGTCAATGCACGGAGAGTTGTGTGGAGTGCTCTTCCAAAGAGGCACCTTTTAGCAAAATTTATTTTTCTTGAACTTGGGAATCATTTGAAGAAGACTAAAACTTATAAATTAAATTCTGCATGAGAATTTAATTTCTCATGAGATGAGATTTTAGTTATCTCATCATGCAAGAAAACCTTTTTCACACATGGGGTTTAGATTTTTGGTTTTAAGCTAATTTAAATTTATTGGATTAAACCAATATAGATCATGGTCCTAGCCTAAATCAAATTTGGCTAATCCTGAATCTATTTAAATCCAAATCAAATCTAATTTCAAATCAATATTTGAAATTGATTAGTCCTTCTAGTAGACTTAAACCAAATTGAATCTTATTCACTTGTACTTAATCCAATTGAGATAATTCAATCAATCAAATTGATTAATTAAATCATATACGATTCTTAATCGTTGATCAACAAATAGATCATCCTAGGAAACTTCTATACGTGTGACTCTCTAGGTTCGAACCTAAGCCGGTAGCATAGAAACAATTTTCTATACTAATCAATGTGCCCATCTAGCAATGGAACCCGACGTTCGGATAGACCGAAGAGTTATCGAGCAAACTCCAAGAACCCTAAGAAACAGTTACCGTATAATTCATCCTCTTGACCACAAATGCTAAGGATGGCTTAAGAGCCTGTCAACTCTAAACAACAAATTCATAAAGTGATTTCAATTTTAGTGATCATGTGACTTTCATATGAAGTGCCTTGGCCAAGGTCTTGCTAAATTGAAACATAAGCATTTATCCTTTTAACGGGATAGGTCAAATTCCATCTTGATCCACAACTGACTACCACAAGTACTTGACTGCACCCAGTAACCTTTCGTAGCTGGATTAGAAATCCAGGTGGTCCGGCACCTAAGTATAATGAGTTTCTTGTAAGCCACTGGTTGTGATCTTCAGGTCTGAAGGATACTTATACCTATATCTTCTCAGATTAACTATTGACAGTAGAGTATCCGGAAATGAGTCACGTTCGGTGAAATATACTCCTACACTTTCACCTGTATGTCATACCAGTGTCTCTACACTCCTTGGTTAAGAGGACAACCAACAAATATGATATACAACGTCCTATAATTGATAGTACTATAGCCCTGTCATATATATCATTTGATCGCAAACTCTTTTAAGGACCTTCAAAGATAAATCGTCCTTTATCGTGAAGGAAGATCCTGAGGGCTTCATTACTATTAGGAGTTTTAAGAAGATGTTCTTGTAATGAATAAACTGCCAAATAACTTTTATTAATATATCAATTTATATAATTTACATCAGTACAATCATCAAATGATTGGCTTTAGGATACAATTCCCAACAAACTCCCACTTAGCCTAAAGCCACTCATTATAGTATCTAATACCCATCTTCAATTTATAGTCATCAAACTCCTTAATGCTGAGTGCTTTAGTAAATGGGTCACTTAGGTTTTCCTTTCCATCAATCTTTGAAGATTTATGTCACCTCGGTCTACAATCTCTCGTATAAGATGAAACCGACGCAGTATGTGCTTGGTGCGCTGATGTGCTCGTGGTTCCTTTGCTTGAGCTATGGCACCAGTACTGTCACTGTACAACAGGACTGGTCCATTTATGGAAGGTGCCGCTCCAAGCTCGGAGATAAACTTTCGCAGCCACACAGCTTCTTTTGCAGCATCTGATGCAGCGATATACTCTATCTCGCACACCGAATTTGCCACTGTATGTTGCTTGGAACTTTTCCAGCAAACAGCTCTACCATTTAGGATAAACACAAAACCCGATACACTTTTGCTATCATCATGATCTGATTGGAAACTGGAATCAGTATATCCAACAAGTTTCAAATTAGACTCTCCATAGATTAACCACTGGTCCTTAGTATTTCTCAAATACTTAAGGATTGTCTTAACAACTTGCCAGTGTTTTTCTCCTATATCAGATTGGTATCTACTCACTACTCCTAGTGAGTATGCCACATCTGGTCTTATACATGTCATGGTGTACATAATCGATCCTACTGCCGAAGCATATGGAATTCGACTCATACGTTCTCTTTCATTAAGAGTTGTCGAACAATTCTTCTTAGAAAGATGAATTCCATGGCCTATCGGAAGATAGCCTTTCTTGAAATTCTCCATGCTACGTAGATTGGGATAAACCAAGCATCCTCTTAGATCTATCTCTATAGATCTTCATCCCGAGGATGTATGATGCTTCTCCCAGATCTTTCATGGAGAATTGTGATGATAACCATCTTTATTCCTTGTAATGCAGGGACATCATTCTCGATTAAGAGAATATCATCCACATATAATACAAGAAATACAATAACGGAACCGTTAGCTCATTTATAAATGCAAGGTTCTTCTTTATTCTTAATAAAGCCATAAGATTTAATTACTTTATCAAATCGTATATTCCAACTCCTGGATGCTTACTTAAGTCCATAAATAGACTTCTGTAGCCTGCACACTTTAGACTCGTCTTCAGATATAAAACTTCAGGCTGTATCATATACACCTGTTCTTTTAAATTACCATTTAGAAAAGCGGTTTTAACATCCATTTGCCAAATCTCATAATCTAAGTGTGCTGCTATAGCTAGCATAATCCGAATGGATTTCAGCATTGCCACAGCAGAAAATGTTTCGTCATAGTCAATACCATAACGTTGACGATACCCCTTGGCAACCAGACGTACTTTATAGGTCTCAACCTTTCCGTCTGTGCCTCTTTTCCTCTTGAAAACCCACTTACACCCTATGGGTTTTATCCCTTCGGGTGGGTCAACTAATGTCCATACATTATTGTCCTTCATGAATCAAGTTCGGATTTCATGGCATCAAGCCATTTATTAGAGTCAGTCTTTGCATAGCATCCATATAGGTGATCGGATCCTCGTTGTTCTCATCGAGTTCAACAGGATCATCGTTCTGGACCAAGAAACCTAAGTATCTGTCCGTTGATGTGGTACTCTACCAGATCGCCTTAATGGTGCATCTAAAATGGGTTTTGAGTTTGATCTAATCAACTCAGATTCTAAGGGTTCACTGGTTTGTGTTGTTCCTTCTACTTGATGAACTTCCTCAAGTTCAACATTAGAGCTATTGTTCCTTCACTAAGGAACTCCTTTTCAAGAAAAACTGCTCTATTACTAATGAACAACTTTTGTTCTTCAGTATTGTAGAAGTAATATCCTTTGGTTTCTTTCGGATAGCCGATGAAAAAATATTTGTCAGATTTGGGTTCAAGTTTGTCTGATTTTGCACGTTTCACATAAGCTGGACACCCCCAGACTCTCAGATAGGTGATTACCGGTTTATGTCCATACCACATCTCATGTGGAGTTTTTGAAACAGACTTACTTGGAACCTTATTGAGAATATGACAAGCTGATTCTAATGCATATCCCCAAAAGGATATTGGCAAGCTTGCAAAACCCATCATGGACCGAACCATGTCTAACAGAGTTCGATTCCTCCTTTCCGACACACCGTTATGTTGTGGTGTTCCTGGAGGAGTCCATTGGGAGAGAATCTCATTCTCCCTTAAATATGTCACAAAGTCATTGGAAAGGTATTCGCCTCCTCGATCTGATCGAAGGATCTTAATACATTTTCCTGTTTGTTTTTCTACTTCTTTATGATATTGTTTGAACATTTCAAACGATTCAGATTTATGTCGCATAAGATAGACATAACCGAACCTAGAAAGGTCGTCTGTAAAAGTAATGAAGTAGTAATATCCACCTTTGGCACAAGTGCTCATTGGTCCACATACATCAGTATGTACTAGACTTAATAGCTCTTTAGCTCTTTCACCTTTTCCAGTAAAAGATGACTTGGTCATTTTACCAAGAAGACAGGATTCACAGGTAGTTAATGATTCACAATCATCAACTCGAAGGATGCCCTCCTGAGTTAACCTGTTTAATCTGTTCTTATTGATATGACCCAGCCGATGGTGCCAAAGATAAATGTCTGTGACATCAGTTGTTCTAGGGCGCTTACTTGATTTGTACACTACATTCACAGGCTGTGATAATATATAAATGCCATTAGATAAATGCCCAGTCATTACAGTGACTCCATTCATAATGATATTCAAAGTAACATCCTTTATTGAAATTTCATAATGACTTTTGGCCAGAAGGCCTACAGAAATTACGTTCAACAAGAACGTTGGGCAAAAATGACAATCATTTAGTATAATGACATTTCTATTGAAAACTATTTCAAGAACTCCTAATGCCAGAACTGGAACTAATCTTCCATCGCCGACATTAAGGAATCTTTCATTGTCCTCAAATCTTTAGTGACCTGTAGTCCCTGCAATGAATTGCAAATGTTAAAAGGACTCCCGGTATCCAATACCCAGGTCTGATTATCATATACAGAAAAATTACAAGGTGTTATCATATAAATACCTTGTTGAGCAACATCTTGCCCCTTTTTCTTCTTCGGCCTGTTTGGATCAAGTGTGGCAATGTAAAGAGGACAGTTCCTCTTCCAGTGCCCTTGCATCTTGCAATGAAAGCATTCAGCTTGACTTTTATCAACTTTCTTCTTCTGCATCTGACCCCTTATAGATGTCCTAGCATGTTGCACCTTTTTCTTATTCTTTTTCTTCTTCCCTTTCCCAAAGGGTTGACGCCCTACCTTAGATCCTTCAACCACATTAACCAAACCCTTAGAGAGCTGGTTATCCTTCTCAAAGTTCTGTAACAACCCCAACAAACCGTGGTAGTTGACTGCAGGCTTTGTCATTCGAAAATGAGTAAGGAAAGGTCGGAAGGATGGAGGCAAGGAATTCAGGATCGCATCTTTTCCCAACTGCTCATGTAGGGGAAAGCCGAGCTTGCTTAGCAGTTCTATCTTCTCGATCATGTACAATACATGATCAGTGACAGGAGATCCATCCCTCATTCGAGCATTAAAAATAGCACAACTAGTCTTGTGCCTTTCAACGTCGTCAGGTGTGCCGAAAGATTCATTCAACGCTTGAATGATTTCTTCTGGCTGAGCATTCTCGAACCGGCGACCGAATTCATCGTTCATTGCTGCTAGCATGATGCAACGTACGCTAGTTCTATCATTGAGCCACTTCTGATAAGTGTCTTTCTCAGAACTTTGTGTGTTTGCATCAGGTATCTTTGGTGCAGGATTATTAAGAATATATAGAATCCTCTCATGCTCAAGGACGATCTTAAGTTTTCTAAACCAGCTATTGAAATTTGAACCATTCAACTTGTCACTATCCAATAGGGACCTTAATGATAAATTAGTGGCCATTTTCTGCATAAGGAAAAACTAAAGTTTATTAGTATATAAATTGATTCAGTCTAAAGACTTGGACTTTAGTCTAAAGATTCTCCCACTATTTTGTTTAAATTGGCAGCCTCTACACCCCAATTCGAAGAATTATTCTTAATTCTTTAGCGGGCACTAAGATCTACATAGACTACATACAGGCCCAAGTGAAGCTTGGCCAACCCATATGCATCTAAGAGTAGGTTCAAAACCAATTGTTTCCCAAAACAATTCTTAGTGTTCAGTTTTGCCCCATGTACCTCTTCAGCAGGCATGGAGTGCCTCCACTGAAAGTTCTGGTTAGGTCCAACCATTAAATGATATAATCAGTGTAACCTATCAATAGACAACCAAGCCCGAGTGAAGCTCGGCTCACCTGACTGTCTATTTAATAGTTACGCTGACTTATCATATAATGAATGATAATTCCGATGGTTGACAAGCACCAGGCATGGAGTGCCTCCAATGATTATCAAGACATCGGACTCATTATCACCCACCTTAATGGGAGGCTATGATCTAGTTATCATATAACTATTTCATTTTAAGGACCTAATAATTTTAGAGGATTTTATAATTTGAAGACAAATTGACTAATCAAGTTCTCCCACTGAATGTATGAAATGGGTAGAATGAAACAAGATTAAGTCAGGTTAAGTGGCACCTAAATCAGTCAGACTGATTTCCTTACAGGCATGGGTCAACCCGAATCAGGTAAATGATCTGAATCATAAATGGTTCACCACATTGACCAGGTGAGTGAGATCGATGGGAGGGATATGCCATTAACTCGTTAAAGACGCATCAATACGAGTAGCTCCCAATTAAAAACCATTCGATCGTTGATCCTAGAGCAACTTGCCAACTCACCTTGACATCATATGGTTAACCAATTCTGATTTGACCATCTAAGAGATTCATGCTCAACCACGGAGCCTAATCTACTTCCATTTGGTTTAATCAAAGAGAAGGACATGATCAACTACAACTATTGTTTGATTTAGAGCATTCTTAACCTAATCTAATTAGATTTGTTCAAATACTCTTTTAGTCCAGTTGATTTAAACCTTAGGGTCTAACCCTTTATGGACCCGATTTAGCTAACCCAAAAGATTAAATATATTTCATGTTTACATGTCATATATTTCAATCAAGCATCACATGTATTATGTTACTACTCATAATTCCTATATTTAGATCATATCTAAAGAGATTATGAATTAACATTTGACATTCAAATTAGACTCTCATAAATATTTGTATGTTTCATAACATAGACATCATGCCATCATATATCATATCTATGTTTTATACTAAACATGCAAATATCATGCTTTTATACAACATCAATATGTATCAAATATAAAACATCTTTTGAGAGTGCGTGTAATCTATGTTTTGATGCATAAGCTCAATTTAAATTATCTTTGGATTGAGCATCAATGATAAAACAATAGCACGGCAATATGTCACAGAATACCTCATTGAATGGGTAATTTGGATTTTCAATCCATCTGTGACCATATAGCCTTGCGATTAGTTTTAGCCATAATTACACAATTAATAAGAACATTAATTTACATGCAATAAATTAGATCAATAAGAAACCATTGCTCTGATACCATTTGTTGGGAGAGTTAATCCCCGAGGCATGCATATTTTAAAATTTGATAACAATTATCAATGCGGAAATTTAAAGATTACATATTAATCTTTCTAACATGCATCAAGATCATATCTTTGCCTTATATTATAAGATCGTTTGATCTAAGTATTGCATATAAATTAAATAATTAAGATCATATCTTAATCTTCAAGATGAGAAGTCATACTACTCATCTTGAAGCCTGCCTTAAGATCTAAGGATCAAATCACTCACCTTAAGAACAGTAGGTAAATCCTTTGTGCTCTGCAGCCGTTCAATCGTCCGGCCTCTAGTATTGTCCACGCGAAGCCCCCGAATGATCGGATTCCCGGGAGTGCTAGCTCGCGAAAAATAATTTTGCTGATCTTGAATTCTTCCACTTGAATCTTCCTCCAAGATCCACCAAGCTTTTGCTAACACTAAAATCACACCAGAATTTTCTGTTCTAACTCTTAGAACTGTAACACTTGGTTCTAACTGTTTAGAATTTTTGATCTCTTTTGATCTTGTGTTGTGTTATCTGGTGAGGGATGTCCTCTATTTATAGTTTCATATTAGCCAGCCTATTGAATTCTAACATTTAGAATTCCGCTGTTTTTGTGAAAACCAAAGAGACATATTAAATTCACACACTTATCAATGCATGAAGAGTTGTGTGGAGTGCTCTTCCAAAGAGGCACATTAATTCACACGCTTGTCAATGCACAGTGCTCTTCCAAAGAGGAGTGCGTGCTCTTCCAAGAGAGTGCACATTAATTCACACACTTGTCAATGCACGGAGAGTTGTGTGGAGTGCTCTTCCAAAGAGGTGTCAATGCACTGGAGTGCTCAAAGAGGCACCTTTTAGCAAAATTTATTTTTCTTGAACTTGGGAATCATTTGAAGAAGACTAAAAGTTATAAATTAAATTCTGCATGAGAATTTAATTTCTCATGAGATGAGATTTTAGTTATCTCATCATGCGAGAAAACCTTTTTCACACATGGGGTTTGGATTTTTGGTTTTAAGCTAATTTGAATTTATTGGATTAAACCAATATAGATCATGGTCCTAGCCCAAATCAAATTTGGCTAATCCTGAATCTATTTAAATCCAAATCAAATCTAATTTCAAATCAATATTTGAAATTGATTAGTCCTTCTAGTAGACTTAAACCAAATTGAATCTTATTCACTTGTACTTAATCCAATTGAGATAATTCAATCAATCAAATTGATTAATTAAATCATATACGATTCTCAATCGTTGATCAGCAAATAGATCATCCTAGGAAACTTCTATGCGTGTGACTCTCTAGGTTCGAACCTAAGCCGGTAGCATAGAAATAATTTTCTATACTAATCGATGTGCCCATCTAGCAATGGAACCCGACGTCCGGATAGGTCGAAGAGTTGCCGAGCAAACTCCAAGAACCCTAAGAAACAGTTACCGTATAATTCATCCTCTTGACCACAAATGCTAAGGATGGCTTAAGAGCCTGTCAACTCTAAACAGCAAATCCATAAAGTGATTTCAATTTTAGTGATCATGTGACTTTCACATGAAGTGCCTTGGCCAAGGTCTTGCTAAATTGAAACACAAGCATTTCTCCTTTTAACGGGATAGGTCAAATTCCATCTTGATCCACAACTGACTACCACAAGTACTTGACTGCACCCAGTAACCTTTCGTAGCTGGATTAGAAATCCAGGTGGTCCGGCACCTAAGTACAATGAGTTTCTTGTAAGCCACTGGTTGTGATCTTCAGGTCTGAAGGATACTTATACCTATATCTTCTCGGATTAACTCTTGATAGTAGAGTATCCGAAATGAGTCACGTTCGGTGAAATGTACTCCTACACTTTCACCTGTATGTCATACCAGTGTCTCTACACTCCTTGGTTAAGAGGACAACCAACAAATATGATATACAACGTCCTATAATTGATAGTACTATGGCCCTGTCATAGTATATCATTTGGTCGCGAACTCTTTTAAGGACCTTCAAAGATAAATCCTCCTTTATCGTGAAGGAAGATCCTGAGGGCTTCATTACTATTAGGAGTTTTAAGAAGATGTTCTTGTAATGAATAAACTGCCAAATAACTTTTATTAATATATCAATTTATATACAATTTACATCAGCACAATCATCAAATGATTGGCTTTAGGATACAATTCCCAACACGCTCCCCATATGATCTCCACGGACCTTCCGTGCGCTCTCCATATGATCTTCGAAACTTCTCTCTTGAGGACGGGCTGCTCTTCAGCGGCTTCTTCATCACCCCAGCTATCCGAGGGAAGCTGACTTGCAAAAGGAGAACTTAGTCTCTCCACTCTCAACCTCAGATACATAGACATCATGAGAGCTTCCACAGGAGAACAAAGTCCTGAGATATAGCCTAACACGGCCAGTCTCCCCAATTTATAGGCAAATAAGCCTCCAAAATTTGAAATAGCATACCCCATTGCTACGTGAAAGGATAGAAGAAAAGAAGTACTTCCCGGAGCGTGCCAAATGCGTTTCCCAAGCTGTGACGAAAGGCAAGGGATCTCCCCCTGATCTCGAATCGAAAACCTTAAATGCATGAGATCAGTTGCAGATCGTTGAGATACGGGCAGGCCTGGAAAATCCCCTCTGAAAATGATTGTCACATACGCTAAAAGGACCTATATTGGAAAAGGCCAACAAAGTAAATGCCCCTAACAAGGGCGAAATACTCTTTAACAAAGCCACTTCATGTACCTCGGCTGAAAGCATGTCCATTTCTCCACTTTGGGCAAGCCGAACTATCTAACCTCGGCTCTAACCAGGATACCCCTATGATTCTCGACCATTTAAAGTCGAACTATCCAATACTTCGACAGGACGAACTCCCTTACCTGCTCCGAGCGAGACCAGAACTATATTCCTCGGCAGCGCCGGGCCATTCTATACCTCGGCCTCGACCGAGACGTTTATTTAAGTCCGAACCTAACCAACCTAAGAGCGCGAATGAGCTATAATCTATTCACAGCCGGAAGAAAACTTGAGATAAAAAGATCAGCCAAAAAGGCAAACAAGTGGAGGCGAAAGACCCGTTCATCGGAAATTTTGACCAGACTACAAATCCGAGAAGCAAAAAATACATGAACGACCCTCAAGGATCAGGGGTCGGATCGGTCCCAGCAGCATCTTTGGTAACATTCGGGGGGACTTGGCTTGTTTCGCCCACTTCAAAAGGCGTTGTTCCCTTCGTGGCAAGCTGAGAGTGTCCTTCAGGAGCTGCAGCCTCACTAAAACCCAAAATAGCGTCAAGATCAACGTCTGAAATATCTTCATACTTGGCTTCTTCAGCCCCCAGGGTACAGGCCTCAAAGGGTTCAACGTTCAAAAAGGAGAGGTCCCATTCCGGATGCTCCTGAGATATTTTAGTTCGAGCCTCCTCCGTGCCAAGCTGGAAAGCCTCGACATAGGTTTCATTTTGTTCACCCCAAAGTAGGGCAAGCTGCCCTTCAGCCTTAGCAACCTGGCCCCGAAGTGAGGCGACTCGCTCTTCAACCTCAGCGACCCGTACTTCGAGCTCCGAGCTCCTCCGATGACTCAATGCCAGTTCTCCTTGCAGGATTTCTAATTGACCTTAGCCCTCGAGTCTCGCCTTCTCCATCTGTCAGCACAGAGTTAGCCAGTGCAGTAATAAGATAATAGGGGAAGTTAAAGAGACGACATCGTACCTCTTCCTCCTATCGAGCTAATCTCCTGGTCAATTCCTCGACCTCGTCGAAGGCCCTTAGCTTGTCGGCCTTAACCTGCTCGATCCTGTCCTTGAGGTCATTGATCCTTGACTGCCTGCTGTTAGCTTCTTCCCTGGACTGGGAGAGCTCATCGTCGAGCTTGGCTATTTTTTCTTGATACCATTTGATCCTATCATCCCTGGCGATAACGCAATGTTGCAGCTGCCGGATCTTCTCCTCCGTCTCGTCGAGCATTCTATTCAAGCGATTTCTCTCCTTGACAGCTTCTTTCTTCAGCTTGTCTCGACTCTCGTCAAACTATTTTTTAATAGTCTCCATTTTTCTAGCATGCCTAGATTTGATCTGTGATAGCTCCAAGCATGCTTCGCCATACCTCGTCCGGAGCCCGCACAGCTCCTCAACTTCAAGCCTCAACTTGGACGTGTCATCGAGGGCGGCCTTATGCAGTCCCCTCACCCTTGCCAAGTTCTCGTTGGCGACGTCCAGAACCCGCTTAAGTTTGTCAGACGCCTCCACTCGCAATCTGAGCTCAGTGCTGACTTTCTTAGCCTGAGCACTGGCCCCTGCTGCCAGATTCAAGTGCCAGCATAGCGCCCTAGTGATCAAAGCACTCTATGAAACGAAACACTGATAAGAAAGCGCAATCAAGTCAAACTAGAAGGCACCCATTGCTCTAGAATAGAAACTTACCCGAGAAGCGTAGGACCTAGTGAGCCCCATAAGGGCGGAGTTGTCAATTTCAGGGAGAAGATGGACATCCTTCGCCACATTCGCTGACCAAACGCGGTGTCGATGAGGTCTAGGTCCGTAAATTCATTCGCCAAAGGACCCGCGCCCGGATACAATGCCAACCTCGTTAGGGCAGCGAACGTTGCCTCGATGGCCAGGTCCAAACCACCAGGCTGCCCGTCCGAAGGATCAGGCCGGGTGATCTCAGGCTGAGAAGCTTTCAACCTTCTGGCCTCCTTCAGCAAAATTCTGGCCTGAGATTCCTCGGGTACCTCGGACAGCCCAGGCGCCAATTTTCTTGAAACCTTGGTGGGAGAAGCTTCAACTGGAAGATTCTTATCTCGTCCTCTCACCTCATCCGAGGTTTTCTCCTCGATCGCCTTGGCAATCGCAATCGCTCCCTCCTGTTCTCACGCCGAAGCTAGAGACATCTTCTCGCTCGAGGAAGGAACCCCCAGGATACCGACCTCTACCGAGCTTGGCAATAACTCATCCCAGGAGAGGGCACTGCCGGATGAGCACACGAAGCCTTGTCCGGGCTGTCCACTATCTCCACCACCAAAGGACAAGGGATCTCAGCAACCTTTCCAGAGTCCTCCTCTGCTCTTTGCTCCTCCGACATGACTATCGCTTCTTCCCCCGATTGAGGGAACCCCTCTCTCACTGCAGGCTCTCCCACATCCTCTTTCTTTGATGGTAAGGAGTGCGGGCTAGCCTTGACTTGCCCAGCCTCCGGCGAGTACTCTTCAGAAAGACAGACCTTCTTCTCAGGCTTACGCCTTTCCACACTACTAGTTCCTCTCGGGCGCTTGCCCAACTCCTCCTTATACGGCCCGTCAGTGCAGATCTCTTGGCTGCAAGCACAGTGGGCAAACAATCAGACCAAGATATACTCGCTCAAGTGAAATCAATAGAAGGGAAAAAGAAAAAGACTTACCGTGTACGTCGATGGGGCTAAGCCCGGCGGCGAAAAGAGCCTCCTCTGATAGTAAGTCATTAGCCGAGATCATTCGGCCATCACAAAGGACCTCTAAGTCCTCCTCCTGTTTGGATAGGGCTGGATGCATTTTCATATCCCTAACAAAGCTCCCCCATCCCCATGGGAAGCCGGAGCCGATGTTCCCCTCGGCGATAAAAAATTAGACCTTCCACTCTTTTATGGACGATGGCTTATCCATGATCGTCTTGAATGATTTCCGAGGTCCGATATAGGACCACTTTAAGTTCCTCCCGGACATCAGATGATAGCAAGCACGGAACAGGGGAAGAGTCGCTATTACCTGAACCCGGCTGCACATCGAGATAAACCCGATGATGCTGCGCCAGCTATTAGGAGCCACCATTGTCGGATAAATGTTGTAAAACCTCATGATCTCCTTCGCTAGGGGATGAAGGGGGAACCGGAGGCCTGCCTTCAAGCTATCTTTATAAAGAAAGATCCCACGCTCCAGTTCTTGCGAGACCCTATGCTCGGGCTCCAGCAGCCGCAAGACGATATCCGAGGGAATGTTATATTTCTTGCGTATTCTCTCTAAATCCTCAACAATAATCTCTGAAGCCATGTCGCTAGAACTCACCATGCTGTTGGTCAAAAGAAACGCCGAGCGAGGTTACAAAAGAAACAGGGGAACATGATTCTCCAAGAAGAAACGAAAGAGCGCTGCGAACGGGAATGGTGCTGTTACAACTTTATTTTTCCCCAAAGGAAACCATCCCAAAGAGAAGATAAGGCATCTTGATCGAAACACCCGGAACCGCCATAGCAGGCATCGTGAAAATCGAGATTTGATACGTGGCGCTTCCCCAACCGTTGCCCCAAAGAGACGGCGGATTCACCCCGTAAAGGCATGGCGGCCGCGCAATATTAATTAGGGCATCATTATGCAGGTTGTCAAATCCAGGCCCTTCCATCCAGATCTTGCCATCTGGAACTATACTCCCTATGCCCGAACCTACGCTTCGAACTAGGGAGTGGGGGGTATGTGTTGAGGGGTAAAATCGCCATCGTGTTAATAATTGTGCAAGAGGTTAGGATCAACCCTGAACCTGGCTCTCACTCGTTGTGCGATGCCCGCTAGAAATGAGTCAGCCACTATACCTCGATCCTAGCTGAGCTATTCACCGTGCCTCGCCAGCCGAGCTATCCACCGTGCCTCGCCAGCCGAGTTATCCTTATATCTTGGTCCTAGTCCGAGTTATTCTTATGCCCCGATCAGACCCGGGCACTCAAGCACCTCTGCGGAATCCAGCACGGGAGAGTTTAAATTCGTAAGATTCCAAACAAAAATCACACCTGAGAGTGGCCTAGAGCCCTGGAGCCTACACAATCGCCAAATCTCAAGACATCAACCAGCTCTCCAAGCTGTCGATCCTCTAACCAACAAGATACGAATCTTACTGACCTCATAACAAACTGGATTCGAATCCTAACGACTTTCGGACCCACGACGCCTCCAAGGAATCAGGTGATCCTCTATAAATACGACCGTCTACCGACTTCTCAGGTATGCACACTTGCTTACTGGCCCACTCTCCTTCTACCTCTGCTCATCCCTTTCCGCCATTAATGCTCTGCTCAGAGCTCTCGAAAGAATACCCTAGAGAGACTCTTCAGCGAGAGCCTTCTCCTCATATTTGTTGATTGCTGATCCCCGCTGACTTGAGCGTCGGAGGGTCTTCCGCGGAGGGCCACTCTCAACGCCTATCGTGTGAGGACTGTTTTGCAGGTCCGCTCAAAAGGGAGTCCACTCTGAAGCTCGATCGCGTCCGAGTCAGAGAACGGATTTTAGCAGCAACAAGAGCTAAATCCTCTTCTCAAAAGGACGAGACAGATTTTTCAAAAGGTTGATGTACAACTTTTCACCTTCAAACCCATTTACCCCATTAAACCAAGGAATAAATTATTCCACCAACTTGAGAGCATAGAGGAGTAAGCGAACCCATTTTTTCTGGATTAATTTATTCTGTTTCCAAACACAGCTTTGAAATTTTGTTCTACTGCAAACATTGAAGATGGCTGGTAATTTTCAGAAAAACAAACCAAATGCCACAAGAAACCATACCCCCCTTCCCCCCTCTCTCTCTCTCTCTCTCTCTCTCTCTCTCTCTCTCTCTCTCTCTCTCTCTTTATATATATAAAGAGAGAGAGAGAGAGAGAGAGAGAGAGATCTTCAGTCACCAATGGAGAGTCGATCTATTAGTTGCATGGTTGTCTCATGTAAAAGCTTAGTCATGCTTGCAACCAAGTACTTAGGATCGAATCCTATCTTCACTGGCTTCTATGAGGTTAGGGATATATGAGAGAGTTTACATGGCCCATGGGCCCTTCCGTCAGTAAAAAAAACTCTAAATATCTAATATTTTAGATGTTATCAATATAGAAAAATCTAAATCTTCCAATTCCTGCAGTCAATTGAAGTAGGAAAAAAAAAATCAATGCAAAAGAAAGCAGAATAAAAAAATAATAATATCCATGAACTCCCATACAGCGCCTTAAGATTTACCCAATAAATATTCAATTTCCTTCAAAAAATGACAGCAAAAAAAAAAAAAAGTAGAAAGAGCTCATTAATTTTAACCTCTTAAAATCAATTTTTGTCCAACAAAAATAAAAATTTACTCAAATAGAACTACTAACCATGGAACCATGCATCTAAGGCGTTCATGTTTTATTTGATATAAAATCTCATTTGAAACCCTAAAAAACCTTTAAGGACCTATTTGTAATTTTAAAGGGGAAGAAAGGGAAGAGTAGTTAAAGTAAGAGGAGATACCAAGGAAAGTAAAGGTAAGATAATTATCCTTTCTATGTTTTTAATAGAAGATAAGAGAAGAAATTATGGTAATTATCCTCTTTGTTGTTTGGTTAGAAGGTGAAGAAAATGAAGGAAATATATTATAATTACAAAATTACTTATATATCCTTATTTGGTCCACCATGATAAATTTATATAAAGATTGATATTAGATATTTGAATAAAAATATCAAACATAAATTATAAGCATTACATAATATTAGTTGTAAAATAGTGATTGTTAAATAGAAGAAAAAAAAAAGAAGGATGCCCTTAGTTGGATGCCATTGGAGAGAATTATTATACTAAGAGAAAGAGGGATGATGTGATAGTAAGTGAAATTAGGTTTGATCCACTGTAAAAGGCTTAGCTTGAATTTTTTAAAAAGAAATAAGGATAAATAGGCATCATAAAAATAAAGTCCTATGCATTTTTCTTTTTCCCTCCATTATCCCTCAATTTGGAGATAACAAATTTTACTCTCTTGGCATAGAATGAATTGGGTATCCTCTTATGTCTTTCTCTCCTCCCCCTTAATAAAAACTTCCAAACAAGCTTGAGTGGTTATGATTTTCCCTTTATCCTCTTTTTTTTTTCCCCTCATTTAACTCCTTCCAAATAGGCCTCAAATAGAGGGAGGCCATTGAGGTCAAATACTAGGGCAAAACAATTTGATTTCATATACTTCTTTATTATATCTAAAAATAATTTCATATTGGATAGAAAAGAAAAGTTTAAAAATCTTATAATTTAAATTCATCTATTACTAATTAACTCACACTCGAATTTTTAAGGCTATATGGTTTTAGCCAGTTAATAGTCAGTTGATTTGAGTATGTAAAAGTTGATGATTCATTCTTATAATATCAACGATAATACTCGTAATAGATTCTAGCTAACTTATAGCGTGCGAAGACAGATTGTAATACCCTAAAAATATTCTCACATTGAATAAAAAAAAAAGTTTAAAGAGTTTATAACTTAAGTTTACCTTCTATTAATTAACTTGCACTTTGGGTTTTTAAGGTTATATGATTTGAGGCATTACAAATAGTATTAGAGCCGATCTCAGAGTGTACATAAGTTGGTAGGCACGAGAAAAGGCTATCCATGGGATAATGGTAGAGTTCCATCATGATGTGAAGCTACCTTTGCAATACTAACAACCTAATTCGGGATAAATCCAGCTAGCTTATGGTATGCAATGAGGACATCGCTTGATAAGAGGAGATATTGCAATACCCCAAAAATAATCTCACATCAAATAAAAAAGAAAATTTTGAAGAGGAGCTTGTAACTCAAGTTCACCTACCACCAATTAACTTTTACTTGAGTTTTAGAGCAACATGGTTTTAATCTGTTAATATGTTAATTGAACCAGCAAGTGGCTTTAGGGCATTATATTCTTGCTTCCAATTCATACTCCAATCCCGCTATCAAATTCATTGCACAACCAAGACTTGGCCTTGATCACCTGCATCATCTTTGAGATTGTCTCATCCTCTAGCTCTAGGATTAGGGGTGATAATTTTGATCTAAATTGATAGGTACCTACCTTGATATGCTCTAATTGGAGAGATCTTCAAGCTTTAACTGTATTCAAGATAAATTTTGAAGAAAACTAAAGACTTATAATTGGGTCAAGGCAGGGTTGGTATATATACTCCTTACCCCAAGACCCACCCATATCACACTATGTATCTATATATAAATATTACATTTTTACCTTATATATATATATATATGTGTGTGTGTGCGCGCGCACGTGCGCGCGTAAGTAAACTATGGCTTATATATATATATATATATATATATATATATATATATATATATATATATAGACTTGGTGCTTATTATGTAATTCTTAATAGTTTTTCTATTTTTCATATAATCAAATTATAACTTTGATAAAAGAGTAGGTAAAGTGTATTTTTTATTTTTTTTTAAAAAAGAGCAAGGGCAAGGCAACAAGGTGAAGTCAAGGATTCTTACTCCCTGTAGAGTCAGGAATGGAGATTAAACTTATTATTCCAGCAAGGTATGGAGTGGAGATGGTGTTGGCAAAAATCGATCTTGACCTACTCTATTGCCATTCCTATCGAAGGTTGGATAATGTGCCAACGTAGTCCACAATATTTTAGAATTTCCTTGGCTTGAACTACCATACTTCTCACTTGTCTAGAAGTGTCAAGGACTCAACTGAATCATTTATCGACTAAAAAGAGATGGATAAGGAACCTCTACCATCGTATACCTAGGGAATTTGCGATAAATTTAGAGGATGACTGAAGAAGAGGGGTGGAGAACATGAAGAAACATCTAACTCATGATATCTTAAATTAAAAATATGTATATGCCATATGTTCATGATGAAAAATAATTAAGACGAAGAAGTTGGACTTTAAAGAAACATTCATCTCTCTGCTCTTCTAGGTTTAATACACAGTCTTTTTTTTTGAAAAAAATAAAAATTAGAAATAGTTCATATGATTTTTTACTTAATAAGCATTATCTCTCTATTATTATTTTTTCAACACAAAGTTAAGTATGGCTGTTTGATTCTTCACTTAGCCAGAGATATATATAACATGCCTTTATTATTTTTTTCAAGTGAATTTATCATTATTTTTTAGCACACATGTCATTTCTTAAGTAAAAAATAATAAAATTATATCTAAGAAATTATATTTAAGTTTTATTGTTTAAAAAGAAATCGAGAGCTTGAATTACTAGTGAGATTTTATTGAAATATAAATTTTTTAAAATAGAGTTAAATGCTCGAATAAAATTGATATATATATATAGAAGGCCGGTGGATTAATAAATAATTTAAGGTACCTATCGAAAGCTGCAGACGATTTTGACATAGGATAATTTTGCCGGCATAAGAGAGAGACGATGGTGAGGCTCACATATAAATAAAAATTAAAAAAAAAATTATACACTGTGTCCGGTGTAGAATGATTCATATAGGATGCGATGATTTATTTATGCATAAATCTGCACCGAGAAATTTATTTATGGGTTTTGTATCAAATGTATGAGTCCGTGCACGAATAAATTATCGTGTTTAACGTTTACCATTTTACGCTGAAGCAGTATATAAAGATTTTTTTTAAAAAAAAATTATCGAGTTTTTTTCTACCTCTCCCATCGGACCAGTGGAGTTGATATGGGCCGGGCTAAAATGGGCTGCCCATGGTTTAAGATTACTTTATTACTAAATTATCTCGAACAGGTCCTAAATCGCCAGTTTATTCGGAGGGAAAAGACTTTGTACACTGCCTCCGGTGCAGCAAGTCCTATGTGGGCTACACCGTTCCTTTTTATTGGTCCACATACGCACGATACCCATTAAAAAATATTAAGATATTCCGAGAGAAAAACTTACGACATCCTAGTTTTAAGCTTACGACACCGTAGTTAAAAAGTGAAGACACCCGTTCAGAAAAAAAAAAAAAAAACTCACGACATCCTAGTTTTAAATGGACGACACCCTAATTTTAAGTTTAAGACATCCGTTCAAAAAGGCGTCTGCGCATATTCCAAAAAGAATTGAACGGGTATTAATGCACGTCATGTCAAAATTAAATAGCTATTAAGAAAGAAAAAAAAAACCCTTACGATACCCTACTTTTAAAGCCACGACACCGTAGTTATAAAACTAGACACCCATTAAGAAAGCAAAAATACTTACAACACCATAGTTATAAAGCCACGACACCATAGTTATAAAACTACGACACCCACTCGTTATAAAGTCACGACACCGTAGTTATAAAGCCACGACATCTATACAAATTCTAAAAAAAAAGCTGGTATTAATGCACGTCATGTCAAAATAAAGACACCTATTAAAAAAGCAAAAAAATACTTACGACACCCTGTTATAAAGCCACGACACCGTAGTTATAAAACCACGACACCCACTCGTCTATACACAAATTCCAAAAAAAAGCTGGTATTAATGCACGTCACGTCAAAATAAAGACACCTGTTAAAAATCAAAAAATACTTACGACACCCTAGTTATAAAGCCACGACATCCGTTCAAAAAGCAAAAAAAACTCACGGCATCCTAGTTTTAAACTCACGACACCCTAGTTTTAAGCTTGAGACATCCATTTAGAAAAAGTGTCTGTACATAGATTCCAAGAAAAAGCTGAACGGGTATTAATGCACGTCAGATGGCTTTTTTTTGGAAGTTATGTACATATACCTTTTTTGAACGGGTGTCTCATGCTTAAAACTAGGGTGTCGTGAGTTTAAAACTAGGATGTCGTGAGTTTTTTTTTTGCTTTTTGAATGGGTGTCGTGGCTTTATAACTACGGTGTCGTAAGCTTAAAACTAGGATATCGTAAGTTTTTCTCTCAGAATATCTTAACATTTTTTAATAGGTATCGTACGTATATGGATCAATAAAAAAAATGATATAGCCCATATAAACTTGCTGCACAGGAAGCGGTGTACAAAGTCTTTTCCTTATTCGGAGTGGTGGAACGAGACGGTGAGCTTGTGGTGGGTAGGAGGACCGTCATCTTGTGCTTCTAGACGCCGCTTGCTTTGAATGAATGCCGACGGAGCTAGCAGGCGAAGAGGGAAGCTTCAGTCCATAGAGCTAGTCGTCTCTTCTCTCTTCCGTCCCCCTTCTCAACCGTCTCTCTATAACTCCGTGGAAAGAAAGGGAGATCTCCTCGGTTTCGTCCCCGCAACTCCTCGTTGACTCATCCTGATCGAGTTCGGGTGACCGATCCATTTTTCTCAAACTAATACTTCGGCTGTAAGTAAAATTCGTCGAGGATTTCTTCAAGTATGCTTCTATTTTTGCTTCCTGTTAGGAAATTAGGCTGCGATTTATACTCTCTGAGGAGGGAAGAAAAACAATGAAGAGACTGCAAGGGTAACCAAGAAAATTGAAATCTGTAATCGTGCTGCAGAGATTTTTTTTTTTTTTAAAAAAGAGCATGGTTGGTTTATGTGGTGGATTCGAACGTTGTAATCTAAATTTCTTGATCTCGCTTGTTAAAACTTGGTTGAATATTTAAATCAACCGTCATTCCAGTGATCAAAGAAGTGAGAATGATTAATGGTAATTTCCGGCATGATTCTGTAACTTGGTTGTTTTGCCGTCTTGGACTGGAGAGCGTTCAGAAGGTAAGATGTACAATAGTTTGATAGTAGTCTCTGTTAGCATGATTTTTTGTGAGCTGGCGTGTTTGCTGTCTTGGATTGGGCAGAGTTATTAGTAAGTAAGATGTGTGAATCTTTTAGTTTTGCTAATTATAATTGAAAGACCAGTTCGCTTCATGATTTTTGAAACTTCTCATCATGGCTTGGTTGATGACTTATTCTTTGCAGTTTTTCTAACTACTTTTTTTTTCCTCCCTTTTTTGAATTTGGGGCTGATAAAAGTAAGGATATAAAATTTTCATGATGTTATTCGCATAAATTGATGCTGTAGGCTGTTTCTTATATTTAATTGCAGTTTTCCAGGTTGCATAAAGTAAGACTCACAGGGGGCATCATTGCAAACAAAACTATTGTAATTGTTTTGGTTTTGGATGCATGTTTGTTATTGCATTCAAGAATGAGGTTTTAAGCTGAGATTGTGCCCAACAAAGAAGAGTGACGATGTGAAATTCTAACCTTCAGAGACATCTCCTGGATGGCTGTATTCAAAGAATATGTTAAGTTGGGTTATGCTGAGGAGGATAGGAGGTGTTGAAGAAGGGTGACTGTAGGGATATCTGAGATGTTATTCTGAACATTTTCTTAGTCAAAGAGAGTTATTTCTTACTCTTAGATTCCTTGGGAGGTACAAGAAACCACCTACCTATTGTGATAGTTTTTCACTTTTACTGATCTTTATTACAGGGGAAGGATGCTTGATCTTGCGTACATGTCATGTGGTCTGCTGGATGAAAACGTACCTAAACTTTACAGCCCATTGCAGGGTTACCTATATTATTTAGGTGAAGATATTTGGCGAGCCCAATCTCTTGCTTGGAGTATGATTGATGTTCCTATGAAAATATGGCGTGACATGGAAGGAAAGAAATTAAACACCCTTTGCAGCTTTAGGAGATTTTTGAGGCTGCTGCCAAAAGTTTTTTTGGAAAAAACACAAGAGGCTTGATGATATAATAGATGGTTTTTGGAGATTGTAGAGTCTTCCTATTGGAAGAAAAATGTTACACTGGCAGAGCATTATGTTCAGAACATTGGGTTTCTTGTTTTACCACGATATCGTCCTTATTAGTTCCATAACCTTATCAATTTTGCTAGTAGCTAAAACCAGGTTTCCCCTGATCAGATCATGTTCTTGGATATAATAGCCTTAAAGAGGCCCTAAAATGATTTAAACAATGTCCTCTAACTATTGATCTTGAGGGACTCACTCCCCAGACTCTCAGCACTGGATTGCCAATTATTTTCTTATGTTCCCCCAGACGTATGCAAGTACTTGATGGACTGAAATCTACTGCTGTTGATACCATGTTTGGTGATTCTATATTATTTCTTATAGGCAGTGTCTTAAATTGCATGTCCATTGGTAGGTTAGAACTTGTTTTGCATAAACAATCTCTATTACAGAGCTTAAAAGTGGCTTCAAATGCTTTCCATTATTATTAGAAAACATTAGAAATGAGCATAAAAATAAAAATATTTTTTAGTTCATTTTCTATTTTATATAGCGAATTGTCATGGATGAAGAATTGAATATTAGTATAATGTCAGAATAATTGTATACCTGTTAACTTTCTACAAACTAACAAGCCTGAATACGCCTTTTCAGATTGTGTGCTGCCTCCAGAAATAATGTTTCCGCAAATCGATATAACCACAATGGACCGTGGAACTCTCACTCTGTTGGGGGCAGCGTGCTGTGTGATGCTCTCTATGCATTTTACAGTACAATTGCTATCCCAACATCTTTTTTATTGGAAAAATCCAAAAGAACAGAAGGCTATAATAATCATCATCCTGATGGCTCCCTTGTATGCGATTGACTCCTTTGTTGGTTTGCTAGATATCCAGGGCAGTAAAGCCTTCTTTATGATTTTGGACTCTGTAAAGAATGTTATGAGGCACTGGTAAGCCTTACTTTTAACCTAAATCATTAACTTATGTAAAATGTTACTGAAGCCTAAAAGAAAAGTTCATAACATGTTTTCCTTCATGCAATATGCAGGTGATTGCGAAATTCATGGCTTTGATGTATAGTTACTTAAATATATCAATTAGTAAGAATATAGTGCCTGATGAAATCAAAGGAAGGGTGATCCATCATTCTTTTCCTGTGTCTCTTTTTCTGGTATGGTTTCTATCTTAATACCTGAAAATATGAAATAACTTTCTGTGACTATACATGCTGTATTTAAATCAATATAGTTTTGTACTGGACCAGGAACCTTTTATTTCTATAATGAATTTAAAATTCCGCTATAAAGTAAAGGAGGGTTGAAAATAAGAGGAATGACCTAAAATGAGATAGATAATAATTCAATAAAGGATCCAAAAGAGTTCGTATTGCTAGTTGATGTAACCAATAATATGAAGCAATCATGACTATTCATAAAGCCAACCATATATCTATAGGATAAGGCTTGATCTCATGTCTGTGATTAAGTTATAAATGAGAGAGAAAATGATTTGGGATGGAACTGAGACCTTTCCACCCAATGAGGAAGCACAGCATTCCAGTGGTATAAGCCAGAGTATTTTTTTTTTTCTTGATATAAGCCCTCCATATCTCGTGTCTGCTGTTCATGAATAATCAGCCATTCTCATTCCCTATAACCCAAATATGGTGAAGGATTTGGACGGAGTGGCAGAATGATAATTTTTATTGTCCCTTTTAAGGATTTGCATGGGTAAATAACAATTTATCTTTATTTGTCTGGGTAAATTGTTTTTGTCTTTATTCATCATTGCATACAATTGGCAGCAGACAAGGCTGACTTTTTGAAGCTGTTGAAAGCTCCAGCAACTGTTATTTTAGAAGCATGGATTGGTGTTAGTCATACCTATATTATCCTTCCAATGTTTAGAAGTGGGTGTTGACTCAAAGATCTGTATCAATATCTAATGTCACCTAATAATATAATTATAAAAACACATCGGCCAATTCTATCATTGCATCATATAGTTATGAACTGCATGTACTGTAGATTTAAAGTTTTTGCAAGCTATGGGCTTTGTATCTGCAGTACCCTTTGATATATGTTTTTGGAATGCAGCCTCACACTATCCGATTGGAGCATCATACATTGAAGCTTCTTAAGTATTGGACATGGCAGTTTGTTATAATTCGACCAGTCTGCTCTATTATAATGATAGCACTTCAACTTCTTGGTCTGTACAGCAGTTGGATCAGCTGGACTTTCACCATCATCTTGAACATATCTGTTTCTATGGCCTTGTATGCCTTGGTAATTTTCTATCATGTGTTTGCTAAGGAACTGGCACCACACAAGCCTTTAGCAAAGTTCATGTGCATCAAAGGGATTGTCTTCTTTTGCTTCTGGCAGGTAAACTCCTTATCCTGATTCTTTTTTTTTTTTTTCCACAATGTAGGCCAGTGCATTTAGTATTTGTACCATCTATCATAACCTCGTTACCATCATATAGTTTCTAATAATCAGAGCAGTTTTTGAGTATTTTATGAGGGAAATTGTCTTTTATAGACAGGAAGGACTAGTATGTCACCATCTGTCCATATTGTGTAATGCTAACTCTGCACTTTCAGCCTGATGAATTTATGGTCATTACTATGTTGCCTTGTTTCATTCTATTCTTTGAGCCAATGTCTCTCATTGGCTCAAGCTAAAAAATATTGACATCAATTTCAAATAATATGTTTGAGTTCTAGTGCATGAGGATGCTTGTAAACTGACAAATCAAAGACACTAACCAACCATAGACATTTCATACAAGTTCATCTGTTGTTGAGAAGATTTGTTGACTAGATGAATATAATCATATGATTTACAGAAAGCTTGCGTGCTTGCGCTCAGGTTTTTGAGTCAGGATCGGCTGTGAAGTCCATGTTTAAGTTTCTATGACTGCATCTCTATACATTGGCATCAATCATGTAGTATGCATGTTCATATCTGTAGAATTATATAAGAATAAATGTATGGATCGGATTTTCTTACCTAGTTGATTCCATGAAGAATTTGAATGCTAGATTGTGGTGTTACCCTCTTTTACAATCCGAACTATCCTTCTGGTGTTAGATTCTGATACTTCTTTCAATTTCTCTTCTCACACCCTAGCCCTTATCCTTTTGAGATATATATATACAAATGAGCAGTTTCTCCATCGGAAAATATTTTTCATATAGATAACTGTACATTGGCAGTTATCTATCATGGGCTTCGTGGATAACTGCACATTGGCAGTTATCAATCATGAACGTCACACGTCACATAGTTCAACATCTCCCACTCGCACATACAGGGTAAGACCTTCATTGCGAAAGAAAAATGAAAGAAAGAAAAATGCAATAGAAATCTAAACACCAATTTCATACTGATAGTTGGATAGTGCGACCTAGCGAGTATACTTGCACTTGGGAGCTTAGTACCATGCATTTGTTAGGAATGCCATAGTATAATTCTAAAAACAAAATTTATATAATTAATAGTTTCAACTCAATATACCCTATACTCGTTCCTTTTATCAAAACGTCTCTAATCTCTCAAAGAACATGTTAAAATAATGTGATTATGTATCCATAATCAAGTCCTAGCTTTTCTTAAGTGACAAGATTGGTCGGTCAATGAATACATCGAACATAGTCTTCCTTTTCTACTCGAAATTTTGCAATTCATATTTAGTCGCTTATCTAGACATGTTCCATAGATCGAATCATACATAATCATAAATAACATGCTAAGATAGCAAGACACTAAATACAAACGCCAATAACAACAAAAGTATAAGGTATTATTGTGAAGTTTTAGTTTAACCTCAACCGGTCTCACACAGAGGAGAAGCATGGATCTATTCTCCCACTACCTTATTGGTCGAATTAGCACACATGGTATGAATCATGTGTTATAGCATTTATAATTTTTTTTTTTCGATGTCTGATAAAATACTGTACAGATCTTAGTTCAGTCGCTTTCAAGCGTCTAACCTGAATTCTCTAAGTGCTCTCATTCAACAGGCAATCACTGAGAATTCATATCTGGCTTTCAGAGGTTATTTGAAAATGGGCTATTCAAATCGATTGTCATATATATATATATATATATACACACACACACAATCTCATCTCATACTCTTTATGAGGCGACATACCTAACATTACGTCTCATCTCTACTCGCTATCCAAGCGCTAGAGGTGATTGCTTGTGTGAGTAAGACAATATTGAATATGTGCGACATCACTTTGTTAAGCTTCTAACCAAAAATATGATGTGTATACATATATATATATACATATATATACATATATATATATATATACATATATATATATACATATATATATATATATACATATATATACATATATATATACATATATATATATATACATATATATATATCTTGATAAAGAACATAACATTCATTTGCATTTATCATAAAAATAATACAATATATGTGCTCAACAATACAATTTATATTCTACGCAATTTAGGAGAATCTATATGTGCCATAAAAACATCTCTTGGAATTGGCTTAGTCAAGGGATCCGCCATCATTCGATGCGTAGAGATATATTGTACAATTACTTCTCTTTTACTAATGATGTCTCTAATGTAGTTATATCTTATATCAATGTGTTTGGTTCTGCTATGATATTTGGAGTCTTTAGTGAAAGCAATCGCTGCTTGATTATCACAATAAATAATGATTGGTGCAACACCATCACTTTGAACTTCCAAATTATCAAAAATCTTCTTAACTAAATAGCTTTTTGTACAGCAACTGAACATGCAATAAATTCAGCTTTCATAGTTGACAGCGCTATATATGTTTGCTTCTTACTACATCAAGATATGACACCTTTATTAAGTAAAAAGGCATAACCAGATGTAGATTTTCGTTGATCGAGGTCTCCTTCCCAATCAACATCTGAATATCCAACAAGACGCAAATTCGATCCTTGATAACATAGGCAGTAATCCATAGTTCCTTTTAAATATCTCAAAATTCTTTTGACAGCTTTCCAATGTTCTGAACCAGGATTTGATTGATATCGACTAACTAGTCCAATAGCAAAACATATATCCGGGCGGGTGCACATCATAGCATACATTAAACTTTCAACAGCACTTGTATATAGTATAGTAGACATTTGCTTTTGTTCTTGTGGATTCTTAGGACACATATTTTGACTCAAAGCTTTGCCTTTGATATAGGAGTATCCACGGATTTGCAGCTACTCATATTAAAATGTTTTAGAATCTTTTGGATATAATTCTCTTGTGACAGAGCCAAAAATTTCTTTGAACGATCTTTTTTAATTTTTACTCTCAATATGTAATTTGCTTCACCCATGTCTTTCATGTCAAAATTCATGGACAACCATCCTTTAATTGGTCATGTCATTACTCCTTGTCATTTCTATCTATCAAAATATCATCAACATAAAGAGATAGAATTGTATATTTGTCATTCATCTTTCTAATATAAACACAATGGTTCTCATCAATTATTTTAAAAATATATTGAAATTACTTTATGAAATTTGAGGTAACACTGTCTAGATGATTGTTTCAGGCCATAAATTGACCTTTTGAGCTTGCAAGCTTTGCACTCTTGACCTTTAACTAGAAAACCTACAGGCTATTCCATATAGATTTCCTCGTCTAACTCTCCATGTAGGAAAGCGGTCTTAACATCCATTTGATGCAATTCTAAATCTAGATGTGCAACTATAGCTAGAATTAAGTGAATAGAGGTAAACCTAACAACAGGTGAAAAAGTTTCCTCATAGTCTATACCCTCCTGTTGGGTATAACCTTTCGCTACCAGACAAGCTTTATATCTATCAACAGAACCATCTGTCTTACGCTTTATTTTGAGAACCTATTTGTTCCCAATAGCTTTGCGGCCTGGTGGTAAATTAACCAAATCCCAAACTTGGTTTAGTCTCATAGAATCCATTTCCTCTTCCAATGCTACTTTCCACTTTTCTTTAGCAGGACACTTAAGTGCCTCTTTGACAGTTATAGGTTCATCATCATCTTGAGGAGTAACTATATAAGCCTAGCTTTTAATCTGAAAACGTTTTCTAAGAGTTTTGGAATGAATACTCCTTCGTAATTGAGAATCATTGCTTCCACCTATCAAAATTGGTTCAAATTCAGTCTCAACTCTCCCACTCAATAGAGATGGTTAAAGCAATTCCTTGTTGCTCTTACTTTCAAGAACAGGATTAAGTACAACTTCTTGAGTGTCAACCATTGAACGACTTGTACCAACCTCTTCTTGCTCATTCATCTCATATAAATGAGAACCTTTGTCCATATCATCCTTTTTAGAAAATTGATCTTCAAGAAAAGTGACATCTCGAGACTCGATTTCAATAAACCTTCCATCAGAATCCTCACCAATAAATACATATCCTTTTGAGTTTTCAGAGTATCATATAAAAATACATTTCCTTCCCCTAGGTCCTATTTTACCATATTTGTGGGAAGTGTCAAGAATGTAAGCTGCACATCCCCAGGGATGCAATTGACTTAAATCAGGTTTCCTACCTCTCCATAACTCATAAGGTATGAAAGATACTAACTTAGAAGGTACTCGATTAAGTATGTATGCTGCAGTTAATAAAGCATCTCCCCAATATTGTATTGGAAGATTAGCTTGTGCCATCATAAACCTGACCATGTCTAGTAATATCCTATTTCTTCGTTCAACAATACCATTTTGTTGCGGAGTTCGAGGCATGGCCAATTGTCTCATAATTCCTTTATCGTTACACAGTTCCTTGAACTGCTCAGATAGATACTCTCTTCTTCAATCGGTCCTTAAAGCTTCATCTTTTGTCTAATTGATTTTCTACCTCATTTAAATATCATATAAAGCAATCCAATGCTTTCGATTTATGGAAGATCAAATAGACATGACCATAACGAGTATAATCATATATAAAAGTAATGAAATATGAGGCTTCATGCCTTGCTCTAGTATTTATTGGTCTACAAATATCAGAATGTACAAGTTGCAAAGGGTAATCAGCCCTATAGGTTGTTTCAAATGGTTTTCTATTCATTTTTCCTTTTAAGCAATATTCATAAGTGGGCAGATTAAATTTCATGTTTGATCCTACTAGACCATTACGAGCAAGTCTATTCATTCTATCTTGCCCAATATGCCCTAATCTAGTATGCCATAAATTCATCTTGGCATCATCATTGCTAGATTCAGTAAATAAGGAAAAACAAACACCATTGCTACTATTGTAATATTTAGTGTTTAAAACTATTAAACCATTCATTAGAAAACCATAACCATAGTAACTTGTACCAAGAGAGATAGTTATACATTCTCCATGAAAAGTCATACTGTAACCTAATTTTAAAAGAGCAATTACAGAGACCAAATTTCGTCGAATATCTGGAGCATAAAGGACACCATGGAAATATAGGATTCGGCCTTCTTGCAAGTCCAATTTGCATGTACCAATCCCTTTTACTTCTATCCTCGCATTGTTGTCCAAATAGATCCACTTTGTTCTTTTAGGAATTTGACGAAATTTTACAAACTCATTTCTGTCTCTAGCTACATGGTTTGTGTCTCCTGAGTCTATAGTCCACAAAGGATGTGTTTCAGTGAGCAAAACAGTATTAGAAACAAAAATACTTGATATAGAAGTACAAGAAAAGGAGGCAAAATGAGATAATATCTGTTTAGGCTTAGTGCATTCACGAGCAGAATGACCCAGTTTGTCACAATTATAGCATGTCATCTTAGCCTTGTCTTTCTTACCACCGCGCTTTCCTCTGTAGTGCTTTTGAAACTTAGTCCTTTTCTTTGGTCCTTGACCAGCCTTTTTTTCCTTGCCCTTGCCTTTGTTTCGTCCATTATATCTCTTGCGCTTAAAACCAAAAAACTTCTTAGAACTCGGCTTTGCCACATATGCTTGTGCCTCAGGCTTAGCTGCCTCTAGGCATTCATCTTCAAGTTCTAAATGATGTGCAATATCGGTAAAGGTCTTAATGCTTTCATTATGTGTCATATTAACTTTCATATGTTCCAACTATTAGGAAGAGACTAGATAACGGCTTGCACTTGCTGCTCATCCGTGACGGTATGTCCAGCAGATTTCAATTCCATGATCATATTTGACATGTCTCTTAAATGTTGTTTCATTGATTGTTAAGGACTTTTTTGTAAGTGTCAAATTTGATAGTTAGCTGTCTAAGTTTGAAGATAGAAGTCCCCTCAAACTTCTCTCAAAGCAATCAACATGCTATTAGCAGTCTGATACTGCTGATATTCATATACTAGATCATCGGTCATACTGTTGATATTCATATACTAGATCATCGGTCATGGAACTGGTCATGATTCCTTGTGCAGTGGAATCTTTCTTTTTTCATATATTATAAGCAGCTAAATTACGTCTGAATTGGGCATTGTTAGCATTTCCCTCAACTTCTTTAGGCTCACACATTACATTGTTGATGGCTTCCAAAGCATCACTCTCATCGAGTAGATACTAAATTTTCAATTGCCATATGTTATAATTATCACCATTTAACTTCTCTTCTTTGTTGAGATCAACAATAATATTCTTAAATGCCATGACTAATCACAGAACTATAGAGAGAGACAAAGGTAAATGCAATATCAATTTATGTTCTATATATACACATCATTAGTCATAATTTTAAATTAAATTAACCAAAAAAAACTTCATATGATATAGATGCAAAAGTTTACTATGTTCCCAATCAACATCTATATTCAAATGTAGAATTCATGGGGATTTAATTTGAATTGTGACAATATAATTCCAAATGAGAATCCACTTGAATTTTTTCAATCATGAATGCCCATAAAGAAAAATATTTTTATTATAAATTATACAATGAAAATATATGTACAAAAACAACAATGAAAACATATGTACAAGAATAAAAAAATAATAATTAATTCACTACCAGTTAAAACGTGCCCTTCTAGGGATGATTGTTCAAATTTTTCCTATCCATAATCACAGGAGCCATTTTTCTTAACCAAGGATGACTTACTGTGGAATACTTAGCAGAATACATATTGGGACTCACAGCTAATACAGATGTTCTAGCTAAGTTTTTCCAAATGTTTGATTCAAGAAACAAGTAAACTAGCCTCTCATAAACTCTAGTTTTTTCATTTAAAAAGTTATTATCTTATGTATTGAAAGACATATGATAATCACTTTTTCAGAAGCTTTTCAAATTGTCTTGTAGACTTCGTGGAAATATTTTATACAAAGTTGAATACTTCTCTATATCATTAAGAACATGACCACTATATGTAATCTCCTGTAGCTTGTTATTAACAACCCTAACATGCTCTACAAGTGTCTATCCACGCAACATTCTATATTCCGCAAGATTTCATTTTAAACTTCTGAACCTTTGCCTTGTCGCCTCACTTCTCAAAGCTTTTGGAGTTCTCTTTATGATTGATGATCCAGGATTCTTCTATCATTCTTTTCTTTTCTATACCTTTTAAGGCTAATCATCCTCCTCAAGCGATCATCCTCCTCAAGCGAGACATGATTCCTTAACTTTTAAGGAAATAAAAAATCTATCCCTCTTTTCTTTTCTCTACCTTTTAAGGCTGGTTATTCTCCTTAAGCAAGACATGATTCCTTAACATTTAAGGAAAAAAAAATTTTCATGTCAAGCAAACTAACAAAATCTCAAGCTAAACATTAATTTAATATAAAACGCGTAATTATTGCCATAGAAATAGTTTGACACTCATGTCAAAAAAATATTTAGTTATTTATTTTATGAAATAAATTTTTTTATTTCCTTAAAAGAAGGATTCTCAAATTGTGTAATAAGAAATATACGTACAGACACAATGATCATGAGAAGGATGGCCAACTTAGATTTAAATTAACTCCTGTTATGCGTGGCCCTTACTGTTATGTCTTCTCTTTTATTTGAGTTGTTTTATCCCTTTTTCAGTATTCATTTATTTAGGGCTGTGAGCAGGGCTAAGCTTTTGAGAGGAAGGTAGAGAAACCTACTATTACTGCCTTACGGCTTGTGAGAGAGGAGTGTTGGGGTATAAAAAAGCAGTGAGAGGAGAGCATTAAAAAAAAAAAACGTTACAGCGAGGATGCGGGAGCTGATCCGATCTGTTGCTTTCTCTCACGCATATCCAATCCAAACCCCTCCTTGCCCTCTCTTGTCCTATTAACATGTTCAGTTTTTCTTCAGCCCCTTTCTTTTAAATTTTTTTTTATTTGATTGCTAAGGAGACAGGCAACCCAATCTGGTTCCCGGATCACATTTAATATTGGGTTATGGAAAGAGAGCGTAGCAACTAGACAAAGAACCAGTGGGATTTCAAGACAGTCGAAGGCTTTACAAAGGCCTTACGGTTTATCGGAATGGCAAGCTTGCAATCCAAATCCCTTTGAGATGTTCATAGTGCCAGGTCCATGGATGTGAATCCTTGAAGCCCCAAAAAAAATACTAGCTTTTTCTTTTGACAGGAACCTTGCTGCACGAACTAAGACTTTCAACGTTTATTTTTACCATGGAGCCAAAACTCAAACCAGCCACCGAAACAACCCGAGTCAGAAAAAATTCACATACCAAAGGTTATTTTATCATCAGGAATGTGAGAAGTAAAAGGGAAAGTAGGATGCAGCGAGTGATATACGAAAATTCAATGATTAAAACAAAATAATGAAAATTACATTTTGCGGAACCATCGAAGCGCACATAACACGAGACCCGATGCTCGCAAGGTTAGCCACGCGCTATTGGACACCGCCCAATGCCGTACCAGAAGGAAAAAAAAATAATACGTATCCATATCTCATTTTAAAAATTCGGAAGAACATATCTGTCAACACTTATCCAAATTCATTGATATAGATATCATTTTAAAATTTTTAAAAAAATATCTTTATCTAGTTTCAAATATATAACTCTCATGGCATAGCGCATATCAAATTATCCAAAAAATAAATAAGAAAATCATCATTGTGGCTCTAATACCAATGTAGAATTATACAAGAATAAATGTATGAATCGGATTTACTTATCTTGATGATTCCACGAAGACTTTGAATGCTATGTTGTGGTGTTATCCTCTTTCACAATCCGAACTATCCTTCTAGTATTAGATTCTGATACTCCTTTCAATTTCTCTTCTCATACCTCAGCCCTTATCCTTTCAATATATACATATATATATATATATATATATATACATATACATACATATACATATACATACATATACATACATACATATAGATACATATACATATAGATATACATATACATACATATACATATAGATATACATATACATACATATACATATATATACATATACATATACATATATACACACACGAAGGAACAGTTTCTTCATCGGAGAACATTTTTCATATAGATAACTGCAATGTGCAGTTATCTATCATGGGCTTTTTGGATAACTGCACATTGGCAGTTATTAATCATGGGCGTCACACGTCACATAGTTATAGTTCAACATTTCATATCTATACAAAGAAAGGCAACCAAAACGTGGCAGCCTGTTGCACTTTACTTTTCCATGTCATATTATGATCTTTCCTGATACTAGTAAATGCATTAGCAGGAGAACATATGTACATGCGTGCGTGCCTGCCTGTATTCTGATCTCATTGTCTCTTCCTAATTTCTACATTATATCCTGTGACAGTCCAAGATGGTCTCTTTACATGAAAGAAAGAAATTTCATGTTGGTAGTTCTTTGCTGCAGGGAGTTGCGCTTGATGTCCTAGCTTCTGTCGGAATTATAAAATCGCATCATTTCTGGTTGGATGTAGAGCATATTCAGGAAGCCATTCAAAATGTCCTGGTAATTCTAGAGATGGTTGTCTTTTCTGTCATCCAGCAGTATGCTTACCATGTTGGCCCGTATAGTGGAGCTGATGCAGCGAAGACCAAGAAGAATGAATGATGGACAACCTGAAACCGAGAGTATCGTGATGGATTTCACATGCAGCTTTGCTTATTCTCTATATAGTCGTGTCTGTTTTCGGATATAAAATGCAGAGTAACTGTTCTTACAGGGATGAGATGAACAATATTACCCCTTTTTTTTATGTCTTGCTTGCTGCCTGCGTAGACTCGAACTGGATGGTGTAAATTGCTTTCAGATATAATGAGAAAAATTAGACACCCTGGAGCATACGCCTTGTAGAAAAATTTGGAGTATTTCTATGGTGTTCATGCGTTTGAGAATATTGTGCTTCTGCCTCTGTTTGCTGCCCTTTTTCTGGGGTATTCGGCATCAAGAGATTTAAGTACATATTAGATTTTGTGGAAATACATCTCAAATTAATGTTTAGGAAGACATCTTCAGTCGGATCAGGCGATGGAAGTCTTTAAGGTAGTGTTTGATATAAAAAATATTATTTCTAGATAAGTGTATATGCTAAAGTTTATTTTGAAGATAGCTGAGGGAATAATTAGTTTTTTTAATAACAGTTTTGTCGGATAGCTAAGGAATAATCAGCTATTTTTTCTGTTCCTAAGGAATAAGTTTAGAGTTTAATTCATGGTTAAACACAAGTTATTTACTCTGATAAACTTTATGGCTTTTGATTAACTTTAAACATGTGAAAAGCTTAATATTTTTTTTATTTTTTATTTCAAACACAGCTTAAAAAAGTTGTTTGGTCCTTGAATTGATGCTGCCGTGCTGCAAAAGGCTTGCTTCACTTGGCTCCATATGACCATGCTGCTTATGGCTTAGGAAAGCAATTGACTGTTCTAATAGAGCGGCACCTTGCTCCAACCCCCACTTCCAAACCAACGGAAAAAAACAACGAAAGAAAAAAAAAAAAAAAAAAACGGAAGTGAACAATGCTTTGTGTGGAGATGTGGTGAAGCATTGTACAAAAACATATTAAGCTTTTCACATAATACAAAGCAAAAGTTGAGTTAAAAGAAATTGACTGAATAGATGAAAACTGAAAACTAGGAACCAATAACAACTCATCCTGATCGGGATGGAATCTTTATGCTTTGATTGCATGCTGATGGGGATGAAATCTTCATGCTGTAACTGGGTGGGTTCTATACAGAGCTAATATATATACTTTTCATTTGAACTTAAAATTTTTAATATTGTTATGTTTTTTATTTTTCTAAAATATTTTTCAAATATATATGTTTGATGAATAATTTAAAAAAAAGTAGGGATTATGTTTTATGTGGACTTTTTAGATGGTGATGATGCCAAATCACCGGCCTCGAGCGTGCGGTCGCCTCCTCCAGCGAGCTCCTCGCGCCTGCAAGCAAGTCCCGGGGGCCGAAGATTCCGGCGGGGACCTTCCGACGCTCAAGTCAGTGGTCTGGGCATCAGCCGTGAGCTTGAGGAAGCTCGAAAGAGAAAAAGAGAGAGGCCCGGAGAAGAGCCTTCTCTGTGAGCGTTTATGGGTGTCATGAGCGTGTTACCTGATCGAGGTCCCTCTTACCCTTTTTATCGATGCCTGGAATCCGTCGGCTTGGGACGTGATCTCTTGTCAGAGCATTTATTGATGGCGGTACGGTAGAGCTTATCTCCATGTGCCGTGTTGCGCTGCGGGCCACGTCCTGTCAGAGTTGGTGGCTACCGGGCATGGCCGATCGTTACGGCGCTTGCCAGGCGTGTCCCTCCTTTTTGGTTGTCTATCCCTCGTAGAGCATTTGATCACAGAGTGCTCGCATGGCACTGTTCATGCCCTTGAATGAACTCCAAAGAAAGCTGTGGGTGAATACTTATGGTACTGTTCACCGGCACTGTTCAATGTCCGAGCCTGAAAGGGGTCTCGGGGTAGGATATTGTGACCGCACCCCGAGACCGACGGAGGGTCTCGGGGTAGGATATTGTGACCGCATCCCGAGACCGAGGGGGTCTCGGGGTAGGATGCTGTAAATGCACCCTGAGACCGACGGGGGATCTCGGGGTAGGATGTTGAGACCGCATCCTGAGACCGACGGAGGGTCTCGGATAGGATGTTGTGACCGCACCCCGAGACCGACGGGGGGTCTCGGGATAGAATGTTGAGACCGCACCCCAAGACCGACAGGGGGTCTCGGGATAGGATGTTGAGACCGTACCCTGAGACCGACGGAGGGTCTCGGGGTAGGATGCTGTGAATGCACCTGGAGACCGACGGGGGTCTTGGGGTAGGATGTTGAGACCGCACCCCGAGACCGACAGGGGGTCTCGGGGTAGGATGTTGAGACTGCACCCCGAGACCGACGGGGGGTCTCGGGGTAGGTGTTGAGACCGCACCCCGAGACCGACGGAGGGTCTCGGGGTAGGATGTTGTGAATGCACCCCGAGACCGACGGGAGGTCTCGGGGTAGGATGTTGGGACCGCACCCCGAGACCGACGGGGGGTCTCGGGATAGGGTGCTGATGTACCAGAAGGTCGAGATGGGCCGGAGCCGACACCGAGACCGATGCTGAGATGGAAATGGACCGCGATCGATACGGAGGACGAGGTGGGCCGAAGCCGACGCCGAGATGGAATGGGCCACGATCGACCCGGAGGTCGAGGTGGGCCGGAGCCGACGCCGAGATCGATGCCGAGATGGGAATAGACCGCTACCGACACGGAGGTCAAAGTGAGCCTTGGAAGTCGAAGCGAGGCTCTGTCAGCTTCTTCATGATTCTTTAATGGCGCTGGATCAGCCACATCAGATGGAGATTAAAATTATCCTTGAGGCGGTGTAACATGAGAATGGAGTGAGAAAAAACGAGCCTTTGACCATCGCCATTTTTGAGAACGAACGACAGACGTCCTCTTATTTCATTTACTGCAGTGGGACCTTTATATAATTAGCGAATTTCACCTTTATTCAAACGAAGTTTTCTTCGTCTCATCAGATACCATGACCGATTCACCATTCCCCAAATCTTTTTTTTTTTTTCCGCTCTTAATTAGTAAGAATTTTAATCATTTTGTTTGAGATTCGAAGGGAGTCGAACTCATCTGATTAAAGTATCATGCCGGCTGATGAGCTTGATCTATCGAACGGTCCTGATTATCTTTATTGATTGAAATAATATCAGAAAAATTACTGGCCCATTAGTAAGCCTGTCCCAGATCGCAACGAAGCTGAAGGCATTAAATAATCCCATTTTTTTTTAAGGAAAGAAAACCCACCCCTTAAGCTTTGGATGATCCCTTCTCTTCGATTTGCTAAGGACGTGCCAAATGGACGTTGTGGATGGGCTCCTAATACTTCCAACTCGAGTGGGCTCAAACAAGTTCTCATCCTTCCATTTTACCCTTTTCGGACAAAAAAATTAGTGAAAAATCCACCTCCAAGTTCGAGGGGTCCCATCGGCAAAAGCCCTCTCCAAGCGCCCTCTTATCATCGAATATCGATCTTCCACTTTGCCCCTTCTCACTCGCTGAATGAGCCGTTAACCATGACTTCTCTGCAACTTTCTGTCAGTTCTCCGATCCCCGGCAGATTTCCGGGCAATCTTTACAGCAAAATAGGCTGCCTTCGTCTCAGATTCGGGTTCCCCGCCAGTTGTCGCTCAGCCCCAAGAGGAAAGATCAGTTCTTTGTATAGAAATGGTTCGTTTTGGAGGGAAGGGATGGGGAAAGATGTGATCTTGGTGAGAAAAGGGAGGAAGAGGAGCCTAGTGGCAGTCAGAGCTAACCAGAGGTTTAACTTTAATGGTGGTGGGGGTGGGTGGGATAGGAGCACCACAACCAGGGTTTTGAGCAATCTTGCTTTGGCCATTGGGTTGGCATATCTCAGCATGACAGGGCAGCTTGGTTGGGTTTTGGATGCTATTGTTTCAATTTGGGTAAGCTGCTTAGTTAGTTTTGTGTTATTTTGGAAAAGGTTTATATGTTCCAAGTGTTTATGATTCTTTGATGATTTTTGGTGTCCTTTATTCTGTTCTTACAATAGGTCTTTTTGGTTAAGTTTTGTAATGATCTACCTTGTGATGCTTTAATTCTTTATGGATAAATTTCTCACTGTATGGCCAATTCTTCCATTGGAAGTTCTGGGCTCTGTAGTTAACTAACTACTTTCTGTCAAAATATTTTAAATTATGTGCTTCAATGTTGTTCTTGCTCTCTGGATCTAGTACTATATCTGTTTCAATTTTAGATGTTGTGAAAGTAGTAGCTCCAAATATGCGAGAGCTGTCAAATTATTGTGCTTCACTACTTTGAGATAAATCATATGCCTCTTCTTATAATCAGCAACAGTTATTATATTAATTTGAAAATTCTTGGTGGCTAATAAGGATATCAAGTTCTTTTCTCAAGAATAAGATGATCTAGTTGAAATAGATCTGCAAACAATCTAGTTGGTCATTTAGATTGTAGCCACCTCCAGGAAGCTAGCTGAGGCAGAGGGAGGCAACCTTCTTATGTTATACACCCTCCATCTTGAGACATCTGAAATGATTGTACAATACTAGGAGCAACTAAATAAATAAAATTCTTATGGGCATATCTGAGTGACTTTGAATCTTCATCGTATTTCTTATAGTCATAAACCTAATATTTCTTGGACTGATTGTCCATTAAAGCACTAACCATAACCATCTCCTCATATCAACAATATCTAGTTTGATAGATATTTGGAGTGTTTTCTGACCTTTTACAAAACTTTCTGGTTTCTAGGAAAAGTCACTAAATAGCTATATGATTGATTATTTTTCGTGGTTGGTTAAGAGGTGTACTGCTGTTAAATAAATGTAGTAGATATGAGAATATTAAGATAGCTTTGTGATAAAAGTAGAAGGTATGGAATTAGTATGCTAGAGAACAGTTCTGGGTGGTATCAGCGAAAAATATCATTGGTCATGGCCAGTGTTGGGCAAATTTAGTATTGAAACAACATTAAGGAGAGACTCAAGACTGCTTGAACGGAGAAATCGAGAAGTTATGCAGAGTGATTTGAATGTCAAAGGGCTTTGTATAGAAAATAGCAACAATCATTTTTGAGTAACATATCATTGCACAAACTTGTTCTCTTTTGTTGTTATATAAATAACTGTTATAATGTCCATGGCTATTGTATTTTAAGTTTATAGCCAGATTGTAAAGTTTTGCTGTGATAGTGATCATGAACTATTGTAGCTGGTTAAAAGAGCACAATTATAGTGCTAATCGCAACAGTCAGTAAGGATCTACATGATCCATTCTGCCATAACTAATCTGTAAATACACATTTTCTATTCCGAAGCATCATGTCTAGCTACCACATCACCACTTCTTGCCATTTTCAATGCATAAGATCTTGTTTGAGACATGATACCTTCCTGAGCAAGCAGTTGAATATCCAGATCATACCATACATGTAGTACTTGGAATGACTTAAAAACTTGTTCTGTTTTTCTTATAAATTTTCTGAATGCACTGACATTATTATCAACAGCTCATTGCAGTGCTACTTCCTATTGTGGGATTAGGTGCTTTCTTCTGGTTTGCAGGACGAGACATAGTCCAGAGCAGTGTAAGGGTTTTGTAGCTTACAGTTGTTTTCCTTGTATTTCTGGCTTCATGCATGCATTTGATTTTGAATTGGTTGGTATTTCTGGCTTCATGCATGCATTTGATTTTGAATTGATTGGTATCCTATACTCCTACATTTTGCACTTCTTTCAGAATACTTTTTTATTAAAATGTTGATGGGAACTTAAGAATGCTACTTTTGTGAAATATAAAGTTGCTGTATCCTTTTAATAATAAGGTTCATTATAGTAGAATGATTGCCAAATTATGGTGGTGATTAGCAGGCTAGTGTGGTTCTTTTTCTTGTCTCTAGGATCTTTCACTAGACATTTTAATGATATGTATAGGATGAGAATTTATTCAACTTTTCACGATATTGAAAGGTTTGCTTCCAATCAAATCTTGTGATTGTCATGTTACAACTGAGCAAGTTTCTCTTAACATTTGTATCTGCAGTGCCCCAATTGTGGAAACGACTTCCAGATATTTAAGTAAGCCCGAATAAGATAATCATGATTTTAAACAGTATAATAACACTTGCAAGTGGCTAAACCTCAGTCTGCTCTCCTGTAGGTCCTCTCTGAAGGATGGTCCACAGCTATGCCCATTCTGCAGTCAACCTTTCTCTGGTAATGCAATAATCTGCATTCAAGAAATTTTCATATTTGTTTTCAGATATGGCAGTTAGTGAATAGTTGTCATACATTGTTTTAATGTATTTACCATGTGTTGCCCTGGTCTGTTATGCACTGCATGCTTGTAATCATATTGTAAATGTGAAGCAAAAAATGCCTATGGTAATGCCTTTCATAGGTTCCTCCATTTTTGGAGAGAAATGCTTCAGCAGATGGCAGCTTTTTGCTATTAGTTGAAAACTCGATTGATAAAAATTTCTTGCAAAGTCAGCAATACATTTGTCGGCTCAGGCACAGAAAATGGGTATTTACACCCTGTACAGTTTCAAAATGTGTTTTTGAGTAATATAAAATCATTTTAGCATTTATGCTTAAAGAAACAAAAACCATCTTCACGAGGCTATCAACCTGCTACCAGTATATGGCAAGAATTTTGACTTGTCATGGGGAACTACGCTAGTGTTACCATTGCAGATCATTTACAGACTTTATTTTCTTCATAATTTTTCTGTTTACATGGCATTGCTGCTGTTGCATTACCATAAAGAGGGTCTGCTACAAGTCCATTGGGGTGATGCTGTTACTGTTTCTCCTTACATCAAATCTGTAACAGCATGAGATATCTTGAAACTGACTGGCACCATTGTGGTTGCTTCTTAGCGATAACTTTACGGTTGATAAAACATGTAGGCAGTGCACATGCCATCATTCTAATTATGAGAATGTTCAAGTGACTTCCAGCCTATGCATTAAATATGGTCTTCAAAGATGCACCTTTTATGCTGATTACCGGCTCTTTTCCAGCATTGAATTTCTGTCTAAGTATTTCTCTCTTTGTAACTTGTAAATATTACTATATATATATATATATATATATAGAGAGAGAGAGAGAGAGAGAGAGTCTACCCATTTGTTGTTTCTCTAACAGTGTGATCTTACAAAATTTCCAGTGCAGGGAAACAAATTTGTCAGAGAATCTGCCAGATTTTCTTCTGACCGTGCTACAACATTTGGACAAGTCTTTAATGGATTCTCAAGTCGTGCTGATAAAGGTAAGTGGTCTGCTAATTTATGCTTTTGTTTGCCATGATATATGTAGGTCCAGTGCTGATAATAGCTTGTTATATATGTAGGTCCATTGCTTCTTTTTATACAAATCTTTAGAAGTAATCATGTTGCATCATCCTCTCAGAAATCATGATTTATCGCATTTTGCATCTCTGATACATGCAAATGGAATTTGTACAGGAAAGGCCTCTTCTACTACTGTTGTTGACATCGAAGCTGAAGTGAAGGACATAGACTGATTTAAATTATTAGTCACCATGGTAAAAGAGTTTTTTTAGCATATGGAAGATATTTTCCTCTCATAGTTTTTCTTTTACATAATGTGAACCTTAAATTTGCAGAATTCATATGATTCAAAAATTTCATAACCAAACTCTTTGTTTCATGCTGAAGACTTAAGAGCGTAATTGGTCTTAGAAACTTCTCCCATCTTAAACAGCACGTAGTTGAGCATGTATAAACCATACATAGCTCTCAAACTTATTCATTCAAATCAAAAGTTAGAAGACTTCAAATCTCTAACATATTTTTCAGATCCAACAACCCATTTGTTTGCTAGTCAAATTTATCATCAGAATAATTATTCTATTTCTAAAAGGGTATTTTATGCTGTTTACTATCTGGTCTCAAAATAGTATTATCCCTGAATATTTGATCTTCCTTACTAGTTCTTTTTCTTTTTCAATGTCAAAATCTCAGTCCCATTTGGCAAAGTTTTGCAACTCATGGAAGGCCTTGTTGCCAATACCTGTTCAGTATTCTACCATCATTTAGACTGCAAATTCTTTAAGGTTTCAGACCATTTCGCACGGCAGCTTTTTTTATCTTTGGATGCATCTGGTTCAATAAAGACTGTCATCTCTAATGCGGTTGTCCTCTTGCTCTTACCTATGCTACCTGATCAGCTGGTGAAGAGGCTGTTGAGAGAGTTTTGAATTCAACCACTGAGGGTTCCCTTCGCAAATTTTGAAGCAATTCAGCAGTAGCGCATCACTTGTTGATAGTGAAAAACAGTGTTATATCTAGTCTCTTCTGTACAAAGTCTGTCAGTTGGTTAGCTACTAATTTGTTTGCTACCACCACTTAGTAAAAGTTTACAGGTGATGCTATTATCAGTGTTCTCTGAAATAAATTTAATCATTATTACTGGTGTTCATCATGAAGGCAGATTAGGGTCTGGACTAGCTTCCAGATTGTCCGGTTTCAATTACCATAGTCATCCAACATGTAGAAGAGAGTGAGAACCAGCACCAGCTTTTTTTTCTTTCTTTCTTTCCTTTTATTGTTTATTTTATCTTGTTTCTTAACATGTAATTAATTATAAATTGTTCAATAGTTATTATAGAAAAAAATGAGATTACGGCTTCTCAAGAGTGTACTGTCCCTAATAAAGAGGATACAAAAAAGATAGAAATGCTTTTGTTTTTATTTTTTACGCAGATAGATGATAAAACCAAAGTTCTTTAATGTAGGAAGAGTGAATTAGTGTGTCAACCTTCTTGAACGTGGTCAGATAGCCACCAACGGGATTTGAAGAGAGAGAGAGAGAGAGAGAGAGGGGGGGGGGGGGGGGGGGTTTGTGTGGCATGGGTTGCAGAGGATTTAAAGGGGATAAGAGAATTTTGGTTGCTATTGCTGTCTTCAGTTTCTTTTCTTCACTTGCTAATGCTGTCTCCCAGCCTCTCCTCCGTTTCTCTCTCTGCAAGCATTTAGTGGTGAGCGATGGAGGAGAGAGAAAGAGAAGGAAAAGGAAATGAAAATGGGAGAGCAACGGGGAGGGTTGGCGTTTTCCTCGGTTTTTCTTTTCTCGATGTTCTTCCGCTTCTTACTCCGCCGTGAAACTAGATTTCATGGTAGACATAACAATGACTGTTGACTAGAGAGGAGAGCCAGAGAGAAGAAAAGAAAGAAATAGAAGGGTAGCCTTTTGACAGAGTAAAAGAGTTTAAAAAAAAAAGTTATTTACACGCGAGTGAAATATAGATTAACCCTTCTTGACTTCATGCAATGACTTAAGCTGGGAGAAGGTTCTAACACAACCAAATACCATGCCCTACATAACCCTCTCTTTCCCCTTCTCAAATTCAATCTAAAACTTGTGAACAGAATTAAATTCGGATTGTGAACAGACATTTAAAGGTTAGGTGAAAAAAGTGAAGAAAAATGAGATGATCCTTAGAGCCATGTAAATTAAAAATGAGGATGATGATTGGATTCTAAAAATTTTAAAAATTAGAGCCTGAAAATTTAAATAAGTTAAGCAGACCCAGGTTTGGAATTTTGTTTGGGACTGAACTGGATTAGGTGCGATGGCTTGAAAAAATGGTAATAGGAATTCTGGTAATATTTTTGTGAATACTGTGAAATACGCTGCTTGATATGAAATTGCTTTCTTTGTTAGCAACCCTTGTGGCAAGGAAAAACAGCAGCTCTGCTAGAAGATGAAAGAGAAAACCTAACTACAGGAAAGCCCGCGCACAGATTGATTTATGTGAGAAGGTCAAATTCCGGAAGAAACTATCAAAGTTCGAAAGGATAATCTGAGAAAATATGAAAGTCCCATCAGAATTTTACTTGGATACTGACTAAATAGAAATTTGATCAAAGAATACTGGCACAACACAAAAGAATTTTTAAACAACAAAAAATTCATTGACATAACATAGAACAATTCAGAGTATCCATGGCCCATATTCTGGAATATAACACCCAGCACTTGATGAACCAAAACAAATTTTATTCCCATGCATCCACGGACAAACAGTTTTACAGCAGTATCAAGTCTAGTGCACTGATGCTGCAACTACCTGTAACAATGAACAAAACAGAATCCCATAATTTGCTCGAGAGACTCAACTCAATAACCAGAACAACATTGAAAATAAAATACAATATCCTTATGAAAAAATTGATGTAAATGAAAAAAAAATACTGGTCATCTTTGATTAACTCCAGAGTATTTTAAAAGAAATATCTAATGCCACAAATAACTGAAATTTTCATCCTCCTTGCAGATCAGCTTTTGCAAAGCCAAAGAACGTGCATGTCAGTGCATGTGCACTTGTGGCCTTTGTGTCTGGGTGTTGAAATTTTAAGATGATGAAGCAGCATTTTTAATCCAGCATGGTGTTTCCACTCTTAATGTCCAATAGTAGAGTTTCACATACCTAAAATCAAGATTGTTGCTTTATGGTTTCAAGTAAAAAGAATTACCTCTTCCTTATTTTCTTTCTTTCCACTGAAAAGCTTGTATCCTCCATAGCCTAGCAAACCCCAGCCACTTAAACTGGCCAGTACAAGCTGCAAGATATTGCATGGTCTTAATCAGTTTCCAGACCATTAAAAGAAATATGTTTCAGATGACAACACGTCAACTGGAACAACGGTGGAATAAAGGAAAATATTAACAATTTCACATCTTTTCAGAAGAATGCATAAAGGTCAAGCCGTTAAAAAATCACAATTAAATATCAAAAAGCATAAGACATAGAAGCATGTGAAATGGTCATTTTAATCACTAAACCAATTTTTTATTAATATTGTAAACATCGTATTCCTAAAGGGGAAGCTAATTTATATGTGAACTACTTTTAGGATGGTTGAATGCTCCTATCAGGTTGTTGATTATATAGATCATAAGAAGTAGATCTAGGTATGCGAAAACTTTGGTCATATCTCCTAATCTATTATACACACGCATGCACAGGACAAGCACAAGTACAAGCACGTCTGAATGCTTGATCAGAGACACCCAAGCAATTAGTTCATATGCACCTTGCTGAAGCAAGCAAATTAATTTCTTATCTTTGAATGCACTGGACTGCCCTTCTGGGTTAAGAAACTCAAACAGGCAACCAATCATATATTACACAACATGGAATCCAGTAGTAATATGTGCCACCGAAATTGCAACAATCTAATCTGGAAAAGGAACTTCAACTCAGACTCATACATGAACCTCTCTCAGCATTCTTCATGACCGCACTGCATAACTACTGAGAGTATGCATTTCTTGCTGAAATATTCGTTTATTTTTATTGAAAATTCCTGTCAGTTCGAAGTTACCCTGATGAATAGATTTTCACTGGTAGTAAGTCAACCATATCATTTTTGATAATCAGCAAAATTATATTGATGAGCCAGCTCTAATTCAATTAAAAGAAATTGTTATTTTAAGCCCAAAAATCAAAAGTGATATCTAATTCCAGTGAAGCATTTAGCCATTTTATTCCAAAACGCCATATGTATCATGTTCCAGTCACACTTTCTACTTAAATTTTCAAGACAAAAATGTTACAACGTAAAAAATCTCCTAATATGAGCCAAATTACAACTCAGTATCTCTAACCATAAGTGTAATCTAACTGAAAAGTTCAAACAACTTGACCCTAGTGTAATTTGATAATCAACATAAGAGACTTGATAGTTTATCTTGTGTGTTATAAACATGATTGAGAGTTAGATAGGTGCACTTACATTCCATATCCAAAAATATAAGTACAATTTAACTGAAAAGTTCAAATTTGACCCTAGTGTAATTCCAAATCAGCACAAGAGTCTTGATAGTTGATCTCATATGTTGTCAACATAAGGGAGCTAGATTGCTGCACTTACTTTCCAGATCAGCTAAGCTTTACCGTCTAACTAATCAATGTTTTATTCAAAAATGATTTGGTAAAGATATTGGTTATTGGTTGCCAATGTCAAAAGCTGTTAAAATTTGCTAGTTGAAGTAATTGATAATAAACTTCACAATTTTTCTTGTTCCTATAATACCTTAAGCACCACTTTTCAGAGATTTACAGACTTCCATGCATGGGGGGAAAATCTTACATGTTCTTCCTTCCATTTAGATGGGCTTAGTGGATCTTCCCAAATGTTAACCTTCGGGGGTCCATGATGATCTGCAATGTGTAGGAAAATTAATATATTGACTCCAACAATGCAATAAAATTAAAATACAAGATGAAATGCGCTACATTCTGAAAAGAAAACCACTCAGTTTCATAGAGTAGGCATTGTTGATATCCATTTCTAATATGGTTTTAGTTACAGAATTCCTTAATTAACTGGTAATCACCCAGAAATGAAACATCAGACAAATGTACTAATGGTTCAATAAACAATTGATTATTTGTAACGAGTCGCTAAATGCAGCAAATAAAGGCTGCAAAACAAATTGATTTAAGAGCTAAATCCGAACAGATGAGAACCTAACAATGACCAAATTGAATCAGAACCTAAAGATATATCTAGGATCCTGTTATAAACATTTGACCAATTAGTTGTTCATGGTCAGGCTTGGTCATGCAAAATTGGGTACAACCAACATCAATCCAGAATAATCAGTACAAGCCAATAAGAAAACTGAAGCAGCTTAAAATAAGGTGGAGAAGACCCAAATGAATGACACTCAGCATGGCCTGATGACAAAAAACTTGGACACAATACAAGCATATCTAAAAGCATATATTACATGCACCACCTCTACAAATTTAGCATATATCACACAATCATTTATGCTTCAATAAACAGTATATTAATTATACTAACATGAAACATTTGTTTTTCATGATTAACTGATTAAACATGATGGCAATTGATTAAAAAAAAAAAGACCCCAGTGCACTTGTATTTGTGCCCATACCAGAGAACTGTGTGCCATTGTAAATTTGCCAATTTAGTACAAAGAGATAAGTGTGTTCAATTTGTGTAATATCGGTGTTCAATTTGAAAAATAATCATAGAGAAAATTTTCGTAAACAAAGAAAAGATACATGTTTCAAAAAAGGCTGTAGCAAATCAGGAGCTTGTTTGGAATCGTTGATGTTTTTTGATATTGCTTCTCCACAAATTAATTGATACTACACAGAGATTGATGTTCAAGATCGCATTTGTCCAAAACTTCTGCTATTTCTCACCTTTATCTTTCAAAAGCGTCCTAAACAATAACCCATGATTTACAGCAAAACAATTAGATGTTCTATAATCTACAAATTCTATAACCCTAAACACAGCGTAAGTTTAGTGGGTTTTCTACATCTTTACAGGTAAGATCCAGATCAAGATTCCATCATCCAATACTTTCTACACCCTGAGATCGATGAAACTTGGCTTCAAAAATTTAGGGCTAAAAATTTGAAGTGTAGAGATCAAATCCTCAGCTATGTATGATCATAAAGCAATAAGCAATTTCTTATTGAGAAATGTAAAGGACACGGATGAGAAGGAATCCCATGCGGTCATGGAATGTGAGTGGATGAGGAAATTAGACCGAGGAATGGCAATGAACCATGAGAAAGAGAGGTGAAAGCAGAATAAGAAACAAAAAAAAGGGAAATTTATAGCGATCCACAAAGAGAAATTGAGAGAAGAAAGTGGTTGAAAGTGAAAAACAAACCTCCGCCGCCTGCGAGACCACGCCGGGGAATCAGCTTCGACGCCGGAGTAGCAGGAGAGAATCGCCGGAGAGAGGAAGCGAGCACCGCCCGGGCCGCCATTGATGTGGAAGAGGAGGGGGGGTCTCGTCGCAACAAGCTGGGAGACGCTTGTAGGTCTGATGAGAGAGAGGATGGAGATATTCCGAGGAATCGTCTAAGATAACGGCGTTGTAACGTTTCTACTGCTCCGTTACGTTAAATGCCAGCTAATGCGGCGTCTCATGCAACAAACGAGGACACAATGAAATTTGATGGCTATGAGATTTAAAGTATAAATAAATATATTTCTAGTTTTAATTAATTTCGTCCCTCTTTTTTTTTTTTTTTTTTTTTTTTTTTTTTTTTTTTTTTTTTTTTTGGAAACAAACGGCGATCACACAAGACGAGCGTGAGTCAGCCCAGATAGATCAGAATACAAAATTTGATGCAAAGGAGCAGGGCAGGGGTCACCCGGAGACAAGATCCAAGGGCCAGAAAGCCGAGCCACAGAAGCAGCAACCCAATCCGCTGCCGAGTTAGCTTCGCGAAATATGTGTCTGGTCTGGACGCATTCGATCTGCCGCAAAATTGCCCAAATATCCAACAAAATAGGATTAGAAAGAGCAGGAGGGCAATTCTGCATCTGGATCCAAAAAATAACCGACATGGAGTCGCCCTCAATGCAAAGCCTCTGAGCATGAAGAACCCGGGCAGCATAAGAAATACCCGCCCAAGCCGCTTGAAGCTCAGTCATGGGGACCGTGGAGTCAAGAGTACCAAAACCTCTCGCCGCCAGAAGGTCGCCATGAGGACCTCTGATAATAAACGCGGAACCTGCACTTCTACCACGGACACTCCCGTCAAAATTGACTTTGATAAACCCTGGAGGGGGGGTTCCCAAGAGATAAAAACCGTATGCCGGTTCGCTGCCGAAGCAGCAGGGGATCCCCAGTGGCCAGAGATATCAAAACCAATACGAGCACAGTCCGCCGCCAATAATCTGATCTTCCTTGTAGTTTTACAAAGAGAGATAGTGTCCTCAGAGAAAATAAGCTGATTTCTAGCAAGCCAAATCTGATAAGCTGTGACAGCCCAGAGACATTTCTTATACTGAGGGCACCTCCGAAGGTCCAGAAGGAAAGAAGAAAGCAGGGAGCCCGAGCCATTATGTCTGACCGGATATCCCATCATAAGCCAGACCCTTCTAGCAGTGGGGCAGATGAAAATAGCATGTTCAATAGATTCCTCCTCTAAGCTGCATAGCGGGCAAGTCGACTGAATAGGAAGACCTCTCCGGGATAGGAGAGCACAGGTAGGAAGAGAGCCCCATAGAAGCTTCCAGATAAATAGCTGAACTCTAGGAATAGTAGGAAGCTTCCAAATCCACGCTGCGTCCTCTGTGCGCTGGGGCTGGGGTCTAAACATCATCATCAGATCCCTGGTCGGAGCCTTAGAGAGACAGGATCTCTGCCAGAGTCTAACATCAGAAGGTCGACCCGGAAGAAGCGGCATCGATAAAATCCGCCGGGCAAGCTCAGCACCAAATAATCTGGTAACAGCGGGGATATGCCAAGCAGGAGGGTCAGAGGAGATCAAGTCCTTAACCCTTAAGCTGGGAGGGGTCTCAATACTGATAAAGGAGGGCCACCGAGAGAGAGGAAGCTCCGAAATCCAGGTATCCTGAATGACATTAATCGAAGAACCATCTCCGATCATCCAGGAGATATTGTCCAAGATAGCCTGACCATAGCTACAGACCTCCTTCCAAAAAGAGGAACAACCCCGGGGAGCAGATATCTGCATAGCAGCCGACCATTCCCCATATCTACTACGCATCAGAGAGCTCCAGAGACAATGTGGTTCTAGAAGAAATCTCGAAGCATGTCTGGCAATAAGGGCTTTCCTTCTAACAATCAAAGACGGGATACCAAGACCACCCTCACCGATAGGCATGCAAACCAAATCCCAAGATAAGAGGTGAATCCCATGACCATCCTGACCAGAAGCCCATAGGAAATCACGAAAGCATCTCTCGATCCTTTTCAGACAAGTAATAGGAATGGCAGTATTCGACAGAATATGCAGGGGAAGAGATGAAAGAACTGAACGAATAATGGTAACTCTAGCCATCATCGAAAGGCCAGTCACCTGCCATCCCTCAATGCGCTGGCGCACCCGTCTCTCAATCTCAGAGAAGTCAGAGCAGCGAGGGCATCTCCCCGTTATAGGGATCCCCAAATACATAAATCTATCCGTCTGAGTGGTGATACCCGACACCCTGATGATGGCTTCTCTAGTGGCTCTAGAGGTCTTCGGGCTAAAACAGATAGAAGACTTCAGAGAATTGACCTTTTGACCTGATGCCTGGCAGTAGTTCTGTATAATAGAATGAAAGGAAGCCGCATTCTCAATAGAAGCTGAACCAAGAAGGATACAGTCATCAGCAAACAGGAGGTGGGAAACAAAGGATCCTTCAGAACCAGCTATAACTGGGGCAATCCGCCTTTCCTGCTGAGCCTGACGTAAAGCTCGAGAAAGATCATCAGCAGCCAGGATGAACAACAAAGGAGATAAGGGGCAACCCTGCCTGAGACCAACACTAGACTGGAAGAAATCAGTCGGGTTTCCATTTATGATTAGAGAAAAGGAGGGCTTGTGAATGCATGCCAAAATCCATTCTATAAATAATTCATCAAACCCGAACTCCAGTAGAGAGCGGTACAGAAAAACCCAGCTCACTCTATCATAAGCACGCTCCATATCAAGCTTGACAGCCATAAGACATCGTCTGACCGGAGCTCTATGAAGAGCATGCATGAATTCCTGGGCAATAAGAACATTGTCCGAAATGGACCTCCCTCTAATGAAAGCCCCCTGCTCCTCCGATATAAGCCGAGGAATAACCAGACAAAGACGGCGAGCTAAGAGACGAGCACAGATTTTATACAAAGTAGTACAGAGGCTAATGGGACGAAAGTGCTGCGGAATAGAAGCATCCACTCTCTTGGGCACCAAGGTAATGAAAGTCGATTCCATTCAGAAGGAATGTGACGATCTCGAAAACTTCCTGAATAGCTTGGACCACCTCCTGACCAACAATATCCCAGTAATGCCGATAGAAAAAAGGCGGAAACCCGTCAGGCCCAGGGGCCTTATTCGGACCAAGCTCCCACAGGGCTGCCCTAATCTCGTCCGAAGAGATCGGTCTGACAAGCATATCATTATCCAGAGAGGAAACCTTCCTAGAATCCGGAACCTGCATAATCGGGTCCCCATCACCTGAAGAGTCAGCCCATCGATCCCGAAAAAAACGAAGAAGAAGGTCACTGATAGAGTGGAAATCCTCCCGAGTATGCCCCCCTTCATCAACAATCCTCCGAATCCGATTGGCAGCTCTCCGCTTGAGAGTGGCCTGATGAAAAAATCTGGTGTTACGATCCCCATCGCAAATCCACTGAGCCCTAGAACGCTGCCACCAAAACATCTCCTGCTGCCGCAAAAGGGAGTGGTGCCGGGCCAGCAAATCCCTAAGGAAAGAGAGATCTGAGTCAGCCAAAAAACCATCATGATCCTCCTTAGTCTGAAGAATATTAATATCATTTTCAACTTGCTCTACTTGTCTAACCAGATCCCCCACCTCATTCTATTCCATCTGGAAAGTCTGTGTCTGGCTATCTTAAACCGACGAGATAACCGATAGACAGCATTACCCCTAACTGGAATATGCCAGATCTGAGAAATAATAGAACGAGCAGCTGAAAGACCAGTCCAAAACTGCTCAAATCTAAACTGCTTCCGCATAATATGATCAGCCTCAGTAGAAATCAAAATAGGGCAATGATCAGAAGCAATCCTAGGAAGATGAGTGACAGTAACCATAGGGTATTTTGGAGCCATTGGGGAGTGGCCAAGGCTCTATCAAGTCTCTCCCAAACTCGAGCAGACCCTTGCCGATTATTGCACCAAGTGAATTGGGATCCCGAATACCCCATATCCATAAGACCAGATGAGCCGATGAACGTTCTGAATTCATTAATATCAGCTGAGCCTGAAACCCGTCTGCCTCCACGTTTTTCATTAGCCTCAGTGATACAGTTGAAATCCCCAGCAACAATAGACGGCACACCTTGAGCAAGGAGGGAAAGCAATTCAGACCAAAGAATTCTTCTCTCCCGATAGTCCGTGCTAGCATAAACAGCCGAAAGTAACCAAGGGGCAGAAGATCCCTCAGATATCATGAGACCAATATGCTGATTGCACTGATGAGAAGTATCAACCCTGACAGCAGAGGAGCGCCATATAGCCAAGATACCCCCGGACAGACCAACAGCCTCCACAGCATAAGATGACCAAGTGCGGGCAATCTGTCTACGAAAACGGAGAAGACTATCCCCTGAGAGTCTGGTCTCCAAGAGGACACATATATCAAAGTGGTGAAGTTGCAACAATCTACTGAAGGAGGCTCGAAAAGAAGGCTTTCGAGCTCCTCTAACATTCCATAGTAAAATCTTCATTTATAGGATAGAGGAAGATGGGATCCCTCCTTGATCCTCTATCATATCACTATCAACAAGACCCCTATTCAACTGAGGGCCGTCGTCAGGCTTCAATAAAGGGTTGGTCAGCATACCACCCGAATCTAGGTCAGACACTTCTAAGCAGGAAGACTGAGCCTGAGAAAAGGAACCAGGGCACACTCCCTTAGGTTCACCAATAGAATCTACAAGAGGAAGACCGGCCCCCCCAGCAGATTGGACCCCCACCGCATCCTGGGCACCAACCTGAACACACGGAACCTGATCCGATTGGCTTGGAGAGAAGCAACTCATCTCATTCTTCTTGAAGAAAGAAACTTTCCCTTTACCCTTCCTCTTATCAGTTTTGGATACAATCCTAGGAGTCAGGGAAGCCTCCGGTCTAGCACGCTTGAGGGGACCAGAGCAAGCATCCCTACACCCCAATTGACCATCCTCAAGAGCCACTGAATCTAGAGAGGAGAAAGGGTTTTGAATGACAATTGGGTGTAAATCGGGATTCAGAGAACTGAAGTTCTCTTCAGCTGGGAAGTTCAGACCTGGGGCCATTAAACCGGCACGCTGGTCTTTAACCGGCACGGGGTCTTTAGCTCTGGCCAAGCCAACTGCTTCCTTCCCAGGGCGCGACACCACCTCCACAGCCCTTGATGCCGAACGCGAAGACGAAGAGGACCTCCGGCGAGCAAGCTTGGCTGGAGCCTTCCACCCTTCAGCTGAACCATCAGCGATCGGAGCGAGCCCCTTCTTCACCGCCTGAGACGATGAACCAGAGCCTGGGGATGAGGACGACGCCGGCACCGAAGTCTTCCCCTGCACCACCGTCTGGGGAATAGAAGGAACCGCCCTCTTCCGTAAAGCCACCATCCACGGACCAAACATGGAAGAGGAACCAGAGGCAACCTCAGCAGGATGATCCGATTGGGAACAGGGACCATCCAGATGCAGAGAGGCACAGCTCCAACAGACACCCTCCAAGCTTTCATACACGAAGCATTGCCAGAACTGATGGAAGATCCCCTGAATCCGAGTGCCTGGCCGGAGAGGGCAGCGCAGGTCAACGCGGAGACAGGCCCTCGCATAGCCCCCCCGAGATTTCGCCAAGGTTGCCGCATCAGCACAGACGAAATCACCAGCTGAAGATAGAATGGATCTGAGGAATTCCTCCTTCCAGAACTCAAGAGGCAGCATCGGCAGACGAACCCAAACCAGAGCAGAGGAAACGGAGTCCTCCGCCGGAGTGAACTCAGGCCTCCACGGCTCCGTGCCAACCACCTGGCCATTAATCACCCATGGACGATGAAGAACCAGGCTGCAAGCTTCAATGGATTCAAACCGGAAGACATGGCATCTGAATGCCAGAGAAATGGGAACGATGGCGCCAGAGATTCCAGCTCTCCTGAATTCCCTGACGAACGCATCAGCCGGGATCCACCGGTGGAACGACCGGACAATCACGGCCGACTGCTGCCAGCCCACCACCTCCGCATCAAGCTCCGCCGCCGGAAATTCGACAACCTCCGGGAACGATGCCTGCAGCAACTCCACAGCAGCCGGCGAAGGGGTCTCCGTCATCCACTGGAAACCAGACGTCGAAGACCTCCTCCCAGAATCGACGGCCATAGGAACAGAGGAAATGACAAAGGGAAGAAGAAAAGACGAGGCGATGCAACAGGGACGAAGAACCAGGCAACGATCGGGGACGAAGGTTACGGAAGCACGAATCTTAAAGCCAAGGAAAAAAGAAGAACCGGAGCACTAGGGCGCACGATTCTTAAAGCACGAAAATTTCTTAAAGCACTAATTTCGTCCTTTAATCTTGTTCAGCAGATAAAATTTGAACTACTTAAAATGTATTTTTGTTAAAAATGAAAAATCCATAGAGTGTTTCTACAAAGAACTACAAAGAAGGACATGAGTAATTTGAGTTGAAACATTATACGCAAAATTTACAAGTTTGATCAAAATTAGGTGGGATCTGAATGAAATTTAGATCATCAGTTCATTGATTTAATTTATTGACATCTTTATTGACTAAATAATATGATGCTTTAACCATTCTTAAGGCTCATATTCTTCAACTAATGTGCAAACACAAATAACAACTACACATAAATTAATATTTATTTTAAGTGGAATAGTGTTACCATTTATTTAGAAAAAATAAATAATAAATGATATTTCTATAAAATTGATAATTAGACTGGTATAAATAATGAAATATTTATTTAAAAACTCTTCAATAATTTTTTTCTTCTCTAGCTTTACGAAAACCTATAACTTAAGAATCAATAAATAATAATGTTTTTATAGGTTTGATTTGGTTTTCCTTTTTATAATTTATAAATAATTTTTTTAACCCATTTCAAATAACATCAGTAAGCTTCTCCTTAAGAAAGATCTTGTGAGTTGAGAACTTATATAAAATTCCTTTTATACACACACTCAATTCAACTTAACTCAACCCATTTAAGCCTTTTCCTAACTACATGAGGTCGGCTATATGAATCAGATTCCTTCACTTTGCTTTATTTAAGATTAAATTGATATTTAAATTATAAATAATTATATTTTTTAATTAATTTTATTCATGTTAGTTTAGGTCTACCTCTATCTCTATCCTTACCATGAATTGTTAAAAAATCACTCTTTCTAACTCAAGCATATAAAGGTCTATATTGTATATGACCAACTACTGCAATCGATTTTCTCTCATTCTATCTTGGCTACTCCTATCATTTCTTTTATATGTTTATTTTAAATTTTATCTTTTAAAGTTTTACCATATATTCATCTTAACGTATGCATTTCTGTTATATAGCATAGCTGACGTATGTATGTGTGTGTATGTGTATATATATATATATATATATATATATATATATATATATATATATATATCTATATATATATGTATTATATATATATATATATATGTATGTCTATATGTATATATATGTATGTATGTATGTATATATATGTATATATGTATATATATATATATATATGTATATATATATATATATGTATATATATAATAATAAAGAGTAACAATAGAACAAGAGACTAGGAAAAGAAAGTATTGGAATATATTTTCTCTTATTCCATCCAATATCTCAAATATAACTTCATGCCATCTATTTATAGGTATAGAAAAAGATGTTACATTCATCAATGTTAATAAGCATTTACATGAATAATGCCAATAGACATAGTCTTATGTTAAAATAACTTCTCTTAAAATACCAATGGATGTCTATGTTATTGGTAGTATTATAATATATATATATATATATATATATATATTTATAAAAAGATTTAAAAGTTTATTTGAGATAACTATTGTCTCTTCTCTAATAGCTGTTGGTGTCTTAGTAAAGGTAATAACTATTTTGAATAAATTCTAAATCTCAGACTTGTTATGTTAGAATTAATTGGGATTCTCATTATTTATCTGTTTCTTAATTTAGGCAATCATTCTCTCCAACTTATATCATCTCGTTTCATAATTAATATGGTAAATCCTCGTCCTTGCCACCATCTAATTAGTGACGATGATGAAACCGATCACCATCCTAGAGTTGGCAAATTATACCAAGTTAATTCCGAGCCTACATTCCAGTCGGTAGATTGGGCTTGGAACAAAAACAAAAAAACAAAAAACTCCAGCCTAGACGTACATTGCCAAGCAAGGTTACACCAGCATGTAAATTTTCAATATTAAACCTACAACGAATCATATTCGCTGTGCGGCTTAGCGTATTAAAAGTGGATAGAGGTCGTAGTATTCTGATTCTCCTTTGCCAAGCCTTTAAAATATATATATATATATATATATATATATGATTCGAGTGTACCGGCTTTTGTGCTTTCTAAAGCCGGTTCATCAGATGCCCAAGATTTTTTAAATTAAGAAAAAAAGAAGAAGAGAAAACAAGTAAATCAAATTCTTTATATTACTCTCGAGTAAATACTTTATGATACATCAGCGGCAGTGAGCAAGGAAGTCAACAGTAACGAAGCATACGGTCAATATTATTTACTTGGCAACTATATATTTACGAGCATGATCAACATAGCTTAACATTTCACGCATATAATATCTCCAAATTAAAAAAACATCACCGTTACTACCTCTCGAATCGAAATACGTATATATATTTCTGGAAGCCTGGACGTGTGAGGGCGTAATAGAAAACCTAACAGGGCGGCCCCTTGACGTCTCGGGCACGCGGGACCACCTGGGCGTCAACGAAATCACCACCTTTGAATCCTTCGCCCTGAAGGCCCTGATGACATCCTCCGGCTTCTGCTGCGCCCGCGGCCCCACCAGCCACCAGGCCGACGCCGGTTGGTGGCCGTGAGGATCCGATCGCTCCTCGTTCATGATCGCCATCTCCAATCTCGCGAGCATGTTCCGCAGCTCCTGCAGCTCTTCTTCCTTCACCTCCGGTCCCGATAGTCCCTTTGTCCACCCTTCCTTCACGATACGATACGCCGGAATCCCACCTTCAAAATATAGATGATAAATAGATAAAAATCGGCATCGTCATCGTCCATCAGTTGGGATTAGAGGGTATTATACCGGTGTACGGTTTGGTGGCCTGGGCGAGGGCGTGATCGGCGAGATTCCACGCGATCCGTCGGATCCGCTGCCAACCGTCCTGATTGGGCATGGCATCCTTGATCCGGCGCAGCCCCTCGACCTGGACGGCGTGGTCCATCTTGGAGGCGGCGTTGCGGCCGATGGTGGCCACCCGGGCCGCTCCGGCCGAGACCGTGGACACTGTGGCTTTGGCGAGGCCTTGGCCTAAGTCTTTCACTGGGGAAGGATCAGGTAAGCTCCGATGGAGGGTATCCGCCGTCGACCAGAGCGATTCCCAAATCCCCATCCTTTCTTTTTCTCCCTTGCGATCGCTGCTTCAGTTTGGAGATGAATTTCTACCTTTATAGTAGAAAAGTATAATATTCTAGTCCTTTGCTCCACATTATCCTACTTTTTCTTCTACTTTTGTATTGTTATTTGTTACCCTTATTAGCTTTTTCTTCGTTCTCCAAGCTCGTAAACAGTCTCGTACAGTTAACTCCGGTGCAGTAAGTTCTGTGTATCTTCTTCTTATTGATCCATATAGATCTCACATGGCCTGATGCTGTGGAACGGGATAGCACTGAAACGATGTCCAACCTACTCTTCTGCAGTATTTGTACGTAAGACGAATGACATATTTATCCTTTACGACATCTCAGCTTTACCGTTAAGACAATATGTTTGATGACATCACAGAAGAAAATCGATCGAAAATCAATAATGACACCCTAGCTGAAATAGTACGATATCCTAATTACAAATCTAAGACACGTTCAGAAAATCGCTCGAAACACCCCAACTTACCATTAAAACACCATAAGTTCAAACTGACAATACCTGTAGCCTTACATCAGATGCTGGAGAAAAGCCTCATGACATCGCAGAAGGAAATCAGCCGAAAACCAGTGAGGATACCCTAGCTGAATTATTACAACACCCAAGTTACAAACCTAAGACACTCGTTCATGCTTAGGAAAAAAGCTTTACGACATCCCAAGAGAAAATCGGCTGAAACAAAGCTACGACACCTCAGCTTTACAGTTAAGACACCGTAGGTTCAAACTTACGAAACTTGTGGACTTACAATGGATGCTGAAGAAAAGCCTCGTGACATCGCAGGAGGTAATCAGTCGAAAAACATTGAGGACACCCCAGCTGAATTATTACGACACCCAAGTTACAAACCTAAGACACTTGTTCACGCTTAGGAGAAAACTTTACGATATCATAGGAGAAAATCAGCCGAAACAAAGCTACGACACGTTAAGACACTGAAGGTTCAAACTTACGAAACTCGTGGCCTTACAACGGATGCTGGAGAAAAGCCTCGCGATATCGCAGAAGAAAATCGACCGAAAATCAATGACGACACCCCAGCTAAAATAGTACGATACGCTAGTTGCAAACCTAAGAAATCCATTCAGAAAATCGGCCGAAATAAAGCTACGACACCCTAGCTTTACCGTTAAGACACCGTAGGTTTAAACTTACGATACCTGTGGCCTTACATCGAATGGTGGAGAAAAGTCTCGAGACATCGCAGGAGGAAATCGGTCGAAAACCAGTAACGACATCCAAGCTGAAATAGTACGATACCCTAGTTACAAACTTAAGATATCCGTTCATGCTTAGGGCAAAAGCTTTACGACATCTCAGGAGAAAATCAACCATAATACAGATACGACACCTCAGATTTATTATTAAGACACCGTAGTTACAAACCTACGACACCCATGCTTAAAACGGATGCTGAAGAAAAGCTTCACGACATCGCAAGAGAAAATCGGCCAAAAATCAGTGACGACACCTAGCTAAAATAGTACGATACCCTAGCTACGACATCCCAGCTTTATCGTTAAGTCACCATAGGTTCAAACTTATGGCACCCGTGGCCTTACACCGAAATAACCCCTACGTAGGAAATCATAACAGTTTTCCTGCGATATCATCATTTTAAATCTCGGGTATCGTAGGATGAGAACTGGGATGTCGTAACAGCAACGACATCCCAGACTAACGGCATCGCAAGAGGAAAACTAAACATCCCAGATTGAGAACTAAGACACCCTAGCGACAATGCTACGACACCCATGCTTATAACGGACACTGAAAAAAAAGCCCTGCAACACCCCAAGAGAAAATCGGCCAAAAATTATTCGTGATAGCCCAGTTGAAACATTACGACACCCTAGCAACAATGCTACAACACCCGTAAATGAACGGATATGCTTGTCAACATAATAGGAGGAAATCGTCCGAAAAAAGATCTACAATGTCGCAGTTAAAACATTAAGACACCCTAGCGATAACGCTACGACACCCGTGCTTATAACGGATGCTGAAGAAAAGCCCTGCGACACTCCAGGAGGAAATCAGCTAAAAATCGTTCGTGACACCTCAGTTGTGAAACATTATGACACCCTAGCAATAATGCTACAACACCCGTGCTTGAACGAATATGCTTGTCAACGTAATAGAAGGAAATCGCCTAAAAAAAGATCTACGACGCCGCAATTGAAACATTAAGACACCCTAGCAACAACGCTACGACACCCGTGCTTATAACGGACGTTGGAGAAAAGCCCCGTGACACTCCAGAAGGAAATAGACCGAAAATCATTCACGACACCCCAGTTGAAACATTACGACATCCTAGCAACAACGCTACGATACCCATGTTTGAACGGATATGCTTATTGATGTAACAGGACGAAATCGCTCGAAAAAGGATCTACGACGCCACAGTTGAAACATTAAGATACCCTAGCTACAACGCTACGACACCCGTGCTTATAACGGATGCTAGAGAAAAGCCCCAAGACACCCCAGGAGGAAATGGCTAAAAATCGTTCACGACACCCTAGTTGAAACATTACGATACCCTAACAACAACGCTACGACATATGTGTTTGAACGGATATGCTTGTCGACGTAACAGAAGAAAATTGCTTAAAAAAAATCTACGATGCCGTAATTGAAATATTAAGACACCCTGGTGACAATGCTATGACACCCATGCTTATAACAGACGCTGGAGAAAAGCCTCACGATACCCCAGGAGGAAATTGGCCAAAAATCATTCGTGACACCTCAGTTGAAACATTTTTACACCATAGCAACAAAGCTACGATACCCGTGCTTAAACGGATATGCTTGTCGACGTAATCGGAGAAAATCGCTCGAAAAAAGATCTATGATGCTGTAGTTGAAACATTAAGACACCCTAACGATAACGCTACGACACACGTGCTTATAACTGACGCTGGAGAAAAGCCCCATGACACCCCAAGAGAAAATCGGCCAAAAATCTTTCGCAACACTCCGGTTGAAACATTACGACACCCTTAGTATAAACTTATGACACCACTACAATATATTTGAATTAGGTATAAAATTTTAACGTCACTCTAGTTGTAATCCGACGACACCCTATTAAGTCAGCTATGTCACCTTATCTAGAAAAGTTGCTTAACGTGGTCGGACGATACGGGTTTACGAATAAGTGATATGATCGCGCCGCTCCTGGTGTCCTTTTATTTTCCTTTTAGGGCGGCATAAAAAACTTTTTAAACACTAGAGGTCCTTCATTTGTTACTTGAGTAGCCGCTGGTATCCTAAATTTTCTTTACTGTTGTTTCTTTCATCTTTTTCCTACATGGAGATGAGTGGTTTCTTTTGTGGACGAAGACCCCGAACAAAGAAGCATCGGAAGGAGAAAATGACAGAAGAAAGCAAAGAAATCGTTCTTTATTCAAATGAGGATGCGACTCTTTAGGTTCCGTTCCATATGAAGCTACAGAATTGGAAAGAGGTAAACATCACGTTGATTCCTTTATTTAGATATTATGACATCTTTTCTTAAAATATTATGATACCCTAGTTCATATATAATGGCACCCAGCTGACAAATATGTTTATTCCGTCTATTTCAGATGACTTGAGAATTATTCCAGTCCCTGTAGTGAAGGCTTTCCAGTTGTTTAAGAACAGTTGCAAGCCGGTCGTTTATGTTCAGAATGTTTGGAAGATGGGGTTTACTACACAATATACAGAACTTATCCGAAGGACCCCATTTGGTGCCTTCGTCGACATGCAGATGTTCTCAATCGACAGGCGACTGCTAGCAGATATCATACGATATCACAATGGAGGCAAGGAGTTTATTTTCTATGGCAAGGTGATCTTATTTAGTGTTGACGAAGTCGCACTGATTCTGGGTCTTTTAGCTCATGGAAAGAAGATCGACATGTCCTGCCAGTTGTTCAATGAAAGGTTATTCAGAAGATTTGGCCGGGGTTTAGATCTTTGTCAAACAGGGTTGGAGAAGTTATTATATGGACTCCGATTATCCAAGATATAGGAGGATATCGAGGACACTGTCAGACTTTGGATCACCTACATGTTTGCCATATTTTTGGCTCTAAAGTCTAATCAGATATGTCCACGATATCTCATCCAGTACTTGGATGACTTAACTCAACTGGAGAGGATCAACCGAGCTTCCACATTCAAGGAGTTGATCGTTCTGGCTCTTCCAGAAGTCGCTGCTTGCTTGCGATTCGAGGAGCCGGTCCACTCAAAAAGAGTAAACAATGTTAGGAGGTAACCTACCCTGTTCGGATGCTCGGCAGCGCTGGTGGTAAAGATTATTAAGATGCAGAAAGAGTATTGTTATTATAATTTTTATAAATATTTTATTTTTTTATATCATAAAATTATCATGTGTAGGCATAGTTCCTCGAGCATACATCAATGCGAGCCCCAACATATCCCAATAAACTACCCCAGCTATTGAAGTCGTATGACAGCCAATTGAAGGTCTAGTCTGTTTGGATTGCCAACATGCAGCCTCACGACTTAGTAAAGTAATCCATTGCTCCATTGCTCTAATCATATTTTTTTACTTAATTTATTAATATTTATTTTAAATTAATTTATTTACCATCTTGCCTTACAGTTGGAGGGAGCTACTATACCAATGTCACAAGAGCACTAACTTCTCACTCCACAGACAGTAGCGTCCCCTGAACCAACAGAAAGCTGTGCAAGCTATGCCGAGTTGAGGATTGAATTGGGGTGCGTTAAGGATCAACTCGATGATGTCAGGCACAGGCTTTCCATAGTTGAGAGCCTCCTCAGTTCATTGCTCAGAAAGGAGAGCAATGCAAGAAATGAAGAGGACAAGAGGAAGGGGAAGACAGAGGAGGGGCATTCTTTGGAGTGTCCAACTAAGCCTGGGAATGCAAATACAGAGAAGAAGAAGAGGGAGGATGAGCATTCCTTGGAGTGTCCAACTGAGCATGGGAATGCAAATACAGAGAAGGAGAAGAGGGAAGAAGAGCATTCCTTGAAGTGTCCAACTGAGCCTGGAAATGCAAATACAGAGGAGGAGAAGAGGGAGGAAGAGCATTCCTTAGAGTGTCCAACTGAGCCTGAGAATGCAAATACAGAGGAGGAGAAGAGGGAGGAGGGGCATTCCTTGGATTATCAAACAGAGCCTGGGAATGAAAATAAAGAGGAGGAAAAGAAGGGGGAGGGGCATTCTATGGAGGGCCAAGAGGAGCCAAAATTCGGGAAAATAATCGTCACCCCTGCGCCCTCTGATAATAAACTTGTCAACACTGCACCCTCTGATAATAAAATTATCACCCCTACGCCAAAGGGAGATGAGGAGGACATACAATTCGTTGGAATGCTTTCGCTTATTAAGAGGGTTAAAAAAGAGCCCAGGAGGCGTAAGGCATCCAAGGTCACAAGAGATTCTTATGAGACAGCCCGTCCTAGAAAGTTATCGAAGACAGTAGGCACATCAAAGGCCAACATAAGAATCAAAGATGACCAAATTATTATCAAAATTTTTTTGAGCGAACGAATAACCAACGAGATCGTGTACACCAATAAATTAGGTGGCATCATTATAAGGAAAAGTCTTCAATATCTCATTAACAAAGATATGATAATGGACGATGTAAGTATCTCAGAAAACCTTTTCTCGATGTTGAATATTATTAATTGGTTTATATTGTATTGGCAGATTATTGATGCTGGGTAGGAGTTTTTTATAAGGATCTGGACAGAGCATCCGGACCGATATCATAAGTGTATCTTTGCATTTGTTTTCATAGCTGCTTTGTGTCTGAATTCTCCATTATCTGCTTATAAACTCGCTGCAACAGCCGAGGCTATGATATTTAACAGTGTAATCGATGAAGAAAAGGCCCAATTTTGGTTTCTTTTCTCCATCATTAACTCGGATAATTCACACTGGCATCTGGTTGCTGTTGAAATGGAAAGAAATGTGTTCATGCACCTGAATTCATTAAAATGCAACGCCAGGTACAAGGCCAATGCGAATAAATGACATATCATTCTTGGCCATATATTCTATATATACTGCGATAAGGAAGAGGTGATGAATTGACCGATGGAAGAGATTTCGGATTGTCCAAGCCAACCTTTCGGATCACTGAATTGTGGCCTATACTATCTAAAGTACATGAAATGCTTTGCTCATCGGGACAATCCTGATATGAAGATAGATTTCACGGAAGATGAAATAAGATATTGCTGATGACAATTAGCAGCGAGGATATTGAGAGAAGGCCTCAACCAAAAGATTGATGAGTTTGTGACAAACTGTTCTTAATTTTTTCATTCTTCATTGATTGAAAATTTGATGTAATTTATTCATACTGATACTATTTCAGAATTTATGCAATTGTAGAATTTTTATATGGATGTTGATGGGGCCAATTGACCCCATGAAAAATAAAAAATTTTGAACGGCCCCAAAGGCCTACACCTCTAAGGCCGACGGCTCCATGACCGACGCCTCCAAAACTGACGGCCCCAAAGGCCGACGGCTCCAAGGCCGACGGCCCCAAAGGCCAACGGCTCAATGACCGACGCCTCCAAAACCGACGGCCCCAAAGGCCGACACCTCCAAGACCGACGGCCCCAAAGGCCGACACCTCCAAGGCCGACGGCTCCATGACCGACGCCTCCAAGACCGATGGCCCCAAAGGCCGACGGCTCCAAGGCCGACGGCCCCAAAGGCCGACACCTCCAAGACCGACGGCTCCATGACCGATGGCTCCAAGATCGACGGCCCCAAAGGCCGACACCTCCAAGACCGACGGCCCCAAAGGCCGACACCTCCAAGGCCGACGGCTCTATGACCGACACCTCCAAGACCGACGGCCCTAAAGGCCAACACCTCCAAGACCGACGGTCCCAAAGGCCGACACCTCCAAGACCGACGGCTCCAAGACCGATGGCCCCAAGGACCGACACCTCCAAGACCGACGGCCCCAAAGGCCGACACCTCCAAGTCGGCCCCGGCATCTTCCTCGCCAGCCCCGGCACCTCCCAGGCGGACCCGGCACCTTCCTAGTCGGCCCCGGCGTGTCCAAGCTAGGCGGCCCCGGCACTCTCATCCTGGCCGGCCCCGCCTGATCCAAGTCAGCCCCAGCACCTTCCTAGCCGGCCCCGGCGTGTCCAAGCTAGGCGGCCCCGGCACCTCCCAGCCGGTCCCAGCATCTTTCCAGGCGGCCCGGCATCTTCATAGCCGGCCCCCTACGTCCCCAAGCTAGCCGGCCCCGGCACCTCCCAGCCAGCCCCGGCATCTTCCTGGCCGGCCCCGGCACCTCCCAGGCGGCCTCGGCACCTTCCTAGCCGGCCCCGGCGTGTCCAAGCTAGGCGGCCCCGGCACTCTCATCCCGGCCGGCCCTGCCTGATCCAAGTCAGCCCCGGCACCTTCCTAGCCGGCCCCGGCGCGTCCAAGCTAGGCGGCCCCGGCACCTCCCAGCCGGCCCCGGTACCTCCAGCCGGCCCCGGCATCTTCCCAGGTGGCCCGGCATCTTCCTAGCCGGCCCCCTACTTCTCCAAGCGAGTCGGCCCCGATACTTTCCCGGTCGGCCCGACTCGGCCCCGGCGTCTCCAGTTCCGCTGAGTCAGCCAAGGCCATCCCTGGCCAGCCCGACTCAGCCCCGGCTTCTCCAGTTCCGCCGAGTCGGCCAAGGCCATCCCCGGCCAGCCCGACTCAGCCCCGACGTCTCCAAGTCCGTCGATTCGGCCCCGCCCCGGCACTGCCTTGCCAGCGGGATTGGCCCTAGCCATCTCGGGTCGACCTGGCTCAGCCCTAATAAGTCAGGATTTCCTAGTTCCCGCCAGATCAGCCCCAGCGTGGCCCTATCAGTTCAGGGCGCCACCTCTCTAACGTGCGCCGCCTGCCAGCGCCAGATCCAGCAACCCACTGGCAATGCTGGTGATGGGACAGGACCCACCTACCCAACAACTGATGGGACATAGCCCACTAACCAGCCCAGATTCACGCAAGGGCACAGCAGACATTCTAACTTCACGTAATCCCATGTGGCCATGCCAGGGTCAACCCCTATAAAAAGGTGAATCCACCCAGTAAACAGGTATACACGATAACCCCCAAAATCGCCATCTCAACTTTCAGGAAGGAATCCCTCCTCCCTGAGACCTCCTTTCTCATACTAAAAAGGGCTCACTCGAGCCCCTCTTCAGCTGTGACCTCAGTTACTGACTTGAGCGTCGAAGAGTCCCGCCGGAGACCCCCCTCCGGTCCTAGGACTTTTCTGCATGTAACCTGGTGAAAAAGAGCCTCCGTTCCTGACGTCCAGGAGAGGTGATTGAGCGTCATCAGATTGGCGCGCCAGGTAGGGGGGACGCGCTGAAGGAAAGAAAGCTCTGTCTCCTTGAGCTATAAGCCTCCGTCCCCTCTAAGATTGCTAGGGTGGTGATGCGCATGCCAAAGGTTCTTACCAATCGTGCTGGGGGGCATCCACATCGCACTGAGCGACAAAAGACCAGTCTCTCTCTCCCTGCCCCTCCTTCACCGCCAACTTCAGCTGCTCTGATTAACCAGCTGGCCATCCTCAATCGGCAAGATCAAGCTTTGAAAGTAGCAGTTCATGAACTGCAGAAGCAACGCTCGGGGGCCACTCAGCAGCACCCCAAGCCTCTCACGTCGCCCATGATAGCTGCACCAGTGGGCTAGTGATCCGCTCGCTACAAGAGCTAAGTACACTGCACGTAAGACGGTTTTCTTTCATTAATACTTAAAATGTCGTGCAGGGAAGATCTACCTTGCATCAACATCCAAGGCCAACCTCGCTTTGGCGCACAAAAAGCCCTGGGCCAGCCAGGCACAAAGACCGACTCCGCATCGGCAACAAAGACCGGCTCCGCATCGGCAACAAAGATCGGCCCCGCGTCGGCAACAAAGACCGGCCTCGCATCGGCAACAAAGGCCGGCCCCGCGTCGGCACCAAAGACCGGCTCCGCGTCAGCAACAAAGACCGGCTCCGCGTCGGCAACAAAGATCGACTCCGCGTCGGCAACAAAGACCGAACACGACGCAAAGGCAAACAGCTACGAAAATGCTAAGTATACTACACTTTGAAGAAAAAGTTTCTTTTCATTAGTGTCTGAATGTGTTACAGGAAAACCACCAAAGACCGACTCCGCGTTGGCACCAAAGATCGACTCCGCGTCGGCAACAAAGATGGCCCCCGCATCGGCACCTCGAGACCGGCCCCGTGTCGGCACCCTCAAGCTCAAGACCTACGGATTCCAATCAACAGAGTTTCCTGGGGGGCAGGCCATCAACCCTGCTGAAGGAGACCAATTTCTTTAAAGAAAAAGGCACCTGAGCCTGGCCCAAGCACCCTCTGGTCATCCTCTGGGGTTCAAAATGTTCTCGACGGCCTCAACTTTGCCTCAACGGCTAACTGACGAGCATCCCCCAAAAAATTAGCGTACGCTGCTTTGAGTGGCAGGCGTGAGGTAATCAATTTGCCTCCAAAATTTTTTTTGAAGTTCTACACTCCTTTCGCTTAGCTGATGCAGGGCACGCAAGCTCAAAGAGTGTGGGGGGCATTTGATGGGGCCAGTTGACCCCATGAAAAATAAAAATTTTTGGACGGCCCCAAAGGCCGACACCTCCAAGGCCGACGGTTCCATGACCGACGCCTCCAAGACCGACGGCCCCAAAGGCCGACGGCTCCAAGGCCGACGGCCCCAAAGGACGACGCCTCCAAGACCGACGGCTCCAAGAACGACGGCCCCAAAGGCCGACACCTCCAAGACCGACGGCCCCAAAGGCCGACACCTCCAAGGCCAACGGCTCCATGACCGACGCCTCCAAGACCGACGGCCCCAAAGGCCGATGGCTCCAAGGCCGACGGCCCCAAAGGCCGACACCTCCAAGACCGACGGCTCCATGACCGACGGCTCCAAGATAGACGGCCCCAAAGGCCGACACCTCCAAGGCCGACGGCTCCATGACCGACACCTCCAAGACCGACGGCCCCAAAGGCCGACACCTCCAAGACCGATGGCCCCAAAGGCCGACACCTCCAAGACCGACGGCTCCAAGACCGATGGCCCCAAGGGCCGACACCTCCAAGACCGACGGCCCCAAAGGCCGACACCTCCAAGTTGGCCTCGGCATCTTCCTGGCCGGCTCCGGCACCTCCCAAGCGGCCCCGGCACCTTCCTAGCCGGCCCCTGCGTGTCCAAGCTAGGCGGCCCTGGCACTCTCATCCCGACCGGCACCGCCTGATCCAAGTCGGCCCCGGCACCTTCCTAGCCGGCCCCGGCGTGTCCAAGCTAGGCGGCCCCGGCACCTCCTAGCCGGCCCGGCATCTTCCTAGCCGGCCCTGGCACCTTCCTAGCCGGCCCCGGCGTGTCCAAGCTAGGCGGCCCCGGCACTCTCATCCCGGCCGGCCGCGCCTGATCCAAGTCGGCCCCGGCACCTTCCTAGCCGGCCCCGGCGTGTCCAAGCTAGGCGGCCCCGGCACCTCCCAGCCGGCCCCGGCACCTCCCAGCCGGCCCCGACATCTTCCCAAGCAGCCCGTCATCTTCCTAGCTGGCCCCCTACTTCTCCAAGCGAGTCGGCCCCGACACTTCCCCGGTCAGCCCGACTCGGCCCCGGCGTCTCCAGTTCCGCTGAGTCGGCCAAGGCCATCCCCGGTCGGCCCGACTCGGCCCCGGCGTCTCCAGTTCCGCCGAGTCAACCAAGGCCATCCCCGGCCAGCCCGACTCGGCCCCGACGCCTCCAAGTCCGTCGATTCGGCCCCACCCCGGCACTGCCTTGCCAGCGGGATTGGCCCCAGCCATCTCGGGTCGACCCGGCTCCGCCCTAATAAGTCAGGATTTCCTAGTTCCCATCAGATCAGCCCCAGCGTGGCCCTATCAGTTCAGGATGCCACCTCTCTAACGCGCGCCGCCTGCCAGCGCCAGATCCAGCAACCCACTGGTAATGCTGGTGATGGGACAGGACCCACCTACCCAACAACTGATGGAACGTAGCCCACTAACCAGCCCAGATTCACGCAAGGGCTCAGCAGATATTCTGACTTCATGCAATCCGACGTGACCATGCCAAGGTCAACCCCTATAAAAAGGTGAATCCATCCAGTAAACAGGTATGCGTGATAACCCCCAAAATCATCATCTCAACTTTCAGGAAAGAATCCCTCCTCCCTGAGACCTCCTTTCTCATACTAAAAAGGGCTCACTCGAGCCCCTCTTCAGCTGTGACCTCAGTTGCTGACTTGGGCATCGGAGGGTCCCATCGGGAGACCCACCTCCAATCCTGAGACTTCCCTCCGATCCTGAGACTTTTCTACAGGTAACCTGGTGAAGAAGAGCCTCCGTTCCCAACGTCTAGGAGAGGTGATTGAGCATCATCAGATGTCATGGTGCTTTACATGGATATCAGAAATCTTGTCATTATAATTTTGCCTGTTTTACTTCCGAGTTTCTTAAGTTTTCATCTGGGATGTCATAATTTTAAAACTAGAATGTCATAAATTAAGAACTAGGGTGTCGTACAGCTAATCTGGGATGTAAGTTTTGGCCTTTTGGATATCGTCGCATTGAAGCTAGGGTATCGTTACTTGGGAACTGGGGTGTCATAACATCCTAAATCTGGGATGTCGTAGGTTCTTGCCTTAACAGTCCCCGCTCGGGTATCGTCGCATTAAAATTAGGGTGTCGTTACGTGATAACTGGGGTATCCTCGCAGCCTAAATCTGGGATGTCATAAGTTTTGGCTTTTGGATGTCGTCGCATTAAAGCTAGGGTATCGTTATGTGAGAATTGGGGTGTTGTAACAGCCTAAATCTGGGATGTCATAGGTTCCTTCCTTAATAGTCTCTGCTCATGTATCGTCGCATTAAAGCTAGGGTGTCGTTACGTGAGAACTGGGGTATTGTAATAGCCTAAATCGGGGATGTCGTAGGTTCCTACCTTAATAGTCCTCACTCGGATGTCGTCGCATTAAAGCTAGGCTATCATTACGTAAAAACTGGGGTATCGTAACAGCCTAAATCGGGGATGTCATAGGTTCCTGCCTTAATAGTCCCCGCTCGAGTGTCGTTGCTATAAAGCTTGGGTGTCTTTATGTGAGAACTAGGGTATCGTAATAGCCTAAATCAAAGATGTCGTAGGTTCCTGCCTTAATAGTTCCCGCTCGAGTGTCGTCACATTAAATATAGGGTGTCGTTACATGATAACTAGGGTACTAGGGTGTCCTCGTAGCCTAAATCTGGGATGTTGTAGGTTTTGGCCTTTCGAGTATCGTCGTATTAAAGTTAGGGTGTTGTTACATGAGAACTGGGGTGTCGTAACAACCTAAATCTAGGATATTGTAGGTTCCTACCTTAATAGTCTCCACTCGGGTGTCGTCACATTAAAGCTAGAATGTCGTTATGTAAGAACTAGGATATCATAACAGCCTAAATGTGGAATGTCGTAGGTTCCTGCCTTAACAGTCCCCGTTCGGGTGTCGTCGCATTAAAGCTAGGGTATCATTATGTGAGAACTGGGGTGTCATAATAGCCTAAATCGGGATGTTGTAGGTTCCTGCCTTAACAGTCTTCGCTTGGGTGTCATTGCTATAACGCTAGGGTGTCGTTATGTGAGAACTGCGGTGTTGTAACAGCCTAAATCGGGGATGTCATAGGTTCCTGCCTTAACAGTCCCCGCTCGGGTGTCATCGCATTAAAGAAAGGGTGTCGTTACATGATAATTAAGGTGTTCTCGCAGCCTAAATCTGGGATGTCGTAAGTTTTGGCCTTTCGGGTGTCGTTGCATTAAAGCTAGAGTATCGTTACGTGAGAACTAGGGTGTTGTAACAGCCTAAATCTATAATGTGGTAGGTTACTGCCTTAACAGTCCCTGTTCAGATATCATCGGATTAAAGCTAGGGTATCATTACGTGAGAATTGGGATGTCGTAACAACCTAAATTGGGGATATCGTAGGTTCCTGCCTTAATAGTCCCCGCTCGGGTGTCGTCGCTTTAAAGCTAGGGTGTCGTTACGTGATAACTGGGGTGTCCTCACAGAATAAATCTGGGATGTCGTAAGTTTTGGCCTTTTGGGTGTCATCGCATTAAAACTAGGGTGTCATTACGCAAGAACTGGGGTGTCGTAAATGCCTAAATCTGAAATGTCGTAGGTTCTTGCCTTAATAGTTCCCGCTCGGGTGTCATCGCATTAAAGCTAAGATGTCGTTACATGAGAACTGGGGTGTTGTAACAGCCTAAATTGGGGATATCGTAGGTTCCTTCCTTAACAGTCTCTGCTTGGATGTCGTCGCATTAAAGCTAGGGTGTCGTTACGTGAGAACTGAGGTGTCGTAACAGCCTAAATCGAGAATGTCGTAGGTTTCTTCCTTAATAGTCCTCATTCGGGTATCGTCGCTTTAAAGCTAAGGTGTCGTTACATGAGAACTGGGGTGTCCTCCAGCCTAAATCTAGGATGTCGTAAGTTTTGGCCTTTCGAGTGTCGTCGCTTTAAATCTCATCATTAAGTTGAGGAAAAAACCATTAATAAACAGAGAGTCGGGAAACCGAAATTCATCAAACTCTGTGTTACGATCCTCGATTCGTATATAGTGTCGCCCATGCAAGCATATTCGTAAATAGCAAAGCGAAAGTCTCTCCTTGGCTGACGAGATGAGCACTTTCCAATCCATCATTTGGCCAAAAAAAGAGCTACGACACCCTAGTTGAAATATTAAGACACCTTAGTTACAAATCAACGACACTAGTGCTTAAAACAAACTTTATAGATGGGACTTGCGACATCCTAAGGAGAAAATTGACCAAAAAAAGAGTTACGACACCCTAGATTTATGACTAAGACACCCTAGTTACAAAGCTACGACACTCGTGCTTTATCATTGATGGCAAAAATTTTTATATATTCTTCTATATTAGTTGACTGAATACATAAGCATCAAACTCGTTCATCAATGTTTCAAAAGGTGGTACAATTATTTTCATATCCTCTCTGGTGTTAGCTGACTGCATACAAGTCTACCTATTGCTTGAACCAGCTCTTATTTCATTTTGTATTGGGAGAGCATTAATGGATGCCTTTACCATATTTTTTCTTGATCTCTTTGACTTCTTCTCGACTCCACTCTTTAACCTGTTCTCTCTTGGGCGACATTTCATCCTAATTTGCTCAGGATCTTGAATTACAAGTTGTGTACTTGCCTTAGCTGCTCAGTTAGCATCCACAGCAATTTTAAATATTGGTGTTAGATCATCCATCACTAAATTAAATACATCTTCAGACATAAAGGCTATCTCTACGAGCTTCATCATCCGATGACTCAACAAACTATATCTACAATCAATAACATAATTTTATCAAAAACATATATTAAGACATTTCAAATAAATAAATATGACTGTGTATCATGATTTTCGTGTGCTTTTATCACAACCTTCAGTATTGCAATCAAAATCGTCGAATTGGTATTTCATGTCTTTGCATCATCTCTTCAAGAAGTATTTATCTGGTAAACAAAATACGTCGCTTTGATGAAGAACCAACAAGGCATGCCTATATAGGTAACCTTGAACTGAAAGGATCGACATTGGCATTGGATATCCTCAATATTTTTGTCGTATGACACAACATAATCTTTTATCATCTCCTTGTCGATTCCATCAACTTCAATCCTTTCATTTGATTGTACAGAATATACACAACAATTTTCAGCTTCCTTGATCAATTTAGTATTTGATGCAGCCATTTTAATGATCTCATTCTAAATTTTTTTGAAAATGCACCTTGTATACTTTCATGCAGCTTGCCTCTCAAAAGGTGAGGATGTCTTTAGGAAAGCAATCGTTTGCAATGTCCTATTATCTTCCTCATTTTTGACCTCGTACCTTTTCTTCAAAGCATCTTCGTACTTATCTATGAATTCCGTGAGTGTAGTCTTCGAATTTATAAATCGATCGAAGAAGTGATTGATGCCCTCGCTCCTTTGTGAAGATGAAATCCCTGTACATAATTATGTTTAAAAAAAGAAGCATTGAACATGAACATGAACCAAACACAATATCCTACAAACCTGTGAAGAATGTATCCTTAAGGTAAACTGGGACCCATTTATCCCAACATTCGTAAAGGCCATTGAACCAATCTATAGCCTTGCATTCTTTATATTTCTCCATAAGATGTGCTCACCTTTCCTCGAATGACTGTATGGTCAGTGAATCATATATCGCCTCATCAAAATCAATCATAAATTTGGGATTTGCTGTGCAAATGCGGCCAATCTTTTTAGGTATCTTCTTTAATATATGCCAAAGATAAATTTGATGTCTGTGTTAGGAAAAACCTCCCTAACAGCAGCCTCGATTGCCTTATCTTGGTCAGTTATTACGGCAATAGGTGCTTGACCACCATTTGCATCCAGTCATGACTGAAAAACCCATTTATATGTCTCAGTCCTCTCATCAGACAATAATGCGCAACCAAGCAAAGTAGACTGTCCATGATAGTTGACCCCGATGAATGGACAAAAAGGTATTTGATATCTATTTGTCAAGTAGGTTGAGTCAAAGCTTAGAACATCATCAAAGTATGTATATGCCAATCTTGACCTTGGATGAATCCAGAAGATAGACCTAAGATGACCATTGTCATTAAGGTCTAAGGTATAGAAGAAATTGGGATTTCTTACTTGTATTTCGGTGAAATGGATTACCATCGACTGAGCATCTCCTTTTTTCAGCTTAGACTGACGTTTGCGACAAATGAAATTACGAGCATCATTCTCTGTGAAATCCAATTGTCTTCTACCCCCTTTTCTCTTTGCTATGGCAGAGTATATCTGAGTTATGGGCACATTCATGGCGTATAAATTGCTGATCTCTGCCTTCTCTGGTGTGCTGATCCTCTTATGGGACCATAGATAACCAGTTGATGTTATGGACATCCGATGGTTATGTTCTAGAGAAATCTCAACTAATATCCACTTACCACTTGTAGCATTAAGTCTTGCTTTTATGAATGTCATACAATCAACTTTGCCAGTATCCCTATGATTCATACTATTCTCTGTTTTTCTAAAAAAAATTTTGCCTTCAACATGCTAGGTGCTTAAAGTAAAGTTGTTTGTTGTAGTTGGCCCTGCTACACACTGTTGTGATTCCAATACCAACTCTTTTTGTGTATCCATTGTAGAAAGTATATACATCATCTGCTGAATTGAATTACATTCCAGTTTACGGAACAACTGTATCATCCCCTGCATTTTGAGTGATGGGTAAAGGTGCACGACTGGGAGTATGTTCGATTTCTTTCCAATCTATAATTTTAGCATCGTTTGTGGAAATATAGGCACATAATCATAAACAATGATATCCATAGATTTAGTTATCAATATATCATGATAAAGCATTACGATACCTAGGTTAAAGAAATATGATACCTCAGTTAAAGAAATACGACACACCAGTTATGTTCGAACCCTAAATACCAGGAATACATGCCATTTATGGTCTGAATAATGGCTCCTTGTATGACTCTCCAGTTAAAAACTACGACACCCATTAACAGTTAAAGACATGAACTTACGACACTCGAGTTCAGAAGTCACGACACTCCAGTTTACAAATTACGACACCGTAGCTGTAAAATGATGACACTCATTCATAAGACATTGAGACAGGGCCTAACGACACCAAAGTTTACATATTACGACACCCTAGCTGAAACTATTCAGGAGAAACTTACGACACCCCATGAAACAACTTATGATACCCCAGATAAAAACTATGACATCCTTTAACAGTTAAAGACATGACTGAAACTCACGACACCCAAGAAAGCAACTTACGATACCCTTGATTAAAACTATGATACCCTTTAACTGTTAAAGACATAATTGAAACTCCCGACACCCCAGAAAGCAACTTACGATACCCCTGATTAAAACTATGACACCCTTTAACTGTTAAAGACATAACTGAAACTCATGACACCCCAGAAAATAACTAACGACACCCTAGAAAATAACTCACGACAACGGAGCTGTAACATGATGACACCCTAACTGAAACTGCTAAGGCAGGAACTTACGACACCCCAAAAAATAACTTACGACACCGGAGCTATAAAATAGAGTATCAGGATGTCGAAGATGATAACTATGGAACTTATGATACTTCAAAAAATTTATTCGATACCCCAGTTCTTATATAATGATACCCTAGATGTAACTGTTAAGCCACGAACTTAGGACACCCCAAAAAGACTGTTATGATACCCCAGTTCTCATATTACGACACCTGAAATAAAACTGAAAGTAGAAACTTACGACACCCCAGAAAATAACTTACGACACCCGAGCTGTCAAATGACGACATCTTAGCTTCAAATAGAGTACCGGGATATTGAAGATGATGACTATAAAACTTATGACACCTTAGAAAAACTATTACGACACCCTAGCTGAAACTGTTAAAACAGAACCTTACGACACTCAAGAAAACATTAAGATACTGCAGTTACAAACCTACGACAGAAGACACCCAAGGAAACATTACGATACTGCAGTGACAAACCTACGACATCTCAGATAAAAACTATGACACCCATTAACAGTTAAAGACATAACTGAGAATTACGACACCCTAGAAAATAACTCACGACAACAGAGCTGTAACATGACGACACCCTAACTGAAACTGCTAAGGCAGGAACTTACGACACTCCAGAAAATAACTTATGAAACCGAAGATGTAAAATAGACTATCGGCATGTCGAAGATGATAACTATGGAACTTACGACACCCCAAAAAATTTATTCGACACCTCAGTTCTTATATAACATTTACATCCTAGATGTAAATGATGTAAATGTTAAGCCGCGAACTTATGACACCCCAGTTCTTATATTACGACACCCCAGTTCTTATATTACGACACCCTAGTTGAAACTAAATGCAGAAACCTACGACATCCCAGAAAATATCGTACGACACCCGAGTTGTAAAATGACGACACCAGAGCTATAGGGTCAGGGTACAACGGGTATAACGGGGAATATAGGCCGAAACACTCTAATGACACCCTAGTTCATAAGGTATAACATCCTAATTAAAAGAGTATGACATTCGTGGAGAAAAACACGAAACTAAAGGTATTGACATTCGCTAGAGCGCCGAGTTATGACTCTCGGCAGGATGTTACCTGAGCATTAAACAGTTTCCTAATGCATTAACTTTCCCTAATGCATTAACTTTCTCTAACGACCAAAACAGTTAGTGTAATAAAGGAACTATAAAAATATATGAAAACAAAAACTTTTTACTTCTAGTTGCGGATGATATTTTCTTTAGAAGTTAACAAGTCTTCAATAGCTAGGTATTCCAGCCTCAAAGCTAAAATATTTTCTTTCGCCTGAAAATCAAAACATTTTCTGGAGCACTTTTTCTGAGCAACAAAGAAGCTTATATCACCAACGGAAACAAAAGAAAATCCTTTGACCGAACTCTCAGAGGGTGGAGGATCTTGCTCAAATCTTGGACTGATTTCTTGCATCTAAAAGCTAGAACGAGAGGGAAATCGGAAATAGTTTTTTCTTCCATATGATATAATCTAAAAAAAATAGTAAAAAAAATAGCGGATAGAAATAGGCTGAAGAAAAAGAATATTTTCATCTGCACATCATGTTTAAAATAAAAAAGCGCTTTTATTAACGACTTTTCCTTTCTGTTTCTACTACAAAAGCAGAGTGGTGTGTGATTTGGAACCCGTTCTGCTTTTGTCTTCATTCTCAGCAATAATAGACGCACACAAACTGAGTTGCCTATAGGGTTCGATGAACTGGCTTTTACGTTGGTTAATTGATGTTATTCCCAACATCGTATTTGCTCAACATGTAGTAGTATATGCCCAGACATGATATTTAATAGCTTTCTATCTACAAGGAGCTCGAATTTTGGATTTCTTGTTTGGCTTCAAATTTCACGACCGAATGATACATTCTCCAAACTATAGTGATAGAACTGGGATCTCATTTACTCTGGTCAAGATAGAACAGTGGAATAACTTTGGACAGAATATGAGATACTTCAACGTTCTTCTTTTGCTGAATTCTTTCCAATAAAACTTGTTCCATTAATGGCCATGACCTACGAGTTGAATACAGTCATTTCAACAATTTTTTTTTTCTTCTTTTCTAAGAAGTAAAAACTCTAGTACTACTAGTTGGTGAAAGCCAAGACAACACTTTCACATGCATCTGACGTGAATAAATTGAGAAATACCATTGAACATAATCAGATATTCAAACACTGGAAAATTGAGAACTGTCTCTATTTCTTGGCAACTCCAAGCGAGCTTTCTAAAAAACAAATATGAAGCCCAAAGAAAAAGGTCTTAATTTCTATGCGACCATAATCCAAGTGAAAAACTTGGAAGCTAAGAAGCATGTACGTTGCAGTACGAGCAAAGTTCAGTTAATTGCTTGCTGAACTCTATACAGAGAAGGAAAAGCATCATAAGCCATCCTCAACACAAGCATTCCATGCTGGGCACACCATGGAAGTGCTCGCATATATTACAGGGTCTTGCATCCTTCACGGTGAGAAAAGAACGCTGTTTCCCATCTGCATAAAAACCCAATCATAGCTTAGACGCACTGCTACTTTTTTAGTGCTCATAGAACCACAATTTTCAGATGCTCAAAGGGCAATCAAGTTCCATACAACTGATGAGGACCAAGGAGCAAGGCAAATTAACATCAAGAAATTGCAGTGAATCAAACGCAAGTGCATCATTTGTCACTATTCTTGAACAGTAAGGTTTTGAAATAACAATTAGTGAAATGCAAATATTGGCAATCAGTATGCATTATTCACAATGGTTAATACTATTTGCAGCCCTGTCCTATCACTTCTTTGAAAATGAGATTAGCCTATCATTAGAAATTATTGCAGATGACAGGGTTAGAGCTTACCAGTGCACACACATGCGGCCTTTCCTCATTTTCACAGAGAAAGGCTAGCAAAAAGAAGTTCCAACTCCTCTTCCTGAGTCACAGTCCTCTGCAAAGAAGTAAAAGAAAGAAAGGCATCAGATGCAGCCAAGAAGTGGAGGAATCAAACTTTACTCTCTAACTCCCATATCGCACATCTACAAGTTGGCAGCAACAGTTTCAATGTTAATAAGAATCACCTCTAAAAACAACTACAATGTTAGACAACAATGGTAATTAAGCTGGCCAAATATGCCTGTTGATTCCTGGTCAATACCCATGGGTTAGCAAAAAGTTTGAAATTTTGAAATCGTTCCTTGGTCCCTTCCTGTACCAGCTACACCAACATTCTAATGATAGAGAAATATTAAGTTCCAAGAATTTTATCGCAGAAGAATGTTTGATTCTAAAAAAACTTGTTTGGAATCCAAGATATAACCCCAAAAAATGAAGGCAACTACTTGAGATCATAAAGAATCATTTTGGAACTTCTATAACATAACTATAGCGAGTCCAAAGATAACCTTAAGCCTAAATACTCCAAACCACAACAAGGGGAAAACAGATAGTAGACTCTTCTTCTAGGCAGCACGCCTAAAGCTTGATTTACTGTATTATCATTTCATGTGAAAAAGTAGATTGGATTTTTTTTTTTTTTTTTTTTTTGGTGAAGATCTCACCTCTTGTATTTCAATAACTTCAGATTTACATTAGCCCACTTTGGAGTAGAAGAAAGGCCTATAGATGCCCAAGAGCAGATTAATTCAGAATAAGAATGCTGGTGACAAGGCCTTCCAGTCACAACCAAAGTCGTTTGCTCAAAATGCCAAACATTGGCATTTCCTTGCCAACAAAGAAGAAAATGTTGCTTTAATAAGTGGGGAAAAGAATACTCTTCTGACAATTAATAATTTAAACCAGGGGAGGAAGGAAGGGAGGGGAGAGAGAGAGAAAGGAATTCTACATGACGAATTTGTGAGGTAAAGGGAAGAAACCAATTTGGCGGTCAACATACATGTGACCTAAGGAATGACATGGACAGGTCGAAATATTTACTATTATAACAAGATAATGCATAGATATGGAAATAACATGCTAAAATAGGACAGGCCATGCTTTCATTTCCATGCTACTACTGCCTAAATAATTTACAAGAAACAACTAATAATTGTTGCTTTGTGTTCCAGTCAACCAACAAGTTAACAACTGAAACATTTTGCTTCAACAATTCGAATGATAATTTCCCCATTACTACAACAATTCACATCATATGCAAGTATTTCTAATCATTACCATGTATTAGAAACATTGACTCTCACACAAACTTTTATATAAAATTCTTCCCCCAATTCCATTAACCTTTTCCATGATACCATGCTTTAAGATTGTTGAAATTTGTTTCAATGTTTCAATATTTCATGGATCAACAATAATAAGTTAATAGTTACAAACCATGCATGAAATCAAGAAACACGAATATGCCATGTAATACCACATTAGAATGTCGCATGAATTTGGGGGTTGCAATCAAGAAAGGAATACAAGATCGATTGAGTAACAAGCACCTTCCAACTGACATGTATGACCATTCATGGGCACGTGTTAACAGTATGTAATGTTGCTAAATATTTGTCAAGTAAAATTCCCAGCAACTTCAACAGAACAACATATTCCACTTGTTAACATACAAAAACCATTTTTCATATGTTATTGCTTATTGTAATGAAAGGTTCCTACCCTATAGACCAATCAAGGTCTAAAATTTCATTTTTAGGCAGTTATAGTTAGTCTACAGTCTGAAATAACTTTATTCAAAACTATTGAAATCAGTCCACTAGTCAGGTGGTTGTGTTAATGCATTTGGTACAAATACATGGGATTTTGGTTTCACATCTTACAGTGAACATTATTGGGGAAAAAAATGAAAACAAAAAGATCCAAAATAAAGTAAAATGTGTTTCAACATCAAATCCAGAATGTTTTCCTAAGTTGCAGAGCATGGGTCAACTACTCAAGTCATTAAGTTGAGATATTTAAAGATACTGAATGGTGGTTTATGGTTTATACTTTTAAATCATCAAAGCTCATTTGAGATCTAAACAAGTGGAAGATTCAAGCCAGCAAGATTGTCCAAACAATACCATATGTAAACATAGATACAAGCAAGCATCACAACAGTTAAATTTAAGTATGTAAAAATGCAGGAAAGCATGACCAATTTATCAGATAAAAGAAAAGGCTTAATGGAAGAAGAAGATGTCTTCTCACTTGAATGGACATAAGATGTAAAAGTTTGTTCAGCACCCGCAGGCGATGTACTGCATAGCTGCTGTTGAAAGGAAGCAGGTTCACTCTAGCCACTTCAGCCTCAACGGCAGCTTTCTTTTCTTTGTATAGTGCTCCACTCCATCTGCTGGCACCTCCAGAGTTCTTCGTCCCATCTTTAGAGAGGTCAAGGTCAGTGCAGCCCTTAAGACCATCTATCTGATCCATATTCAAACCAACCTATACAAATATGTCAGAACAGAGTTCCTTACTTTCGAAAGTTCGATCAAATGAAAAAACCAACCAAGAACGCATTAAAGCACAAGAGCAAACATCTGTCAGTCCTTCACATGCGAGCAGGGAATCTTTAATTCCTAAGTTAGAAAGGTTATAGATCCAATCCAAATTCTTGTTTCTAAGGGCACACAAAGATTCTACTGCGAAGTTATGGATGGTCTCATGAAACAAGACTACCTATAATGCACAACTGACAAGCAAGTGTTCAGTTTATAGATTTCAAAGGACAGAAAATTAAAGGGGTCCCTCCCTCTCTCTGTGCCTTAGAATTAGTTATATCAGTACTATCCAACTATATTTCTTCCCGGAAAAATAGAGTTTTGTGGATATCACACCCAAACCAGCAAGTTAAATCATAAGGCGACCAAATCTTCGATAGTTAAATATAGGATAATATACCCCATGAAAGCCAACAGTGTGATGGTTTCTTTAGCCCACAAGTAAACTAAATAAAAGAAAATCTATAACATGCTTATTTACCATCGAATTTCACATGATACGAAACAATCGATTGATTGCCGAAGGTTCCGTGGATGAATTAAGCAACAGATTAAAGAATTTACAGAATTAATGCCGAAAAATTACAATTATAACAAACTTTTCAGCATATGACATGAACAAATAAGAAGAAAATCTTCGTTCATTCAAAAACCCTAACAACACCGGCGAATATAAACCAAATACTTGATGAAGCGGTGAAGATCGTGAGTTTCCGAGCCGAGAAAAAGAAATAAAAATAAAAGAGAGAAGAAGTTAGAAAGTTACAGTATTAGTGCCCCTTTCTCCCTCCCCCCCCCCCCCCCCCCCCCCCCCCCCCCTTTCCGCCTTGCTCTCCCCCTTCCTCCAGCTTCCTCCCACAAAAACGAAAAAGTGCCCCTTTCTCCCTCCCCCCCTTTCCGCCTTGCTCTCCCCCTTCCTCCAGCTTCCTCCCACAAAAACGAAAAGACTGCTGCATCGCCCTCCGGGAAAAGTAAAGGGAATAGGGGAACAGCAGAGGCGGTTTGAAAAAGTCTTTGTACCCAGGTTCGTTTCGGATTATGTTTTGATTTAGCTTACGAAACAAAATATTTCGGTATCAAATTGTTCGATGTCGTTTCGATATATATATATATATAGATATATATATATATATAGATATATATATATATATATATATATATATTATATATATATATATATATAAATTTTTAAAATTTAAATTTTTAATTTTTATGTTTTTTATTATTTATAAAAATATAATATATATATATATATATATATAAAAAAATTATTCATAATTTATATTCTTCATAATAATAATAATATAAAAATAAAGAGTTTGAGTTTTTAAGAGATGCGATCGTGGGGATAGGGTAACTAGAATTTTTGTTTGTTATTATATATATTTTTTAAAATGGGGATAGGGTAACTAGAATATTTTTTGATATTATATATATTTTAAATGGTTCTGAAAGGTTTAATAATTCATAAATTGGTTTCCAAACATATTTTACCGAAACGACCGAAACATACCGAAACGGCCGAAAATGGCCGAAATATACCGAAACGCACCGAAACGGCCGAAAAATCTTCTGAAACGAAATGTAGAACTTATCTTTTCGGATAAACTACCGAAACGAAATGTCTCGACCGAAACGGTCGAAACGAAACGAAATTGACAACTTTGCTTTGTACACTAGGGATAGCTAAACGGCCAGTACCATTTTTTAACGGAGTCTAAATAACTCAACCGATAACAAAATTTTTTTATTAATAATTAAATAGATAAATAGTTCGAACATAATATTTTCTACTCTATCCTCGTTATTCATTCTCATCATCATTAATTTTAATATAATATATTTAAATTATATATATATATATATATATTAAAAATTAAAAATTAAAAATAAATATATATATATATATATATATAATATCTTCACCAATAGTTCCCCATTGACGTCGTCCAACACCTTTTTTTTTCTACTATTCTATCTCTTTAGAAAAAATATCTCTTTATTTATTTTTTTAAATTTGAATGTATTTTTTTATGATTGTTATATTGGAAATCTTTATTTTTTAATTTTTTTGATTAATTATTTTCTTTCACTTTTCGTTTTTCTTTTTCCATGTCCCAAAGTCGAAGAATCTCTTATATATATCAATCATCATCTCGATTCACCTTCATCTTATCTAAACAGATAAACGGGTACCCAATAGGTACCTTTTTATCCGGTTGGGTATTTCCATCCCCGCCCCGTTAATTATAACGGCTTAACCGGACGAGAAACGGAAACATTTTTTTTGAGATCGGTATAGATCGTTCTAGACCATTCCTAGGCCGTTGCCATCCCTATTGTACACTACCTTCAGTGCACCAAGTCCTACATGTGTTGCACCATCCTTTCTTATTGGTTGATACCTATTAAAAAATGTTAAGACGAAAAAAATTACGATATATCAGTTTTAAACTTATAGTTATAAAGTTAAGACACATGTTCAGAAAGCAAAAAAAAATTACTAACACCCCATTTTTTTAAACTTACGATACCGTAGTTATAAAATTAAGTCATCCATTCAGAAAGCAAAAAAAAATCATGACATCCTAGTTTTAAACTTACGACACCCTAGTTTTAAACTTAAGACCCCATTCAGAAAAGATATCTCTATACAAATTCCAAAAAAAAGCTATCTGACGTGCATTAATATCCGTTCAATTTTTTTTAAAATTTATATATAATATATTTTCTGAGTGGGTATCGTAATTTTATAACTATAGTGTCGTAAGTTTAAAACTGGGTGTCATAAGTTTTTTTTGCTTTCTTAATGGGTATCTTAATTTTATAAATACGGTACATAAGTTTAAAACTAGGGTGTCAGTAAGTTTTTTTTCCTTTCTTAATGGATGTTTTAATTTTGACGTGATATGCATTAATACCCGTTCAGCTTTTTTTATGTAACAGAAGATGTCGTAATTTTATAACTAAGGTGTCGTAAGTTTGCAAATGGAGTGTCGTAATGTTTTTTGCTTTCTAAATGGGTGTCTTAATTTTATAACTACGGTATCGTAAACTTAAAACTAGGGTGTCGTAAATTTTTTCCTTGGAATGTTATAAAGCTGTCTTAACATTTTTTAATGGGTGTCATGTATATATGGACCAATAAAAAAGGACGGTGCGGCCCAAGTAGGACTTGCTGCACCGGATACTATGTACAAAGTCTTTTCCAAGACGATTTATACTCTTGAATACCACCCAACTTGGCCCAGCCCACATTTTAAAATTAAATAATTATAAAAAATAAGTATATTGCATTATTTTAAATTTAAAATAAAGTTAATTTATTTAAAAATAAAAAGATAAAAAAAATCAAAGAATTGAACTAAAATTAATACCTCTGTACTATTCAGCTTGTCTTTCAGTCTCACACTATTCCCTCTGATTGGAATCGGACCCTATTACCCTGGTGGAAAAAAGTGATGATGATTCATCCCCTCTGCACTATCGGCCTATCAGTCTCTGTACCACCTTATATAAGGTTTGTGCTCGCCTCCTGGTTTCTCGGTTGGCTCCGGTGATCCCTCATCTCATGTCTCCTGAGCAGGGTGCTTTTATTAGGGGGCGCAGTATTACTGATAACGCTCTGTTAGCCCAGGAGTTCATGTATGACCTTCAGCATGCTTCCAGTCGTCAGAGCCTTATGGCAGCGAAGCATGATATGGAGAGAGCTTATGACAGATTGAGTTGGGATTTTCTACGCTATACCCTTCAGGAGTTTGGCTTCGATGACCTTTTTATTGCCTGGATTATGGCGTGTATTTACCGGCCGTCTTTCTCTCTCTTAATTAATGGAGGTCAGACTGATTACTTCCACTCTGAGGTCGGTCTGAGGCAAGGATGCCCTCTTTCCCCCTTCCTTTTTATCCTCTCCGCTGATGCTCTGTCTCGAGCTCTTACTCAGGCTCAGATGGATTCGTCCCTTGTTCCCTATTCTGCTTGTCCCCTTGGGCCCACTCTTTCCCACTTACTGTTTGCGGATGACTGTATTCTTCTGGGGAATGCTTCTACTTGTAATGCTTCCACCTTGGCGACCATTCTGCAGGATTATTGTTGGGCTTCTGGTCAGAAAGTTAATCTAAATAAATCTTCGATCTGCTTTAGCCCGAAGACGTCTCCTACTGTCAAGGGATCTATCTTGAGTATTATGGGTATTCCTATTCAGACTGATCGGCTCTCCTACCTTGGGATTCCTATCACGGGAAGAAGGCCTCGGAACTCTGATTTCAGTGTCCTGGAGAGGAGGGTTCGCGATCGCCTGGATGGGTGGCAGGTCACTGGGCTTTCTATGATGGCTCGGATCACTCTTTTACGCTCAGTGTTGTCTTCTCTTCCTCTATACCTGTTATCCAATGCTGCCATCCCACTGACATGCTTAAGGAAGATCGAGAGATATTTTCGGAATTTCCTCTGGGCCTCGATGCAGGATGATCATGGTGTTCATCTTCTGGCCTGGGATATTGTCTGTATGCCGATTGTGGAGGGTGGTCTTGGGATCCAGTCTCTTACTGCTAGGCAGGAGGCTCTGATTGCTAGGCATGCTTCGCGGTTCTTGCTTGATCCGCATTGTTTGTGGAGTTCCTTCATGCGTGCCAAATATGGAGACTGGAATCATTCTGCTTTCCCTCAGTCCCCCCGTGGGCAATCCTTCTTTTGGAAAGAGGTCTGTCGGCATGCACCGGCTGTTCTAGACTGCATTTCTTGGATGATTGGTGACGGTACCTTTGTGGATGTCGTTCAGGATGCTTGGATTGCAGACCTTCCCCTATCGCGATGGCCGACTTTTGTTTGCACTGATATCCCTAATAGAATGAGAGTCTATGATTTAATATCTCAGGATCATTCTGCTTGGGTTTCCTCGTCGGTGTCTAGTCTCTTTGGGGGAGAGCTCTATCATCGTGTTACTTCTATTCCTCTCGTTCCGAGACCCGCTGCTAACACTAGGGTTTGGAGGAGATCCTGTTTATCTCAGGCTTCTATGAGGGACCTCTTGAATCTTTACAGGCCCTTGCCCCAGCAAGCTATGGATTTGGTTTGGATTTGGTGCCTTCCCATTCACCCTAGAGTGCGTCTCTTTATATGGAAGCTTGCTCGGAATGTTCTTCCTACATGTTCCCTGCTTTCCAGGAGAGGTATGAGCATTATGCCTACGTGCCCGGTGTGTGGCCTTGAGGAGGAGACTGTAGATCATGCTATCTTTTTATGTATTAGAGCGAGACAGATTTGGCAGAGCTCAGGCGAGTGCCCTTGGGCGCATGATTTTGATTCCCAGCGTCTTTCCTTTCTTTGCCTGATTAGGCAGGATTCGTGGAGGAGCTACCATCAGTTGGTGCTGAGGTGGGCTTATACTGCGTACCAGATCTGGTTATCCCGGAATCAGCTTGTGTTCACTGATGAGATAACTTCATCCCATCGAGTTGTCAGGTCTGCTGCCTCCTTATCCGCTGAGTATACTTTTCATCAGAGCACTCTTGATTTTGTCAGCCCTGGCCACTGGGTCTTCCATGCTGCTCCGGCAGCGTACCGGCGTACGGTATTTATCTCTTGGGAGCCCCCTCCTCTATGGTTTGTCAAAATCAACTTTGATGGGAGTGTTCGAGGCAGATATGCGGGTTCAGCTTTCGTGATTAGGGGGTCGGATGGCACGATGCTCGCGGCTGGTGGATTTGGGCTTCTTGACTCTTCTGTTCCCCTTGCTGAATTGTATGCGGCATGGGCGGATATTTCTTATGCCCTTCGAAGCCTGGGTGTCCAAAGGCTCATTATTGAGGGAGACTCTGCTACAGTTATCAATTGGATCCGTCAGGAGTCTACTGACCATCGGTCGTCCATCCCCTTGATCAGTAACATCCGATCTCTTCTCCAGGGCGCTGATAGTGCCCAGATTCAGCATATCTACAGGGAAGCCAATTCAGCTGCAGATTGGATTGCCGCTAGAGTGGCACATTACTCTGGCTTTTGAAGCTGGAAGCAGGGCGACCCTTGCCCTATTATTCTTACCCAAATTTTGTATTCCGATATATCGGGTTCGATTCATCCTAGAATTGTGTGATCACCCGCTTGTACCAAACAAAAAAAAAGGAAGATGATTTTAGACGAGGAAAAGCTCACCATACTAAAAGCTATTCAATGTGACCACACACAAGGCATTACGAGAGCAAACAGTTGAGAACATCTCAACTTTACTGTATTATATTAGATTAGTCATGTAATATTAAAACTATTACTATTATTATTTTATATTATTTATTATAATATTAATAATTTACACTATACTAAAAAATACTAATATTATCATATATCATATCATATCATACTAATACTATAATACTCAACTCAACTTATCTAAGCCTTTTTTTCAACTACATAAGGATACTAATACTATAATATGATACATAATTAGAGGCATTCTATTATTATATTTTCACCATACCAAATTATAATATGATTTATAGTATATAATAAAGACCTTTTTTATTGCATGTCCTTTTTCAATTAGTCTTTAAATCTAAATCAAGGCCATTATTTAAAATTTTAGATACCCATCCTTAATAATGGATTTAGAAGTAATGGATCGGATAATGATTCTAAAAACAAAAATAAGAGTGATCTATAACAATCATCAAATAAGATCATTGAAGTGTGATCGAATGTAGTAATTTCATCACCAGATGAATTATCTCATGCCCAAACGCTCCCTAATGGCATTTGTTCACTAATCCTGTAACGTCTTGTGCCGGGACTAGCTCATACATTTGGACCAGTTCCAGCAGATACGGGTTCACATTCCACAAACAAAAGTTTCCACCAGTCGCAAACCAGTCCCAGCGCGTGGTATGCAGATCACTTAACAGAGACCTTGATTCACCATTCCCACAGTATATATATATATAAGAGATGAAAAGACTGGTTGACCAAGATTCTGTATCACCAATGAAAGGCTTATATCATGAAACTTCGTGCAGCATTTCAAGAATTCAAACAGCCTGAGCTGACGACAATGCTACATCAATTCGATTCACCTCTAACCTTACCCGTTCAAATCCAGATCCACCTCCTGATTGCATGAGAAATCAGCGTCAGGACAAGCCATTGATTAAACCTGCAGCGCGTCTCTAAGAAAAACAAGCAAAACTTTGGACCAAGTGAAACCAGAAGAGGCCCACACAAACAGTTCACAGAGAATACAATTAACCCACAAATTCCAACTTCTTAGTATCACATCCAACAAATACATCTATTCATTGGGTTTAATTTGTTTTATCTAATAAATCAGCACATCAACAAATTGTTCGTTATCAGTTCCCATCAACAAGCGCTCATTCAAACCAAATTGATCCTCAATTATTATTCAAAGGGAGACTACAATCCAAACAAAACCAAATCTGTGTGAAAATACGCAGCATCGGACAGAACTGGGACATCCACGTACTTGCCGGCAAGAGCACACCTCATACATTCAAGCACCGTATGCATCTGAACGAATGCAACCGCAACCCAGAAATACATTCCAAGCATACCACGGTATATAGTATTCGGCATCCAACCACACGCAATAGACATGGCCTGAAGAGCTGTGTCCAGGAGCAATGCCATTGTAACATGAAAACGTAAGAAGTGTGGCCACTCTTTCCTCTTCACCACACCAAGATAAGCTGCATACAGAACCATCATCATGATCCAGTTGGGCAATAGTGCTACCGTGTCAAGGAACGGGTTCGTTAGGAACTCAAAGTCTTCGAGGACGTGATGGAGTTGGAATGTTGTATCAGCATACAACCATACATAGTGGAGAGGAAGGAGATATGGAATACAAGCTAAGGTCCTCCACCACCATTTGGGTTTGCTGGTCATCTTCGGATAGGTAAAGAAACTCTTTGATGCTTTACAGACCACTGAGCTTCTAGGCCCCACCATGATGTTCCTGTCCGGCAAAGGCATCATTTGTGCAACATACCCATGGTCTCCTCTTAGAAAGGAAGTTGAAGCCCCGGAAAGGTGTAGGGTAGAGCCTCCTGCCATGTGAATCACAAGAAGTAAGACCAGAAAGCCACAATCAGTGCAATAGAAATGAGATTCAGAACTCTCTTACTTGTTTGCCCGCATCATATCAACTACTAGATAGACTTCAGGCAAATTTGCAGCACCTTTTATCTTGCAATGATGATAGACCAACTTGAAGGATAGCAATCAAATTCTCCCATAAATTTCACAATCTTACATGCAAAAGTTCTTTCCTATTGCATGTTAATTTTGGATTATGAAATGCATGTGTTGTTTCATCAGATATATCCTTACTGTTGCTGCCAAATCACGAGCAATAAACGTCGGGTAGGCTAGGATGGCTGCGTGCGCAGAGAGGTCGCCGTCTTCCTTCTAGAGCCTGCAAAAAGTTCCGGACCGGTGGTTCCGGTGGGGACCCTCCGACGCCTAGGTCAGTGAATCGTAGAACAGGGATGTTGCTGCCAAATCACGAGCAATAAACGTCGGGTAGGCTAAGATGGCTGCGTGCGCAGAGAGGTCGCCGTCTTCCTTCTAGAGCCTGCAAAAAGTCCCGGACCGGTGGTTCCGGTGGGGACCCTTCGACGCCCAAGTCTGAGTCGTAGAACAGGGATATAATTTTGGTAGAATTCTTAGAGAGGAAGCCAGAGAGAGTCCCCGCATAGAGCTCGGGTCCTCTTTTTATACCTGTTGGGGTCCCGTTTACCTCGCTCTGTTGGAACCATCGAATCTTTCCCGTTGCGGCAAGTTGTTGGGCTGTTGCTGGATAGTGGCCGCTTATAGCGGTAACCGCCGATCAAGCTAACACTCGCCCGTGATTTTGGTGGGCGAGGTGCTCGGCAGTGGACCTTAGATCACGGGATCCGTTGTGTGAGACTGGTCTTTGTGCACGTGGATAGTGCTGAAGGCCGACGCTGGGAGTCGGGGCTGGAGGCCGGCGCTGGAGGCTGACGCTGGATGGCCGTCGCTAGAGGCTGACGCTGGAGGGCCAGAGCCAGTCTCAGCGCTGGGGCCGACGCTGGTGGCCGGCACTGAAGGCCGACACTGGGGGCCAGTGCCGGAGGCCGGAGCCAAAGTCTCAGCACTGGAGGCCGGCGCTGAGAGCCGACGCTGGGGACCAGTGCCGAAGGCCGGAGTCAAAGTCTCAGCACTGGAGGCCGGCGCTGGGGGCCGGCGCTGGGGGCCGACGCTGGGGTCGGTGCTGGAGGTATTGGGTTTTGTTGTCACATCATTGCTTTCGAAAACCGCGCGAAAGATAATACTACCCCGGAAAAACGGCCAGCCGTATCAGATGCCCTCCACCCCTGAGATAGGTGAGCGTTTACTTACCCGCAAAAGGGGTGTTAATATCCTCTAGGCGGCCGATTTTCGCATCACTATTTCGCCTTTGTTGGGATTAAGGAGGATTTCCCTCGGGCAGTGTTACGAAAAGGCAAGCGGTATCATTGCGATAAGGTTAATGCCTCCCTTTTTATCGGTGGTCTTTTCGAGTTTTTTGCATTGGCAGGCCGTCGAAACGCCTCCCAATTGAAGACGGACGCGTGGTTGGATCGGACGATTGCGGGGTGTCCTGTGATGGCTTTATGAGGACAAATAGCCCATATCTTCCCATCCTCCCCATTTCTTCCGCTGCTGCCTCCTTTCGAGTCCGCACGCGTTCCTCTGTTTCCCGTGTTCATTTCTCCCCGTGCCCTGTTTTTGGCTCGAGTTTTCCAGGTTAGTTCCTATGGTTTCCTCTCCTTCTTGCTCCCTCTCTGGTTCCTGGGGGGGTTCCCATAACCCTTCTCAGACTTCTGATTCCTTGTTAAGCAAATGGTCCACCTCTTCTTCTAACCATTCTTCCCCGGAGCAGCGGCCAGTCAGTCGTCCCCTAACCGGGACTCATCCGGCCGGCGGGCGGATTTCCGTCCGAAGCCAGTCAATGGCTGCCGGTCCTTCTAGGGTTGCCAAGGAGTCCCCCGAAGGAACTGCGTCCTCTATGTCTTCTCAAGACATAGTAAACCTAAAAGCCAAGTATAGCTTCCCTTCGGACCTTCATCTGTTCGTTCCTACCTCTAATGACAGGGTAACTTCTTCCCGTTCCGGAAGGGTTGCTTTGTACGGAGCCTTTTTTAAGGCCGGGCTTCGGTTGCCGATCCACCCTTTTATTCTCAATCTCCTCGACCGGTACTCCTTGACTCCTTCCCAGTTAGTTCCCAATTCAATCCGAACTATCGTCGATTTTTTGGTACTCTGCCACTTGCAAGGTATTGAGGCCAGTATCTCTTTGTTCCGCAGCTTTTATACCCTTCGCAAACAGTCGGGTTGGTGGTCCTTCACCCCTAGGTCTAATAGGATTCTCAAACTGTGCCTTCCTACTTCCGTTAAAGGGTGGAAGGACAAGTTCTTCTTTGCGGACATCAGTGGGGTTCGTGGAAGTTGGAGGATACCCAACATTGACGCCAATAGGGATCCCTCCATCCTTCCACGAGATCGGATGACATTTGGGCAGCTTCTGACTGCCGACATCCCTCGGTGTAATATGCTCTTAGCCAAGGAGAACCTCCGTCTTGCCGGCCTAATTCCCGCGAGGGGTGAGCACTCAATCACTCGCCTCTCTTCTCCTCCCTTTGCTTTTCTTTTTCTTTTCTTCCCTTTTTTCCTCTCTTCTTTTTTTTTTTTTTTTTTTTTTTTTTTAACCATCCTTCGCCTATGTAGGGATGGCGCCGACACTTCATGAGCTTAAACAGGCGGCCACCAGGAAGAGGAAGGCTGCAGGGAATGCGCCTCCTGCCGAAAGAAGGGCCATTGCTAAAGTTCCGAGGGCCGACACGGGGAGGGTTGGTGTCGGGAAGGCCGACGCGGGGAAGGCCGACACTGGAGGGGCTAAAGTCGTGAAGCCCCTGCGTACAAAGGTTTTGAAGAAGGGCGGCCCTAAAAGGGCCGACGCTGGGGAGACCGAGGCCAAGGGGGCCAGAACTGTGGAATCCTCGTATGCAGGCGAGGCAGCCCAAGCTCAGGCTGACGAACCTGTCATGGCAGACGCGGGAAGGGCCGAGACCGGCGGGGAGGTGGAATGGAGTCAACTGGAGAGAGGATCTCCAGCTTCAGCTCCTCCCATTATCCTACTCGACCTTTCTCCCGAGGGGAAGGCGTCGTCGCCCTTGCCCAAAGCCTTAGAGACGGATGAAATTCCTGCAGCAATGGTGACAACTCCAGCCGCTACCCTGCCCCCCACGGGGGCAACAGCCGAAGTGCCTCCGCCAGCCAAGGAGTCGGAGGCGGCAGGCTCAGAGGCAGAATCAGCCTCTGTAGGCCCGACGCCCAGGGAAGAGAGGGGCGTCGATCCTTCCTTCCAGTCGTTGTTGGCAAACCACGGCCGCTGGGCTGCACGGACCGTGGAGGAAGCCGTGGTGGTTCAGGTGCAAGAATATCTCCGGGGTCAGGGGAGAGTCGCCTTCTTCCGCGAAGCATCGGTGGCGCATCTCTGGGTGAGCTTCTGCGCCATTATCATCTCTTTCCCTCCCCCTTTCTTTTTCTCATCTTGATATTTCCTCCAGGCCTTGAATTCTCTTGTCGCCCTTAAAAACCTCTAGACCCTGAGCGATACCGCCATCGAACAAGCACACGAGGAGATGTTGTCCCTCCAAGTCAAGGCGGAGAAGTCGGCAATGGCTCTGGAGGACACTCGGGACACTCGGGCCACCCTGAAGGGTAAAATTGATGTCGCCCGGCTACGAGCCGAAAAGGCCGAGTATGCGCTAGAGGTTGCTCAGCGCCGCGTAGCCAATGAGCTAGATAATGCTCAGGTGGCCGAGGAAAAACAGAAAGCGGCCGAGGAGAACCAAAGGGCAACCGAAGAGAAGCTGAAGGCGGCAAAATTGGAGGTGTGCGTTTTGAAGACCCAACTAAGTTCTGCCGCCGCTGAGACAAATGCAGCCCAAGAAGCCACCCGCCAGTACATAGCCAAAATTGCAGATCTGAAGGCGGCAGTGGCAAAGGCCCAGAAGAGGGCCATCGAGGCTGAAAAGAAGGGGGCCGAGGCCGTAGAAGATTTTAAAAAATCCAAAGCCTTCGACAAGGAGGTGGCCGAGTCAGCGGCGCTTGCTTATGACGCCGGCTTTCAAGACTGCAAAGATAAAATCCAGGAGCTCTACGACCTGGAGGATATTGAGGGACTGAAGCCTGATGATGTCCCTGAGGATGATGCCTCGGCTTCGGATGGCCATTAACAGCTTTTGGTTTCTCTTTTGTATCGATCTGTGCCTGACATGAGTCGGCGACTTTGTAGCCTTATAACTATCAATGAATGCTTTTAATCCCTATTTCGCCTCTTTGGTTATAATTAGCTTTATTTGTTCAAGCTGTCATGAATCACCAACCAATAAGGCTATATAGGGTAGGTTTCGCGAAATAGGACCGTAAGCCGTGACATTGTCTCAAGTGTTGGTACAAGGCCAACATTCGGTGGCGACGCAGGACGTCAGTCTTTATTGCCGACGCTGGGCGCCGGTCTTTGGCTGCCGGAGCGGGTCTGGTCTTCATTGCCGACGCTGGACGCCGGTCTTTAGTATGCCGACGCTAGACTCCGGTCTTAGTGCCAACGCGGAGTTGGTCTTTAGTGTGCCGACGCTGGGCGCCGGTCTTTGTTGCCAACGCGGAGTTGGTCTGATGCCAACGCGGAGTTGGTCTTTGTTGCCGACGCTGGGCGCCGGTCTTTGTTGCCAACGCGGAGTTGGTCTGATGCCAACGCAGAGTTGGTCTTTGTTGCCGGCGCTGGGCGCCGGTCTTTGGTGCCTACGCTGAGTTGGTCTTTGGTGTGCCGACGCTGGACACAGGTCTTCGGTGCCAACGCGGAGTTGGTCTTTGGTGTGCCGACGCTGGACGCCGGTCTTCGGTGCCAACGCGGAGTTGATCTTTGGTGCCGACGCTGGGTGCCGGTCTTCGGTGCCAACGCGAAGTTGGTCTTTAGTGTGCCGACGCTGGGCGCCGGTCTTTGTTGCCAACGCGGAGTTGGTCTGATGCCAACGCGGAGTTGGTATTTGTTGCCGACGCTGGACGCCGGTCTTCGGTGCCAACGCGGAGTTGGTCTTTGGTGCCGACGCTGGGCGCCGGTCTTCGGTGCCAACGCGGAGTTGGTCTTTGGTATGCCGACGCTGGACGCCGATCTTAGTGCCAATGCGGAGTTGGTCTTTGGTATGCCGACGCTGGACGCCGGTCTTAGTGCCAACGCGGAGTTGGTCTTTAGTGCCGACGCTGGGCGCCGGTCTTCGTGCCAACGCGGAGTTGGTCTTTAGTGTGCCGACGCTGGGCGACGATCTTTGTTGTCAACGCGGAGTTGGTCTGATGCCAACGCGGAGTTGGTATTTGTTGCCGACGTTGGACGCCGGTCTTCGGTGCCAATGCGGAGTTGGTCTTTGGTGCCGACGCTGGGCGCCGGTCTTCGGTGCCAACGCGGAGTTGGTCTTTGGTATGCCGACGCTGGACGCCGGTCTTAGTGCCAACGCGGAGTTGGTCTTTAGTGTGCCGACGCTGGGCGCCGGTCTTTGTTGCCAACACGGAGTTGGTCTGATGCCAACGCGGAGTTGGTCTTTGTTGCCGACGCTGGACGCCGGTCTTCGGTGCCAACGCGGAGTTGGTCTTTGGTGCCGACGCTGGGCGCCGGTCTTCGGTGCCAACGCGGAGTTGGTCTTTGGTATGCCGACGCTGGACGCCGGTCTTAGTGCCAACGCGGAGTTGGTCTTTAGTGTGCCGACGCTGGGCGCCGATCTTCGGTGCCAACGCGGAGTTGGTCTTTGGTCTTAAGCATACTCATTTAAGAACAAGACCATGTTGATTATTCATGTATCAAACCAATTCAAATTAATGACAATAGAGTTCTATTGATAGAAGTTGTCGGCATTCCAAGTGCGAGGGAGCGGTTTTCCGTCTAGCTCTTCGACTTTGTACGCCCCATGGTGAAGTGTCTCCTTGACACGGTATGGTCCTTCCCATTTTGGTGTCAGCTTGCCCTCCTCTGTCGGCTTTGACACTTCAGCTCTTCGCAGAACGAGGTCTCCCGGACGGAATGTCTTGGGTCTCACCCGAGAGTTGTAGTGCTTGGCCACTCACTGACGGAATGCTGCCATGCGAAGCTGTGCTTGATCTCGCAATTCTTCCACCAAATCCAGATCAGCCCTCAACTGGTTTGAGTTGCTTTCTTCGCAGTATAACTCCGTCCGGGGACTAGGAGCTCCTACTCCACTGGGATGACCGCCTCGGTTCCGAAGACCAAGCTGAAAGGGGTTTCCCCCGTAGGTGCTCGCGGCGTCGTGTGGTAGGCCCACAGCACACTGGAAAGTTCTTCCACCCAGCGCCCTTTGCAGCTATCTAGCCGAGCCCTGAGTCCTTGGAGGATGATGCGATTGGTTACCTCTGTTGCGCCGTTGGTTTGGGGATGCCCTACTGAGGTGAATCGATGATGGATGCCCAGGCCATCACAGAATTCCCGGAAGGCCGCATTATCAAACTGTCGACCATTGTCCGTAACGAGGGTGTGTGGTAGCCCGAACCGGCACACTACGGATTTCCAGAAGAAAGTCCTTACTTTGGCTTCCGTGATCTTAGCAAGAGCTTCGCCTCGATCCACTTAGTAAAATGGTCGACGGCCACCACTAGGAACTTGCGTTGTCCGGAGGCAGGAGGGAACGGTCCCAGAATGTCCATGCCCCACTGTGCGAAGGGCCATGGTGCAGCTAGAGGGGTCAGTTGAGACGCCGGTTGATGTTGAATGTTGGCATGCCGCTGGCAGCTGTCACATCTCTTAACGAGTTCGGAGGCATCCTCCTTCATTGTCAGCCAATAATACCCCTGACGTAAAGCTTTATATGAGCCCTGCCCCCCAGGTGGTTTCCGCATATCCCTTCGTGTATCTCCCGCAGTATATAACTGGCATCGGTGGGACCGACACACCTGAGAACAGGGTATGAGAACGACCTTCGATAGAGCTTTTCCTCCATAATGAAAAACTTTGGGGCCCGTCTTTTCAGTTTCCTAGCTTCGGCAGGGTCTTCTGGAAGGGTGCCCTCAGTAAAGTACCGGACATAGGCGTCCATCCAGGAGGGCTCCTGCTCCACTGGTGCAGTTTCTCTTGGTACTTCAATACTCGGGGCTTCTAAGTGCTCCACATAAGCCTTTTCCAACACCCCATCAGCTGAGGCGGCAAGACGGGATAAGGCGTCGGCTCTAGCATTCTCCTGTCGAGGAATGTAGCTGACGCTGAAATGTGTGAAGGGGGAAATTAGCGAGTGCACCATTTCTAAGTAGCGGGCCATGATGGGATCCCTTGCCTCGTATTCCTTTGTAATTTGGCCGGCAACCAGTTGGGAGTCGGTGAATGCCCTAAGGCGTTTCACCCCAAGCTTTCGAGCCAACCTCACGCCGGATAGCAAAGCTTCATATTCCGCCTGATTGTTAGTGGCTGGAAAGAGGAAGCGAAGTGCACATTCGGTCACAACCCCATCCGAGTTGGCCAAGATGAGGCCTGCTCCGCTCCCTTGAGAGTTTGATGCCCCATCCACATGAAGAACCCACTCATCGTCACTGGTTCCGAGGGGCTGAGTGTCCGTAGGAGGTTCTTTAGGTGGCTCCATCCCCCAAGTACATTCAACCAAAAAATTTGCCAGGACTTGAGACTTCATGGCTGAACGAGGGCGGAAAGATAGATCGAACTTCCCCAGCTTGAGGGCCCACCTTGCCAGCCGGCCGGAGGTATCTGGGCGAGCTAGGACTGTCTTCAGAGGCTGGTCTGTGATCACCGCGATCGGGTGGGCTTGGAAGTACGGCCGCAGACGCTGGGCAGACACGATCAATGCAAAAATGATTTTTTCCATGTTTGAATATCGGGTCTCTGCATCATGAAGCACCTTACTCGTATAGTATACCGGCCTTTGCGTGCCATCAGTGTCCACACGGACTAGCACAGAGCTAACAGCTTCAGGAGAGGCCGCAAGGTATAGAAGGAGTTCTTCTCCACCCGTCGGCTTGGCCAGCAGTGGCGGGGTAGATAAGAATTCCTTCAACCCTTCGAACGCCTCCTGACATTCTTTCGTCCACTCGAACTCGTTGATTCTGCGAAGCGCCTTGAAGAAAGGCAGGCACCTTTCAGCGGACTTGGATAAGAAGCGGCTTAGGGCGGCTACTCTTCCTGTTAGGCGCTGTATTTCCTTCTTATTGGCAGGAGGCCTCATGTCCAAGATGGCTTGGACTTTGTCTGGATTTGCTTCGATCCCCCTCCGGGTCACCATGAAACCCAGAAACTTCCCAGCTGTTACCCCAAATGCACACTTGCGAGGGTTCAGCTTCATCTGATACCGACGAAGGCTGTCAAAGGTTTATGCTAGGTCCGCGATGTGGTCACTGGCATGGACACTTTTTGTTAGCATGTCATCCACGTACACTTCCATGTTACGCCCTATCTGACCTTCAAAGACCTTATTCATCAGCCTCTGGTAAGTGGCTCCCGCATTCTTTAACCCGAAAGGCATTACCTTGTAGCAATATAGCCCCTTTTCAGTTATGAAGGAGGTAGCTTCTTCATCTGCCGAATTCATCCGGATCTGGTTGTATCCAGAGAAGGCATCCATGAAGCTAAGGACCTCATGGCCGGATGTAGCGTCCACCAGTTGATCAATTCGAGGCAGGGGAAAGCTGTCTTTGGGGCATGCCTTGTTGAGATCGGTGAAATCTACGCACATTCTCCAGCTTCCATTGGTCTTGCGGACTAGAACCACATTAGCCAACCATTCGGGGTAATGGACCTCCCGAATATGGCCCGCAGTCATTAACTTGCGGATCTCCTCGTCAATAGCTTTCTGTCTGTCGGGAGCAAAGTTTCTCTTTTTCTATCGGACCGGCCGACACCCTGGCTTGAGGTTAAGTCGATGGGTGATTACTTCTTCAGGGACGCCCGGCATGTTTGAGGATGACCATGCGAAGACGTCAGTGTTGGCACGCAGAAAAGTAAGAAGTTGGTGGCGTGCTTCCTCTGGGAGCAATGCTCCCACCTGAACAGCCCTTACCAAGTCATCACCCAAGGGGAGGGTTAGAAGGTGCTCTGCCGGCTCTCCCCTTCTTCCCAACTCCCTGGGATCGAGTGACTCTAAGGCTGTCGCCGACGCCGCGTTCAACGGGCTGGGAGACAAATGGTAGCAAGGCGGAAGTGGGCTTTGCTCCCCCTTCATTTCTCCGATCCCTTCATTGGTGGGAACCTTACCAATAATCTCTTAGTGGAGATTACAGCATCCAGCAGATTCAACCCTGGTCTTCCCAAGATGGCATTATAAGCCAGCGGGACCCGGACCACCAAAAAGTTTATAACCACGGTGCTCTGACATAGAGGGGTTCCAGCCATGACCGGGAGGGCAATTTCCCCCTCAACACTCACTGAATCTCCCGTGAAGCCCATTAGCGGTGTGGCAACGGGTCGGAGCAAAGACCTTGATAAATTCATCCGAACAAAAGCCTCATAACTCAAGACATCCACAGAGCTCCCACTATCAATTAAAATTCTTTTTACAGGGTGTTTGGCTATAGTCATGGACACCACGACGCTGTCGTCATGTTTATTAACTACCCCATCTAAATCCTTTCCGAAGAAAGGAATTACAGAGTCTATTCCCTCTCGCGGCCTCTTCGAACCACCATCCGCTCCCCAGGAAATCATAGCTATAGTCTTTTCAGTTGGGGCATTATCCACGCCAGCCGGGCGACTTGGAGGCACCGGGGGACCCGATGCGGGGAGATTTCCCCGTCGAACGAATTTGCCCAGGTGACCTTGCTGAACCAGCTCCTTGATGGCCTTTTTTAGATGGCGGCAGTCCTCGGTGTCGTGACCGTAGTCTCGGTGGTACCGGCAGTAAAACTCCTTGTTGCGGAGGGCCCCAGACTTCAAGGGAGCCGGACGCTTGAAATAAGGTTCCTCGATCTCCAGCAGGATGTGAGAGATGGGAGCCATGAGGGGGGTGAATTGCTCCTTGGGTACCAGTGTCTGTGACCGGCGATCTGAGCGGCGTGGAGGCTCGGGCTTTCGAGGTCGTGTGCCAGCGTGATCAGTGGGCGGTGGTTTGTTACTGGTGCTCTTGTCAACTTCCCTCCTGGAAGAATCCGCCTCGTCGGCGCGAATATACTTTTGGGCTCGGCTCAGAAGCTCAGCATAAGAACCCGAAGGCTTCTTATCCAGGGAATACGCGAACCTGGACGGGCGAAGTCCTCGTTTCAGGGCCAAAGTGGCTACGAAATCTTCTAGGTTGTACACCTCCAACGCCGCCTCCTTAAATCGAGCGACGAAATCCTTCAAGGTCTCGCCACTCTTTTGCTGAACAGCAAAGAAGCTATCTGCCACTCGCGGGATCTTTCGACAGGCATCAAAGTGAGCCAAGAAAGATCGCTCGAGCTGCCTAAATGAGTTGATGCTGCGCGGGGGCAAACGGGAGTACCACGCGTGCGCCGCTTTCCGGAGTATGGCCGGAAAGGCGACGCATAAAAGGGAGTTCGTCGCTCCTTGGACCTACATAAGGACCTTGTAGCTCTCCAAGTGGTCAAGGGGATCCGTCGTCCCATCATATGGATCCAGTTGGGGGAGACGGAACCGTGGCGGGACCGGCTCCTCCATGATATGACGGGAAAGCGGGGGGCGGCTTTCATAAGCCGTCCCATAAGGGTCGGTGATCCGGCGGCTGAGCTCGTCCAGCCGTCGGTTATACTCGTCGAGCCTTTGCTCGGCCCGGCGAGTGGTTTTCCGGAGAGTGCCACCTTGGAACGAATCAGAGGAAGGAGGTGAAGAAGACCTCCGGCGCAGAGAATGCGCCCGCCTGGATTCTCTTTTCTCCAGTCGGTGGTGGGAACGACCGGAGTGGCGAGAGGGAGACCGCCGTCGCTTCGAGGTCCCTTGATGAGGTTCGGGGGGTGATCAGTGAGAGACCTCAGGCGGGGTCCCTCCTTGGTGAGACTGGACTGTTCCCCGCACCCCTTCGTCCAGCGTAGGGGGTTGAGTTACAGCAGCCAAGTAATGTTCTTGCAGCCCCCGGACCATCGTCGTCAGATCCTGGACCTAGTGGGCTAGAACTTCAAGCCGGTCGGGTTGGCTTGTCAGTGCAGGGGACGGAGCATGGAGATTGGCCTCCGAATGCTCAGCTCTTGGGATGCGCCCGGCTGCCTGACTGGAGGAAGCCTCTTGTGCTCGCGTAGTCACCATCGTCTTCCTTGCAGAAATTGTAGGAAGAATGTTCGTCTGCTACGTGCGTTTTCCCCCTTCCTGGTGCGCCAATCTGTTGCTGCCAAATCACGAGCAATAAACGTCGGGTAGGCTAGGATGGCTACGTGCGCAGAGAGGTTGCCGTCTTCCTTCTAGAGCCTGCAAAAAGTTCCGGACCGGTGGTTCCGGTGGGGACCCTTCGACGCCCAAGTCAGTGAGTCGTAGAACAGGGATGTTGCTGCCAAATCACGAGCAATAAACGTCGGGTAGGCTAGGATGGCTGCGTGCGCAGAGAGGTCGCCGTCTTCCTTCTAGAGCCTGCAAAAAGTCCCGGACCGGTGGTTCCGGTGGGGACCCTCCGACGCCCAAGTCAGTGAGTCGTAGAACAGAGATATAATTTTGGTAGAATTCTTAGAGAGGAAGCCAGAGAGAGTCCCCTCGCATGGAGCTCGGGTCCTCTTTTTATACCTGTTGGGGTCCCGTTTACCTCGCTCTGTTGGAACAGTCGAATCTTTCCCGTTGCGATGTTTCATCGAACGGCAAGTTGTTGGGCTGTTGCTGGATAGTGGCCGCTTATAGCGGTAACCGCCGATCAAGCTAACACTCGCCCGTGATTTTGGTGGGCGAGGTGCTCGGCAGTGGACCTTAGATCACGGGATCCGTTGTGTGAGACTGGTCTTTGTGCACGTGGATAGTGCTGAAGGCCGACGCTGGGAGTCGGGGCTGGAGGCCGGCGCTGGAGGCTGACGCTGGATGGCCATCGCTGGAGGGCCAGAGCCAGTCTCAGCGCTGGGGCCGACGCTGGTGGCCGGCACTGAAGGCCGATGCTGGGGGCCAGTGCCGGAGGCCGGAGCCAAAGTCTCAGCACTGGAGGCCGGCGCTGAGAGCCGACGCTGGGGACCAGTGCCGGAGGCCGAAGTCAAAGTCTCAGCACTGGAGGCCGGCGCTGGGGGCCGTCGCTGGGAGCCGACGCTGGGGTCGGTGCTGGAGGTATTGGGTTTTGTTGTCACATCATTGCTTTCGAAAACCGCGCGAAAGATAATACTATCCCGGGAAAACGGCCAGCCGTATCACTTACCTATCGACAATAAAACATATAAGGGGCTTTGTGTTTAGAATATGCTAGGGAATAAAGGCCCTGGACTAGATGTTTTCCCTATATATGTTTTCATTAAACTTCTAGGATGACCACAAAAGCAACCTAAACTTTTCCATATAACCAACATGTTGCTGAAGTGAATAAAGCGAACTTTACCACCCAAAGCTAAGGAGCAACAAAGCATAACACCACTTGATTTTAAGACCTCAAGTTTGCTTTGCAAATTTACAAAGGTCCTAGCAGCACCCTTGCCCTTGAATGAGGAAGTATTTGGTCAAGTCTATGTCCTAAAACAACAGTGCCTTATCTTTTATTGGTTGGTTTCTAGTGACCCATGAATTATTAAATGCCAAGCCAAGGGTGAGAAATCTTGGTTTCCATAAGGAGGTCTTCACCATAAATAACTCTTGTTTGTCATGACTAACATGGATTTCTGGGATAAATAGTTAAGTGAGAACATACAATTTGCACATCATCAACTTTTTCCTTGTAAACAGTTTCCTTCAAGGATTCTGGATCAACAAGGGCATCCGGCACGTGAAGATACACCCTTTTACCACTTAAACATGAATTGTAAAGTACTCAATAAATATTATCAACAGAATATATTATAAGAAATTAACTATAATGACTGACTTCCAATATCCTTTATTTTTCCATTTATTTTAGGTTTATGGTGGTTAAACCTACTGTGAAACCTTAAAATTCTTCAATGCTTCCAAAAAACTTAGCATGGTGGGAAGTATTCTCGTATTTGTTTTGCCAGATTATCTGCCACTTCAACCTCTAAGATTCAAAGACAGGCACTTGCATATAAGACATGCATACTTGTGTATGTATTGTAGGTACATATGTACATGCATATGTATAGATACGTGCATACATATATCACTGACTACTAGATGGTACTTGCATTCAAAAAATAGCACCTGTCACATAAATTAAAGCAAAGTAAAAGTACAGCACTTGTGCAGTAAGTAGCTGGTGCATTAACATGTAGCAATGAAACAAAGTGCCATAGCTGCATGAAAGAATCTTCTGGCATGACACTCCAAAAAATTGTGTCTGGCAAAAGTATGGTGGTATTTTCGAGATCCCAATGAGAATTATGCCTTACTTGGCTGTACCAAAGTGCCTAGAAATGTTGAGGACTCCGGAAATCCTGGAAACTAGAGTGAACAGATAAGATTGATGTCTCGACAAGGTGCTATACATGAATAGAGCTCTAGGAGTTACACCAAAAACAAGTGATGGGGAACCCATCAGAATGTCATGGTCCTGCATGATGAAGAATTGAAGAGGGACCAATAAAGAGAGACAATCTAATCTTCATGTAAGGATTTTGTATTAGGGAACACCCAAGCTAACTTTGGCAAGAATTGTGAAAAAGAACAAGAAAAAGGTTAGAATAACATCAGCAGTAGTCCTAAATAATAAGTTATGGGATTTATAAAGCCAACAAATTTAACTGGGACATGGCTTGGTGGATATGGTCTTTTTTCATTTTTGGTAGTACAGATGGGTATGGTCACTGCTATAATATGTATAGCAACAAACCTACAAGCAAACCTGGGCAATAGCACCATTTTAGAGGTTGATTTGCAGGCATTGCTCTTAATACAGATTATACACTAACTAGGCAGCAAATTTCATGTGAGACAGAGAACATACCACCTCTTAAGGACAATGGCTTTCTTTCTTGATAAGATGTAGATAGACTTCTGAATTTTGGACATGTTGCAGAGGCACGAATGGGAGGGACATATGCCAAAGAACGATTACGTTTGACGTTGCAAGGCCCTAGTTTTATGGCTGGGCTCCCAAAAGCCACATGTTTATTCAGAAGCATGTTGTCCCACGAACCTAGAAAAGAAAATATTGTTATGAACCTTTAAAGGCCATAAATTAAAATACTCGTGCTCAAAATGAAATTTTGTCCAGCATAAATAAGTAACGAGCATATAATAATGAATGACAACACAATATATATGAGTCAACATGAAAGACATTTGAAATTCATAATTCATCACATATTATGCTTAATATGGAACATGCATGGACTGATTTACCATATTTCCAAGGAGATAGTTTGTGATCTTAGTTATGATACATATGTACATACATATGACTTATATGATTTATTTTCTTACTTCTTTGATGAAAATATGCACACAACGACACATGTAGCAAGGCTGTCAGCCCATCCAGAAATAAGATATTACCTTCTGACATATCAAGTCAAGCATTCAACCTCTATAATAAATATGTATCAACGCAATTGTAGGTCAGCATTCCAAGAGAACAAATGCAACTATCAAACCTATCTATGAAATGCATAGATGACTTCATAGTACATCAATGCAGTAATAGAAAGCCATCTGATAATAATTATAAAAAAAAAATCTAGCATCTGCTTGGTAACCCCCACCCAGAGACATGCATGCTAACCCAAGCATTAAAGGGTACCATATAACGTTGGAGGAAGAGAAGAAAGAGGATAACTGCGCTTCATAGAGATAAATCCAATCACATATGCAAAAGAAAAAAAGAAAACATGAAGAAAAAGAAGATATTAACTCATTACTGTTCATACTACAGGAATATAGCAGGATAGCAGACTGCAAACAAATAACTTGCATAGAGGTGTACGCTAGGGAGTCAAAGTACCAAATCTATGTTGTGACTGTCATTATTCAACCACCTCTAAAAAAAAAATTAAAAAAAAAAATCTTGCTTTGCTATTTAAAAAAAGTTATGACTGAGACAAGCTTAGATTCATCCAACTAACAAAAAATTTGCATCGCTCAAATTAATGGCCAGTCACAAAAAAAAACGCATGGAAAAAAAAAATCATTTTCTTGGTATGAGGAAAAAAATTACACCCCTCCCAAACTGCCCCACACTCCTATCCCTAAATGGAAAATGATCTCTCCCCATCTCTGCCCCTGCGGTTCCTTATTATTCATAGGAAATCCCCAATCCCCCCACCGTCAGAATTAATCATCAACTTTGGGCCTACTTCTATTATATTAAAAAAAATAAAGCCCCAAATCAGTGGACATTTAAAATAAATGACCCAAATTTAAGAGTCTAAAGGGTAAACCAATGGAGGTATATTTAGGAAACAACTATTTAATAACAATATAAAGTTAATTTTACATTCGGGTATATTTATGTCTCAAGGATGGGTTTGGGGATGGAGACTTCGCCATTCCTATCCTCGAACCCGATGGAATTTCAAAAATTCGCTTCATTCTCACTTAATCCCTCCAAACCCACTCTTGCCACAACAGTTTTCGTAAGGATCAGGTTTTCCCATCCCCATTGCCATCCCTAGTAACAATAGCGATATCTCATATACACAGAAGACAAATTTGATTGTGTATCTTAGCATCCAGCTTGACAAGAGATAAAGTACAAAAAATGGGAATAGGTAGAAGAAACTAAGAATTTTAACCAAACTATACAATAAAGTATTCAGTGTGATATGATAGAAAATGTTCGAATGCAATGTTACTAAGTTGTTTCACATCATGGATAAGTATCACTGCTAATAAATTAAAAATTAATGTATTAAAAATTAATTTGAATGTCGACTTAGTCCTGAATAGAGCATAGTGGAGGAAGCAAATTCATGTAGCCGACCCCATGTCGTTGGGAAAAGGCTTAGATGAGTTGAGTTGTATGTAACCACTCTTGAATTCATACTTAAAGTATGGCCACAAGTACACTTCAAAAGGTGCAATGTTGGTGAAACAATTGATGGACATTAAAAAGTGGCCATCAGCACAAATCACAAAATTTAAGATTGATTATCCGAACATATACTCCTAATTAGAACTTAAAATCAAGTTCAAGCATATTATTTGTCACAAAATTTTTAATGCCTTCACTCTTGAGCAAACTCTAAAGAATAACTAAACCCCACTTTCAATTATCACAAGATTCATGTGAGAAGCATGTTGGATTCAATTTTGGAAGAATCTCACTCTCCTCTTAAGAATCCATGGTCCAAGAATCAATCTAACATGTGATTTGTACGAGACATTTCCAACTCACAATGACATGTTCCAAGATGGACATGCATATGCAATAAAACTAGCTACAAGGAATGTTAGCACCTGTTCCTCTCCTTAGCAAAGGCACAACACCTGCACACAAGCATGCAAAATCTTTGCCTTCACTTAGGAACTTACTCCAACCTATTATAAACTTGAGCACTAACTAAAGATTTCACAAGGCTTGTGGGAGGCCTTTGCTTATTAGCAACCAACGCCATGTGCTCACAGGATTTGACAATAATCTAAGGTTCACATCCAGTGGATTTTTACTTTGCCTTACAATAGTGGAAAACTTGAGTTATAAGGCTAGAGAAATAAAAAGTAGCTGAAGCTAATGCACAAGTCACATATATTGTATAGAAATCGAAAGGGTTAAGAAAAAGTACATGATATATGGGAAAACACTGCACCATTCTTGTATTTACTAGAATTTGATTATTTATCCTCAACAGCTTTTTTTTTTTTTAATATTCGTGGTCCCCTTGACTAATGGAAGGCTTACCTTTTTAACTTTTTCTTTAATGATTGAAGGCTTTTTCTCCACTTCAGTCTTCACCTATTTGCCTCCTCCCTCCCTCATTTTTGACCACCATCATCAAACTCATGATGGCTAGATCATAAGATTTCTATCTCCATTTCTTTCTCTTGTCCAGTCAAACACTTGGATACATATCTAAATCTGATTCCCATATTCATGCCCATGCAACACTAATTACAGTCACTCAAAGAAACCCCCTCTAACACCAGCTGCTACCTTTCTTCGAAGTATGACCAGCTGGTCTTTCCATAAGACGTCCCCCTCATTTGCAGACTAATCAGCTACCATGTTCCCTTCATTGCGATTGTGAGATATAGTAATATGCTTGAGGGGACAACATGCTCTTGTTTCAGTAACCCACAAAGTACATGAATGATTTAGCAAGAACCAGAGGGTTAAAGATTCATTTGCAGGATCTTTGCCATAGACACCTAGATAGGTTTTAACTCACTTCTTCAGATAATATCAATATGCAGTTTAAGGATGACATGTGCCTAACTAAAATAGAATATTGAAATAGAAAAAGAGAAACCAACCTTCGAAGATCCTGTTCTGTGGGTATCAATCCTCCTAGTTATCCCAATGAAGAACACTTGTTGGTCTAAATTCTCTTCACATTCATAGTTATACACACCCACAAATATAGTTACCAATAAATGCCAAGATAACAACATATAACGAGCAACTATTAATTCCTAAATCTCATAATTATTTTCAAATTATAACTTCAAATAGAATGAGTACATAACAAAGATAGTGAGAACAACCTATAACGAACAACTATTAATTCCTAATTATCATGATTATTTTCAAATTATAACTTCAAATAGAATGAGTGCATAACAAAGATAGCGATGATGAATGAATTCGCAAGAGAGTTTTTGCGAAATAGTAAATCGTTCTCCATAAAATTTCTAGCCTCACTTGCTCATAATATGGCTCTTTTTCAAACCATAGCCCTCAAAAATTTCACTGATTACCGAATTGCATCAAACATCTAGACCTTTCCTCAAGTACATAATGTCGTGATTCATAAAGAATATCTTTTCTATAATCCAAATAGAACAGAAAGACTTATAGAAGCCTAAAAACCAAATAAAATCAACAGAAACCAAGAACATGCTCTCTTTTTTTTTTTTTAACCATCGGAATCCTCTGGATGCCACGGTGAACAGTGTGATCGTTTCTTTAGCCAACAAGTAAATAAGAAAAAATGTTTTTAAAAATAAAAGAAAACCTAGAGCATGCTTATTCACCATTGAATTTCCCACGATACGAAACAAACCGATCGATTGCTGAAGATTCCGTGGATTAATAAAGCAAAATATTAAGGAATTTACAGAATTAACGCCGGAAAATTACAGTTACTCGAAACTTCTCAGCAGATGGCATAAACAAATAAGAAGAAAATCTTCGTTCATTCAAAAACACTAACAACACCCCGCCAATATGAACCAAATGCTTGACGAAGCGGTGAAGATCGTGAGTTTCTGATCTGAAAAAATAAAAATCAAAATCAAAAAGAGAAAAACGTTAGAAATTTACAGAACGGTGCGCCCTTCTTCCGCCCCGCTCTCCCTCCTCCTCTTGCCTCCTTCCACACGAAACCTCTCGTGAAAAAGAGCAGGGAGAGCGCAGAGGCGTTTTATACTTCTGATACCGCCCAACCTGGCCGGGCCCGCATTTTTTATACCACAATCCAAAGTCCAAACCGATCCAGGCCCGACCAGAGTAATCCCAGCGTTTGGCAACCCAAACTAATCTATTCGTCATGATATGAAAATATAAAATTATTAACCATATAAGGTCAAGACAATTCCTTTTATTATCATTATTTCATATTAGCTATTATATATTATATTATATCCCTGCATGTCATATCATATCATTATTGATATTGTAAATAATAGATAATGAGGGCCATTTAGTATTATTATGTTATAATGATAATATCTTTTATTTATATTATTATTATATTATATTAGAGTAAGATATAACTTAATAATAATATATTGTAATACTACAATACCATCTATTATTATGTTGCATTATATTACATTATATTATTATAATATAATTTATATTATATATTATTGTATTTGTACTCTATCAATTATAGTATCACCTATAATACAAGATTTTTTTTTTGGGTATTCTTTTTCTTTGGATAGGCAGTGTTTTTTGAAGTCTAAAAATAAATCTAAAAGCATTGGATTGTAGTCATCATGATCCCAAATCGATTATCTCATGCCAAACCTCTCTTGTTCCTAAGCATCAATAAGTCCCCATATATCAATTACAGATAGGTTTATTTTTCATAAACAAAAGTAATTCTACAAAACAAAAGTTTCAATTAACTGTCAACCAATTCAGCGCGTAGTATTGACTATCCCTGCATAGTAGTTATCGAAATATGGTTCATATTTAACTACCGACCCGTAATCATTCGGGCACTCCATGGAAACATTGACTAATCCCTACATAGCAATTAGCTTCCCTCATTCCTTTTGTCGAGCATAATGATACGAATCTTCTAGCTTTAATGAGTTCCAATATGCAGCACCAAACAATTCTTTCTTGGTTCGAAAGGTGCATTTTTAAAACTGGGTAACATCAAACGGCTCTAAATTTGAGGGTTCAACTAAAGCCAAATGCAAGGGAAAGTTCATTTATACTGTTATTAACAAAATTATTTTATCAAGTAATAGGGACATTATAGATATAAATATTCCATTAATGATGTATCAATGTTCAACTAAAATACTTATATGCATCAAAATCCTCAAGTTCGGCGGGGTTAATGCATTAAAAGAGGACAAATTTTAGCAAATGATGTGGCTATTGGTGAGGAACTCACTTTAGAAAAAAATATATTAGTAGCTTATATGCCATGAGAAAGTTGCCATTCTAAAGATGCAATATTAATTAGCTAACATATGGTATATGAAGATATTTAGACTTTTTTTTGCATCTAAGAATGTAAAAAGCCGGAGCCCTGAAAGAATTATCAAATAAATAAAACATCTTGAGGCTCATTTACTTAAAAATTTAGACAAAAATGAAATCGTATGGGATCTTGTGTTTTTATTCTTTGAAAGATAGATTATTACGAATTATACTTGGCATTCAAGTATCTGCTGCAAAAGAAACTTCTCTAAAACTACCTATAGATGAAAGAGGTCGCGATATTGATGTGAGATGGATTAATAAAAAAAAGAGGACTCCGATTATAGTTCAGAAATGATTCATATATATATATATATATATATATATATATATATATATATATATATATATATATATCATAGAAATCTGAAATTAAAATAGGTAATAAAGTAGCTAGAAAATATGAGAACAAAGATATTATTTTCAATTGCCTAGACAAGATATGTCCCAATTGCATGATAAGATACTTGTTGATATGATCTTCAATCCATTAGAAGTATTCGTAAGATAGATATTTGAATGTTCGCTCATATTAGCAAGGGATTTACTATAGAAATATTATTAAATAGCATCTTTTGATGAGAAATACGAATAAGAAACTTCGAGAAAACTTATATTTTTTGAATCATATGAACCCTACAAGCAAACAAAAAATTTATAGATATTTGAACCCAAATATCTATAATAAAATAAAATATTTAATGAAAGAACAAGGGATCTTTTGAACCAAAAAATCGGTTCATAATTAGCCGCCAACCTGCAATCATTCCAACACTCCAAGGAACCATGGAAGAGATGAAGAGGCTGGTTGAATAATATCCTATACCGAATCCAGATGGATTGCATGAAAAATCAGCCTTAAGAAAAGCCATTAGTTAAACTTGTAACACATCCATAAGAAAATCAGCAAAATTTTAGCCCAGGTGAAACCAGATGAGACCCAATCAAATAGTTCACACATTATATGCAACAGATAAATCATTAGGCATCCAACCACACGCAATGGCCATGGCCTGAAGGGCTGTGTCTAGTCTAGAAGCAGTGCCATTATGACATGAAACCGTAAGAAGTGCGGTCACTCCTTCCTCTTCACCACCCCAGTATAAGCTATGAACAGAACCCCCATCATGAACCAGTTGGGCAACAGTGCTATCGTATCAAAGAAGGGTTTGTTAGGGAACTCAAAGCCTTCAACGACGTGATGGAGTTGGTACGCTGTATCGGCATAAGACCATACATTACATAGTGGAGAGGAAGGAGATATGGAATACAAGCTAATTAAGGTCCTCCACCACCATTTGGGCTTGCTGGTCATTTTCGGATAGGTAAAGAAACTCTTTGATGCTTTACAGACCATCGAGCTTCTAGGCCTCACCATCCTGTTCCTGTCCGGCAAAGCCATCAATTTTGCAACATACCCATGGTCTCCACTTAGAAAGGAAGTTGATGCCCCCGAAAGGTGTCGAGTGAAGCCTCCTGCCAGGGAATTTTTATTTGCACCGCTCGGATTGCTCAGTGCACCCCTCTAAATTTTTGTTTTAAAAAAAAATCATAAACTACCCTTAGTATCCCATCTCCCTTCCTTCTCTGGCACCGACGCCCCCCTCCCTGGCACCACCCCTCCATCCCTTCTCCCGCCCTTGTCTCCTCTCTTTCCATCCCTGACACCGTCCCCCACCCACCCCCTCCCCTCCTCCCCATTGGAACCATCAGACCTAGAACGTTCCCCTATATGAGATTTTTAAGAGGAGCATGGGGTTCAACCTGGATGAGGTCCTGGAGGCTTAGTCCTTTGCCTTGTTATGGAGTTGCAATGGACACAAAAAGCCGCTTATAGCATAGGATAATTCTCTCTTTACATTCTCTAGCCTTCAGGCAATGTCCTTTCATTGTTTCTCCTTTTCATGCTGGTATAAGTGGCGGTGCATCCTGAGTCAAGTGGACTCAGGATGGGAGGAGAGGAGACTGGAGGAGGGATAAAGGGGGCGGTGCCAAGGAGAGGGGAGGAGAGGGGGGAGGCACTGGTATCAAGGAAGAGAGGGGGGTGGGTTGAGAAGACGGGGATAGTTTAGGATTTTTAAAAAAAAAATTAAGGGATGCACTGAGCAATCCGAGTGGTGCAAATAGAAATTCCCCTGTTGCCATTTGAAACACAACAAATAAGACCATAAAGCCACAATCATTGGGAAATGACACCCAGAACTCATCTTACTAGCTTGCTCACATCAATATCAACTACCAGGCAAATTTGCAGCCTTTTATATTGCAATGATGATAGACCAACTTGAACGATAGCAATCAGATTCTCCCATAAATTTCACGATCTTACATGCAAAAGTTCTTTCCCATTGCATATTAATTTTGGATTATGGAATGCATGTGTTGTTTCACCAGATATATCTGATATGGATAATGAGCAAAATAGTTAAACTAAATAAATAAAAGGCAGCTTGGACGGCCCCCAATCCGTCTGGACGGCCCCCAGTCCTGGACGGCCCCCAGTCTTGGGCGGGCGGCCCCCAGTCTTGGGCGGCCTCCGGAGTCTGGGCGGCCTCCGGTCCTAGGCGGCCCCTAGAGTCCGGACGGCCCCCAGTCCTGGGCGGCCCCCAGTCTTGGGCGGCCTCCAGAGTCTAGGCGGCCTCCGGTCCTAGGCGGCCCCTAGAGTCCGGACGGCCCCCAGTCTTGGGCGGCCTCCGGTCCTAGGCGGCCCCTAGAGTCCGGACGGCCCCCAGTCCTGGGCGGCCCCTAGAGTCTGGACGGCCCCCAGTCTTGGGCGGCCCCCAGTCTTGGGCAGACGGCCCCCAGTCTTGGGCGGCCTCCGGAGTCTAGGCGGCCTCCGGTCCTAGGCGGCCCCTAGAGTCCGGACGGCCCCCAGTCCTGGGCGGCCCCTAGAGTCTGGACGGCCCTCAGTCTTGGGCGGCCTCCAGAGTCTAGGCGGCCTCCGGTCCTAGGCGGCCCCTAGAGTCTGGACGGCCCCCAGTCTTGGGCGGCCCCCAGTCTTGGGCAGGCGGCCCCAGTCTTGGGCGGCCTCCGGAGTCTAGGCGGCCTCCGGTCCTAGGCGGCCCCTAGAGTCCGGACGGCCCCCAGTCCTGGGCGGCCCCCAGTCTTGGGCGGCCTCCAGAGTCTAGGCGGCCTCCGGTCCTAGGCGGCCCCTAGAGTCCGGACGGCCCCCAGTCCTGGGCGGCCCCTAGAGTCTGGACGGCCCTCAGTCTTGGGCGGCCCCCAGCCTCAGGCGATCCCCCGGTTTAAGAATAATCCCCACGTCAGAACCATTAAACGAGATAAGCCGTCATATCCGGAACAGAAATCGAGAAATGCTAAACATCATCACGCCTTAAATGGTTCGCATAAGACAAACACCAAAAGGAGACATTGAACCTCTATTTTAGAGCCAGATCCCTTTTCCCTCACTCTGACGTCTCCACTATCCCTGACATTCCTTTGGGATAATCAAGATCATCATGAAAAAGGATGTCTTCATGAGCAAGTTTCTTAATATCCTTATTAAGTATTAATCACTGAATGACCACGTAATACAAGATGAACACTTATCCTACACGTGGACCTCCGAAATTAAAACAAAAAAGAGAAAATAATAATAAGAACACGTACAAGAAAAAAAGGATAAAAGGGAGGAAGGAGAAGGGGAAGAGGGCGGTTTTTCTTCCTTCGAAAAAGAGATCCTGAAAACCATAAACAAAAAATCGGGTGATCCAGCATCAACAGATTGGCGCGCCAGGAAGGGGGCATCGTCGGAGCGGTGAGGCATTCCTGTTCACGATTCCACGAACATGAGTTCCAGATCTCTAGAAGAAGACCCCGTTGATTGGTCTGGGGGGCATCTCTCGCCTCCTAACCACGATTTTGCAGCCCTTAGCCCTTCTCAGCCGGCGAAACCAAGCTCTCCGGTTCTTTCTCCACCGTCACCGGTTCCGGCTATTCCTCAGGATCCATTGTCGGTCCTCACCCAGCAAGTTCAAACTCTCGTCGGGATAGTTCGACAGATGCAAGAGCATCACTCTCGAGGAGCCCACCGCGGCCTGAGCCACCTCTATTACCTAGGTCAGCTACTCCTGTTAGCCGACATCAGCTCGAAGAAGATCTCCTCCGGCAAAACCTCTTCACTCTTATTCTCTTGGAAGGCGATGCTCTCAAGGCTCTGATGATGGTTCACGTTCTGTCTCCCGTTCCCCTAGCAGCCCACCTGAGGGGCGACGACGGGGAAGGAGCCATATGCGGATCATCGTCGGTGGCGCCGCCAGTCTCCTTCCGGTTCTCCTGAACCAACAGGAGGACGTATAGCAGACAGAATGCAAAAGCGTCTGGAAGAGCAAGATCGCAGCTGGAGGAGCTCAGTCAAAGAATTAATAATCAGCCGGGGTCGGACTATGATACTCGCCCCCCTCTCACTCGACGGATTATGGAGGAACCCATTCCAAGAGGTTCCGATTTCCTCAGCTGGACCCTTATGATGGCACCACCGATCCCCTAGACCATTTGGAGAGCTATAAGGCCATCATGCAAGTCCAGGGGGCGCCGGATGCTCTTTTATGCGTGGCCTTTCCGGCCACCCTTCGAAAGGCGGCCCGGGTCTAGTATTCTCATCTGCCCTCACGCAGTATTGACTCTTTCTGGCAATTAGAGAGATCTTTTCTGGCTCATTTCGACGCTTGTCGAAAAATTCCGCGAGTAGCAGACAGTTTATTCTCCGTGCAGCAGCAGGAAGGAGAATCTTTAAAAGATTTTATAACCCGCTTCAAAGTAGCGGCCTTAGAAGTCTATCATCTTGAAGATGCTATAGCCACTTTGGCTCTAAAACGGGGGCTCCGACCCTCTCGTTTTACTTACTCTTTAGACAAAAGACCTCCTTCTTCTTATGCTGATCTTCTAAGTCGAGCGCAGAAGTATATCCGCGCCGACGAAGCTGACTCATCCAGGAGAGGTACACAGGGAAGAACTAGCAAGAGATCTACTCGACCGGAGCTGGACGAACCTCCTTCCAAGAAGCCAGAACCTTTGCGCCGACCAACTGATCGCCGCAAGAATCAAGCTCCCAGGGAGGACCATCTTACACCCCTCTTAGCACCTCGAACTCATATCCTTATGGAAATTGAAAACGAGCCCTATTTACGGCGTCCGCCTCCATTGAAGAAGGGCACTGCCCGCGATAGAAGCCGTTATTGCCGTTTCCATAGGGATTATGGCCATGACACTGAAGAATGTCGGAACTTGAAGCAGGCCATTGAAGAGCTAATTCAGAAAGGATACCTTGGGCAATACATCCAGAAGAAAGAAGCTCCTCCTGTACCAGCCTTGATGGGGCCTCCTCCCGTTCAGGCCAACATCGATAATCCCCCAACGGAGAGGATGGTAGGTATGATTTCTCGCGGAGAAGTTTCATCTTCTAAGAGATTGAGAGGGGGTGAGGGGTTAGATGATGTAATCCCTTCTGGGGGGGATATAGCGGGCAATAATATTGTAAAAGATGACAGCGTCGTCGTCTCAATGACGATTGCTAGGCATCCTGTAAAAAGAATCTTAATCGATAGTGGGAGCTCCGCTAATGTACTTACTTATGATGCATTTCTTCGGATGAATCTTTCTCTGGATTCTCTTCGGCCCGTAGTCGCCCCTCTAGTTGGCTTCACCGGAGATTCCATCCGAGTGGAGGGCGAGGTTACGTTGCCAGCTACAGCGGGATCGCCGCCGTGTCAAAGCACGGTCATGCTGGATTTTCTGGTGGTTCGGGTCCCTCTGGCTTACAACGCCATTCTCGGCCGCCCGGGCTTGAACATATTAGATGCAGTCATATCTACTAAACGCTTATTGGTGCAGTTCCCCGCCAAGCAAGGAATCGGTGTAATGCACGGAGAGGTGAATTCGGTCAGACCTTGCTATCACCTAGCTCCTAGTCCTCAAATGGCCAACATTCCTCCAGTCGCCGAGTCGTTTGACCCCAGAGAAGTTGAGCGGAGAGGAGAACCAGCGGAACTTCTAATATCTTATCCCCTGGGGGATGATCACACTAAGATCGTACAGATTGGTGAACTCCTCTCCCCTGAGGTCCGGGACCAGCTCCTAGATTTCTTATCAATGAATGCAGATGTCTTCGCTTGGAAGGTAACGGATATGATCGGGATCCCTCCGGAGGTGATTACTCATCAGCTCAATATTAACCCGAACTGCCGTCCTGTTCGCCAGAAGAAACAAAGCTTTGCTCCTGAGCGGCAGAGGGCTATTGACGAAGAGGTGGACAAATTGCTTATGGCCGGTCATATCCGAGAAGCCCGATATCCCGATTGGTTGGCCAATGTAGTTATGGTCCGGAAAGCCAGCGGAGGATGGAGAATATGCATTGATTACACTGACCTGAACAAAGCTTGTCCTAAAGACAGTTTTCCGCTGCCCCGGATCGACCAGTTAGTAGATTCAACCGCTGGCTATGAACTTCTTAGCTTCATGGATGCTTTCTCAGGGTACAACCAGATAAAATTAGACCTCTCAGATGAAGAGCATACTTCTTTCATCACCGAGAAAGGTATTTATTGTTACAAGGTAATGCCCTTCGGGTTGAAAATGCAGGAGCTACATATCAGAGGCTGATGAACAAAGTCTTCAAGGATCAGCTCGGCCGCAACATGGAGGTATATGTAGATGATATGCTGACAAAAAGCACCCACATCACTGACCATGTCGCTGATTTGCGGAAAACTTTCCACAACCTCCGGCTCCATAGAATAAAACTCAACCCACGCAAATGTGCATTTGGAGTCACTGCAGGAAAATTCTTGGGTTCTTAGTCACACGGCGAGGGATTGAGGCAAATCTAGAGAAAATTCAAGCCATCCTCAATATGAGACGGCCTATGTGTAAGAAAGAGGTACAACAACTCACTGGAAAGATAGCAGCGTTAAGCCGATTCTTATCCAGATCAGCCGAGAGATGTTTACCTTTCTTTAAAGTCTTACGTAAGGCAGATGACTTTGAGTGGACAGAAGACTGTCAGCAAGCATTTGAAGAGCTTAAGGAGTTCTTGTCCACACCTCCCCTGTTATCCAAACCGGAGCAAGGGGAAAAGCTCTTTCTATATCTTGCGGCTTCTTCGGAGGCCGTTAGTTCCGTCCTGGTGCGTATCGGCGATCACGCCGTTCAGCAACCTATATATTATACCAGCAAGGTGCTTCACGGTGCAGAAGAAAGGTATTCCAAAATGGAAAAGGTCATCTTCGCTTTATTCGTTTCTGCCCGCCGACTCAGACCCTACTTCCAAGCCCATCCCATAGTCGTTCTCACTGATCAACCTCTCAGAGCTATTTTATCACGACCAGACACTTCTGGCCGGTTAGCCAAATGGGCGATCAAGTTAGGAGATTTTGACTTATCATTTCAACCTAGAGCATCTTTGAAATCTCAGGTCTTGGCTGATTTTCTAGTAGAATGCACCTGGTCTGAACAGCCTCAAGAAGAACTTCCCCGAATTCTGTCAGATAATGAGAAGACGGATCATGAAGCGTGGGTCCTCCATGTTGATGGAGCCTCTAATTCACAAGGTAGCGGAGCTGGGCTCATTCTCGCTAGCCCGGAGGGCACGGTACTAGAATATGCTCTTCGTTTCCTCTTTGAAGCCACCAATAATCAAGCTGAATATGAGGCTTTGCTAACCGGAATCAAACTAGCACATGGAATGGGAATCAGAAATCTCCGAGTCTTCACCGACTCACAGCTCATTTCCGCCCAAGTAGCAGGGGAGTATGAGGCTCGGGACCCTATCATGTTTCAATATCTGAATAAAGTCAGATCATTAATTCCCTTATTGGATCACTTTGCCATTAATTATATACCCATAGGTGAAAATGCTAGGGCCGACATGTTAGCCCGATTAGCTACCTCGATGGATAGTGCCATGGGTAAGACCTACATCGAGTATCTAGAGACACCTAGCATCGAAGCTACTGAAGAAGCTCTGCCATTATCCAAAAAGAGGCCTGGATGGAATCTTATATCCGATATCTGAAAGACGGCATTCTCCCAGTTGATCGTGAAGAAGCTAAGCTGCTTAAACGGAGGGCTTCCAAATTTGTGCTACTAGAAGGTCAACTTTATAAAAAATCCTTCTCTCAGCCCCTCCTCAAATGTGTTAGTTCAGTAGATGCAGATTATGTCCTTAGGGAAATTCATGAAGGCATCTGTGGGAATCATTCTGGAGGGCGATCTTTAGCACGCAAGGCTCTCCGACAAGGGTACTACTGGCTCACCATGCAAGAGGATGCAACAGAATTAGTAAAAAGATGTGATTCATGCCAACGGTATGCCAACATTCAACGGCAACCGTCTTCTCAGCTACATTCTCTTTCTTCTCCCTGGCCCTTCGCTCAGTGGGGTATGGATATCCTCGGCCCTTTCCCCCCAGCGACAGGACAGCGCAAATTTCTACTAGTAGCCATTGATTATTTTACTAAATGGGTCGAAGCTGAAGCACTCGCCAAAATCACTGAGGCCAAGGTCAAAACCTTTTTCTGGAAAGCCATTATTTGTCGATACGGCATTCCACACACCCTTATCACTGACAATGGCCGACAGTTTGATAACAACATCTTTCGGACTTTCTGTACTGATCTCGGTATCGTGCAACGATTCACCTCCGTCGGCCATCCACAGTCTAATGGAGAAGCTGAAGTTACAAATCGCATGATATTGCGGGGGTTAAGGACCAGATTAGATACGTCCAAAGGAAGGTGGGTAGAAGAGCTCCCGAATGTACTTTGGGCGTATCACACAACCCCCAGAACGCCAACGGGAGAAACACCCTTCAACTTGGTCTTTGGTTCCGAAGCTGTTATTCCCGTGGAGATTGGCCTACCAAGTAGCCGAGTGGAAACTTACAACGAAGCGGACAACCTTCCTAATCTGAGGGCTAATCTTGACCTCATCGACGAAGCAAGAGATCGGGCTCGAATTAAAATGGCGGCATACCAGCAACAAGTGGCGAGGTACTATAATTCCCGCGTCCGCTCGAAGAATTTCCGTCAAGGAGATTTAGTTCTGAGAAAAGCTTCGGTATCCAAACCAGCGGAAGGGGGCAAATTGTCTCCAAACTGGGAAGGGCCCTATCGGGTAGGAGAAGTCCTTCACCGTGGAGCCTACCGGCTTGAAGACTTAAGTGGACAACTAATCCCTCGAACATGGAATGTAGACAATCTTCGGCCGTATTACCAGTAATGTAATGTTTTTATTCAAATATTAGATAATCCTATGCATTTGAACACGGATTTTCAGATAATTCTTTTGGACGGCTCGACGGCCCTACAGTCCAAAGGACACCCCAGGCCAGTGTAACTCACCCCTGAGGAGGTTCAAGTCCTTGACTCAAGCGGCCTCGAACTGAGATGGACGGCTCGACGGCCCTACAGTCCAAAGGACACCCCCAGGCCGGTGTAACTCACCCCTGAGGAGGTTCAAGTCCTTGACTCAAGCGGCCTCGAGCGGAGATGGACGGCTCGACGGCCCTACAGTCTAAAGGACACCCCCAGGCCGATGTAACTCACCCCTGAGGAGGTTCAAGTCCTTGACTCAAGCGGCCTCGAACTGAGATGGACGGCTCGACGGCCCTACAGTCCAAAGGACACCCCCAGGCCGGTGTAACTCACCCCTGAGGAGGTTCAAGTCCTTGACTCAAGCGGCCTCGAACTGAGATGGACGGCTCGACGGCCCTACAGTCCAAAGGACACCCCCAGGCCGATGTAACTCACCCCTGAGGAGGTTCAAGTCCTTGACTCAAGCGGCCTCGAGCGGAGATGGACGGCTCGACGGCCCTACAGTCTAAAGGACACCCCCAGGCCGGTGTAACTCACCCCTGAGGAGGTTCAAGTCCTTGACTCAAGCGGCCTCGAACTGAGATGGACGGCTTGATGGCCCTACAGTCCAAAGGACACCCCCAGGCCGGTGTAACTCACCCCTGAGGAGGTTCAAGTCCTTGACTCAAGCGGCCTCGAGCGGAGATGGACGGCTCGACGGCCCTACAGTCTAAAGGACACCCCCAGGCCGGTGTAACTCACCCCTGAGGAGGTTCAAGTCCTTGACTCAAGCGGCCTCGAGCGGAGATGGACGGCTCGACGGCCCTACAGTCTAAAGGACACCCCCAGGCCGGTGTAACTCACCCCTAAGGAGGTTCAAGTCCTTGACTCAAGCGGCCTCGAACTGAGATGGACGGCTCGACGGCCCTACAGTCCAAAGGACACCCCCAGGCCGGTGTAACTCACCCCTGAGGAGGTTTAAGTCCTTGACTCAAGCAGCCTCGAACTGAGATAGACGGCTCCCAGTCCTAGGCGGCCTCCGGTCCTAGGCGGCCCCTAGAGTCTAGACGGCTCGATGGCCCTACAGTCCAAGTATAACTCATTCCTAAGAAAGTACAAATCCTTGGTTAGGATAACTTTGAGTGGTACCTCGAGGATAATTAAGTACTGGCAAGCCATCTAAACCGAGTAGCACCATTGTCCTAATCCGCAAATAGGAGCCAAGAATTAAGCAGAGGAAATATCAAATGATACTAAATCAACAAAGAGTAACATCCATTCATTTAAAGAAACTTTGCGAAATCTTGACAGCTGACAGATTTTCACAACAAAAAGGTTCTTAAATAGGACCAAATCTAAAATCAAAATCAAAATAAAGCCCAACACCCTCGATCAATTCTTTGAATGCTCTTTCTCTGCATCAAGATTGGCAGCCGGCTCCTCGACAAGAGGCTCTTCTACAGCAGGAGTCTTAGTCGCCACTGCTCCACTCTCCACGTCTTCGACCTCCATATCGGAAACTCCTTCGTCATCCACGGGTCGGAAACGTTCGAGGTCCTTTAAGTTGAACTGTCGGGCCAATATCCGCTTGCATTTCTCAAAGCCTTCAACGAAAGCATCTAGGGCAGCTTCCTGGAACTCCGCTTCAAAATCTGGGGAGCCCTTATATTCCTTGATAGCGTCCCTGGCTTTAGCTTCAGCTATGGCCACTTTTTCTTGAGCTTTGGCCTCAGCCACAGCTATCTTTTCCCGAGCTTCGGTCTCGATCGTAGCCATCTTCTTCTGAGCCTCCACCATTGCTGCTGCAACTTTATCGAGAGCATTTTTGGTGTCCTTCTCGGCTAAAACCAGTTTCTCCATGGCATCACGAGCAGTGGCCTCCTCGCTATCTGCTCGATTCTCCGTGTGTTCCAGCCTGAGGGAAGTTTCTTTTAACTTTTCTTCCGTTGGCAGCAACCTTGCCCGGACCTCACACAGCTGGGCATCTAAACTCTGCAGTTCCTTTTCTGCCCTCCCTCTCCAAGTCTGATAATCTTCCCGCATGACCCGAAGGTCATGCAATGCTTTTGATTCTCGGGACCTTGTATCCACCAATTCTTTATCTAGGCTAGCATTCCGAGACTTGGCCCGGTCTAAGTCTTCGCGTAGTACGAAGAGACCATTAGCCGTCTGCAAAACGCACTCAGTCAGTGTCCAAGTTTAATGATCAGAAAGGGACAAAAATCGGACTTTACCTGCAGTGCAGCGGTGAACATAGTGTCGAATGCCTCTGCCTGTGTTGCCTTCCTCAGTTTGTCTTGAAATCTGGGCAAGATCGCGAGCTTAAGGATTGTCTCTGATAGACAACTCTTGTATCCAACGTTCTCGCTAGGTGGTTGGGGAGCTGAGGGCGGAGTCCTTAAAGTACCTGGTGAGGCGGGAACAGGAACATCCACTTCCGTCGGTAACGAAGGACCTGGCAAGTCAGCTTTAGCTGCTTCTACATCCCTTGTAGACTCCCCAACGCTCTGGGCGGGAGATGGAATGATCTCTGGAGGCTCCCTCTCGCGGGGTCTCCTATAGGGACCCCCATCGGAGGACTCATTTCCCTTTCACTGTCTTCTACCAAGGTCGCCTCAAGGATAACCGCTGGAGGTTGGACCTGACTGTCCGATCCTAGTTGACGGGATCTTTTCGGTTCGCCCCCCGCTGACGCATCACGCTCACTTCTCTCTCTCTTCCGAAGCTTTGATACCAAGAAATCTCGAGAGAACTTCATTGCTACAAAATGACGAACATAGGGTTAGCTGAAAAAGGAAGAAGAAAAAGAGAAGAATAAATTCTTCAAAGCTCACCGGGCGCTGCAGCCAGCGACACCGGCACGAACGCGGCCTCCCGGAGATTATCCTCCGATAGCAACTCCCTACTAGGGGGAATAATTGTAGAAATTAAAGTATTAAATAACTCACGATCTCTTTCTTCAATACTCGCGTTCTGGTTGGAGCTAGTATCTGGAATACCCCAATCCACATCTAACCCCTCCAAATGCGCATAAAAAAACCTAGACTTCCACCCTTTGATCTTAGATGGGAGGTTGAGTTTAAGAACCCTTTTAGGTCTTGAAGCAAAACTCCACCACCCATCCCTAACGGGGTTTCGGATTCTATACAAGGACCTAAATAAGGAAAGTCTAGCAGAAGCTCCGTGAAAAGAGCAGAGAACTAAAAATGAAAATACAATACGGATGGAATTGGGAGTGAGCTGCGCCGGGATAAGGTGGTATCGGTTTAACAAATTTATAAAAAAAGAGTGAAACGGCAATCGTAGACCACTCTTAAAAAACTCTTCGTATAGAGCGATCTTACCTGGTTGCCCTCGACTGACCCTATCCTCTGGAAGAGGGACAGAAAGCTGAATGTCATTAGGAACTCCAAATTGAGCCCTAAGATTTCTAAGGTCCTGTGAAGACATGATGGAAGCAACGTTCGCCGGTCCAGCCAGTTTAGAGACAACTGCAAGAGGCTCTACCTCATGACCGGCGGACGAGCAAGGAACCCTAAGAGACTGAGGTAATGACCTAGACACGGGTTGAATGGATTGGGCAGCGGGTTGATCCCCGCGGATGGTTACCCCTCCCAAGGCCTGTCGACGTGCTCGGAGAATCTCCTCTTGGGAGGGCTCTTTCATGGGACCCTTACCTTTTCTATCTACGGAAGGATCCATAAAGGAAAAGGAAGAGGAAGAAGAAAAAGCCAACTAACCTGGGCTTGAGAAGATAAAAAACAGAGGAAGATACACAAAATCGAAAACTAAAGGAAAGGGATGATCTTTTTTAATATATATATGGATGCCAGACATGACGTTTCGAGCACCGCAAGGATACATGATGGTCCGTCAGTATAGCCGGACAAGTGAAAAGACGCCATCCTCTTAGAGAGGCGCGCCTCCCCTCCTTTTTCCCTTTTTTTGAAGTATCACTTATCACGTACTGAACTTTCGAAATTCAAATTTTTCCGCCCTTCTCCCTTGCATGTGCGTGTCACACACGTATGCAAGGAAGATGGGCGAGGGGGCATATGATATGGATAATGAGCAAAATAGTTAAACTAAATAAATAAAAGGCAGCTTGGACGGCCCCCAATCCGTCTGGACGGCCCCCAGTCCTGGGCGGCCCCCAGTCTTGGGAGGGCAGCCCCCAGTCTTGGGCGGCCTCTGGAGTCTGGGCGGCCTCCGGTCCTAGGCGGCCCCTAGAGTCTGGACGGCCCCCAGTCCTGGGCGGCCCCCAGTCTTGGGCGGCCTCCAGAGTCTAGGCGGCCTCTGGTCCTAGGCGGCCCCTAGAGTCCGGACGGCCCCCAGTCTTGGGCGGCCTCCGATCCTAGGCGGCCCCTAGAGTCCGGACGGCCCCCAGTCCTGGGCGGCCCCTAGAGTCTGGACGGCCCCCAGTCTTGGGCGGCCCCCAGTCTTGGGCAGACGGCCCCCAGTCTTGGGCGGCCTCCGGAGTCTAGGCGGCCTCCGGTCCTAGGCGGCCCCTAGAGTCCGGACGGCCCCCAGTCCTGGGCGGCCCCTAGAGTCTGGACGGCCCCCAGTCTTGGGCGGCCTCCAGAGTCTAGGCGGCCTCCGGTCCTAGGCGGCCCCTAGAGTCTGGACGGCCCCCAGTCTTGGGCAGCCCCCAGTCTTGGGCAGACGGCCCCCAGTCTTGGGCGGCCTCCGGAGTCTAGGCGGCCTCCGGTCCTAGGCGGCCCCTAGAGTCCGGACGGCCCCCAGTCCTGGGCGGCCCCCAGTCTTGGGCGGCCTCCAGAGTCTAGGCGGCCTCCGGTCCTAGGCGGCCCCTAGAGTCCGGACGGCCCCCAGTCCTGGGCGGCCCCTAGAGTCTGGACGGCCCCCAGTCTTGGGCGGCCCCCAGCCTCAGGCGATCCCCCGGTTTAAGAATAATCCCCACGTCAGAACCATTAAACGAGATAAGCCGTCATATCCGGAACAGAAATCGAGAAATGCTAAACATCATCACGCCTTAAATGGTTCGCATAAGACAAACACCAAAAGGAGACATTGAACCTCTATTTTAGAGCCAGATCCCTTTTCCCTCACTCTGACGTTTCCACTATCCCTGACATTCCTTTGGGATAATCAAGATCATCATGAAAAAGGATGTCTTCATGAGCAAGTTTCTCAATATCCTTATTAAGTATTAATCACTGAATGACCACGTAATACAAGATGAACACTTATCCTACACGTGGACCTCCGAAATTAAAACAAAAAAGAGAAAATAATAATAAGAACACGTACAAGAAAAAAAGGATAAAAGGGAGGAAGGAGAAGGGGAAGAGGGCGGTTTTTCTTTCTTCGAAAAAGAGATCCTGAAAACCACAAACAAAAAATCGGGTGATCCAGCATCAACAATATCCTTGCCTATTGACAAAACATGTTAAGGAATTTTGTGTTTAGAATGCTAGCGAATAAGGGCCCTGGACAGGATGTTTTCCTTAAATGCTTTCATGAATTTCTTAGGATGATCACAAAATTAACCTAAACATTACCATATAACCAACATGTTGCTGAAGCAAATAAAGTGAACTTTACCAGTTAAAGCTAATGAGCAACAAAGCATATCACAATACGTCATTTCCATATTACGACTAAGTTTGCTTTGCAAATTTTACAAAGGCCCTTGTAGCACCCTTGCCCTTGAATGAGGAACTAAAACAACAGTGCGTTCATCTTTTATCTGTTGGTTTCTAGCGGCCCATGAATTATTAAAGGCCGAGCCAAGGGTGAGACATCACCGTTTCATCAGGAAGTCTTCACTATGAATGACTCTTGTTTGTCATAAAAAAGATGGATTTCTGAGATAGATATAATTAGGAGAGAGCATACAATTTGCATATCATCAGCTTTTTCTTATACTCATAAATAGTTCCCTGAAACAGTTCTGAACCAACAAGGGCATAGGCATAGAGATCCACCCTTTTATCACTTAAACATGAATTGCAAGGTACTCAATAAATATTATCAAAGGGATTAACTATAATGGCTCACTTCCAATATCCTTTATTTGTTTATTTATTTAATGTTGACGGTGGTCCACCGCACTGTGAAACCTTAAAATTATTCGGCGCTTTCAAAAATTTGGCATGGTGGCAAGTACTCTAGTATTTCTTATTCCAGATTATCTACCACTTCAACCTCTAAAATCCAAAGATTGGGATACTTGCATATAAGACGCACAATCAGCATACTTGTGTGTGTATAATAGGTGCCTATGTACACGCATTTGTAGCTAGAGACGTGTATACATATACCGCTAACTACTGGATGTTACTTAAAATAAAGAACCTGTCACATAAATGAAAAAAAGAAAAAGTACGGGCCCATTTGGTAGCCGATTTGGATTGAATTTTTTGTTTTTAAAAATAAGAAATCCAACTCATAGCATGAAAAACACGTTTGCCCGAACCATTTTCGAAATGATTCTAAAAATTTGAATGAATCTAGAAAACATCGGATTCATGCATTTTTCAGATTTTATCCTTCCTTTCTCAAAACATCTGAAACTCACGAATTCGCCTTCTTCCTTCTTCCCCGCGGCCTTTCTCCACGCGATTTGTTGTTGCCTTTCTTCGAAAATAGTTTTCAAAAATATCAACCAAACGTATTCTTAAATACTAAAAATCAACATAATACAACTTAGATTTTTGGATACAATCCATATTTTCGAAAATAGTTTTCTGGATCATGAACCAAACAGATAGCACTTGTGTAGTAAGTAGATGGTGTATTTGTTGGGGAGCACGGAATACCCCCAAGATCACGGCTATAGCGTATATGAGTAATACAAAAATCTTTTACCGTTCTAATCTATGAGTATAAGATCATACCTTCAGACTTGAACGTTGGAACACTTTGATTTGATTGCTCGACCTCAACCTTTTAGCCTTCCGCCGTATTCCGAAATACCTTCCTTCTCTCACAAGATGGTGGGATCTCTCGGCCGACCTAGGGTTTCTTGTTTTTATTTTTCCTCAAAAACGTTTACCCTATCAACCAACTGAGAGGGTATTTATAGGGCTACAACAGGGACCAATAGGCAAATATGAAAAGGACTTCCCACGTAATTAAATCTCTCAATCCTATCCCGGGTTAGGATTCAATTACGTAAATTACAATTCATTCCACTAAAGAATTATAATTGTACTCCTAATTATATTTGAATTTATATTTTCGAGCCTTGATATTAAATACTTATTATCTCCCCACGTTAAGATTACAGATATCCACCAATTAAATTTAAATACTGACAATATAATTTAATTGGCTGTTATTATCCTTGAGACTTATCCACTTAACTTATTTGATGTATCGGATTCAAAATCCACTTGCAAGATTTGATACAATCAAAACTTATAAGCTTTCTCAATGGGATATCATCAATCCAAATTAACAGGACGTGGATTCCTTCAACTATTAATATTCACCATATATAATGTTATTACCCAACCCACTGAGTTTATTGACTCATATAGAATCTCACTCTATGTGTAATCAAAGCAATAATCACTACATACACGTGTCTAGAAATAGAATTCAGATTAAGAGCATAAGTAATCATAATATTCATGAGTTTTAAATTATTTTATAAAGTCAGTATAAAATAATTAACTCAACTGGGTCCTGTTCAATACACACAAAGTGTCCTAGCACAAATAGTTAGAATAAACCATTCCTCGTAGTCAAGACAGACATACTAAAAATTTGTGCTACAGTTCTACTGATGGTGTGTCCAATTCCATCTAAAACTGTGAACAATAAACTTGTATTCCAAAAGAACCGATGATCTAGTCTTCTGTGTGTAAGCCGTACTCTACACACTAGATCAAATACTCTTTGTAAATACTAGACACATGCAAATATATATAGTAAATGGCACACATTGCTCAAAATGAATGCTCATTAAAAATGTAAAGACATAATATAAAGCATATCTTTTAGTCTATATCTCTATCAGTATTAACATGTAACAGTGAGACAAAGTACCATAGCTGCATGAAAGACACTCCAAAACATTGGGTTAAAAGCTTGTATTTCTGACCAGCACAAGTATGATAGCGTTTTCAAGACGCCACTTACAGTTATGCCTTGCTTTGTTGTACGCCTGTATCAAAGTGCCTAGAAATGTTAAGGCTTCAGAAATCCAGGAAACTATAGTTAATAGAAAAGATAGATATCATAACGAGGTGCCATATATGCATAGAACTATAGGAGTTGCACCAAAAATCAAGTAATGGGAAACCCATCAGAATGTTATAGTCCTGCATAGTGAAGAACTGAAGAGGGACCAACAAAGAGAGACAATCTAATCTTCGTATAAGGATTTTGTATTAGTGGAACAGAGAAAAAGAATAAGAATAAGGTTGGAATAACATCAACAGTAGCCCTAAATGATAGGAGATAGGATTTATAAAGCCAACCAACTTAATTGGGACATTGGCCTTATCCAAAGGCTATCTCTATAAATCCCAAAATACCGGATGTGTCCCTGCTGAACCGTTCGTCCGCCGAACCATTCGTCCAGCCGCCTAGGCGCGCGCCTGGCTCTGTACGCGCACTCGCGCGCGCCCGCTGCACGCGTCCGGCCGTGCCGCCCGCACGGCCGCATGACTCTGTGCGCGGATGCGTCTGCCAGGCTGACGGACCCTAGGCCTTGGCATCCGAGGGGATCCGATCGGAGGGAAGAAATCCAACTTTTCAAAAAGGCATCCGAGTGGAGTTCGGGTGTGCCACCAAACGACTAGAGGAGGCTTTGTGAGATTGGCGAGCGGCTGGATCAGCAGAGATCGCAGCGGCACTGGTCTAAGTCAGGCGGACTTAGGCGAGCACGAGACGTGGCCGACACGCACAGGCGGTGCGCGGGTGCGAGGCATCCACATATCAGTTCTTCTTGAGTGAGGTTGGGGCGGGCACTTTGAGAGATCTTTGTTAGGGATAGAGAGGAGTGTCTTTGTAGCCTTCGGGCAATCTCATTATTTTTCAAGTTACTTAGTGAAGAGTTCTTGATTGGAAAGGCTTTGCTTCCCGTACATCTTGTGTTTTAGATGGGACTTTTGTCTTCGGAGGATTTTTATTCATTATTCTAGGGTTGAGGCTGGTTAGGGGAAGGGTTTCTCTAACGCCATCATCGGTAGACGCAAGGACCTAGTGGCCATAGGAAGCGCTTGCGCGTGCCGATTGAAAGCCCGGTGACAAGCTGGTATCAGAGCAATGTCCCAATTAAGTTGGTTGGCAAGGGCACCATTTTTAGGTTGATTTTGTAGGCATTGCTCTTAATACAGATTATACACCAACTATAGGCAGCAAATTTCATGTGAGACAGAGAACATACCACCTCTTAAGGACAATGGCTTTCTTGCTTGATAAGCTGTAGATAGACTTCTGAATTTTGGACATGTTGCAGAGGCAAGAATGGGAGGGACATATGCTAAAGAAGAATTACGTTTGACGTTGCAAGGCCCTAGTTTTATGGCTGGGCTCCCAAAAGCCACACGTTTATTCAGAAGCATGTTGTCCCACGAACCTAGAAAAGAAAATATTGTTATGAACCTTTGGAGGCCATAAATTAAAATACTCGTGCTCAAAATGAAATTTTGTCCAGCATAAATAAGTAGCGAGCATTTAATAATGGATGACAACGCAATATATATGAGTCAACATGAAAGACATTTGAAATTCATAATTCATCACATAATATGGTTAATATGTAACACATATGGACCTATTTACCTGATTTTCAAGGAGATAGTTTGCAATATTAGTCATGATACATACATACATATGGCTTATATGGCTTATTTTTTTACTTCTTTGGAAAAATATGAACAGAATGACTTACATGTGGTGAGGTTGTCAGCCCATGCAAAAATAAGTTATACCTTCTGACGTATCAAATCAAGAAATCAACCTCTATAACAAATATGCAACAACACATTTGTAGGTTAACATTCCATGAGTACAAATGCAACTATCAAACCCATCAATGAAATATATGGATGACTTTGTATAGCATATCAATCCAGTTGTTGAAAGCCATCTGATAATTAAAAAAAATAGCATCTGCTTGGTGACCCCCAGCTGCAGACATGCATGCTAAGCATTACAGGGGTGCCAGATAGTGTCAGGTTAACTGCACTTCATAGAGATAAATCCAATTGCATATGCAACAGAAAGAAGAAAATATGCAGAAAAAGAAGATATTCACTCATCCATCTTAGATTAACTAATCATACTATAGGAATATAGTAGGAGAGCAGATTGCAAACAAATAAATTGCATAGAGATGTAAGCTAGGGAGTCAAAATACCAAATCTATGGTGTGGCTGTCATCATTCAGGAACCCCTAAAAAATTTTGTTTTACTATTTAAAAAAAAAATTATGACTGAGACAAACTTAGATTCATCCAACCAACAAGAAATTTGCATCACTCAAACTAATGGACAGTCACAAAAAAAAAAATGCCGCAAAAAAAATCATTTTCTTGTAGTATCCCGTTTAGAAGATGGTCCTATTTAAGCTTAATCGTCGGATAATTCTCTATCCATCCACTGGTTAATTAGTGGTAACAGAATCTTTTAAATAGTGTTAAACGCTTAAACGCCTACTTGATGGGAATAGGCAATGGAAGGGAATTAAGATATCTCTTTAAATAGAGATCCCTTCTAAGGCTTTCGATAAAAAAACACAATGTTATCGAAAGAAAAACCAAAACAAGCGGAGGCATTGGGTCTCTGATCAAGAGCATATCCTGAGGGCATACACCATCAGAGTGTGATGGCTCATTGATTAGAAGCACTCAATCAAGGTTCCTCGAGAAGAAGAAGATTCATCGAGAGGATGAAGATCAAGATCCATCGAGAGGAGGAATATCAAGATCCATCGAGAGGAAGATCAAGATCCATCGAGAGGAAGAAGATCAAGATTCATCGAGAGGAAGATCGAGATCCTGATTCAGATCTTCTAGAGGTAGATCGAAAGCAATGGCTGGAGATAATAAAAAAGATCCTAACTATTAACTCTATGCAATATTGTGTAGATTGTTAAAAGTTTCTAACATTTCTTGGTATGAGGTAAAAAATTTGACACCCCTCCAAAAGTTTAACACTAGGACACATGAAAGCCCATGTATCATATCTTAAAGTAATTAAATTAAAAGGCACCAAACACCACTAAACTAATCCTCTCTTAATTAATATATCAAGGGACAAAATTTCACCAATAGCAAAACCATTAAGAACCAGATTTTATAAATAAATATCAAGTTGAGCAATCTCTAAATGCAATTAAATCAACCATGTGAAATCCTTCCTGTCTCTAAGCGCAGATATATCAACCATGTGAAATCCTTCCTACACCTCAAAAACTCTACGAGAAAAGACGAACAGACAAAGTTCCATAACAACCTCATACAATAACTGAAGCCATGCGATGCGAGGACCTCTGATGTGTTTCAAGAACCTCATCAAATCCACACAACCATATTTTCCTCTAATTATTTGTTAATCTCCTTCTATAGATTTATGTCATGATTACAACTTGATATGGATTGTTGGATAGGGATAAGAATAAGATAGTACCCGAGATGAAATTATCTACTGAGAAGATGCTGAGGCGTGCATGGTACTATCCTTAAGAGTATATTTGCGTCTCTCGGATATAATATAAAGATCAGAGCATGATTACCCTCCAGGATACAATAGCAGCGAGTCTTCTAACAGGCGTGCATACACCAATATCAAGATGAACAATTGAAAATGAGTTCCTTCTCTTTGAATAAGAACGGAAGCAAAGGAATTGATCTTTGGACTGGATAAGGATGAAGGAATGGATCTCTGGATAAGGATAGAAAACAAATTTGAATGAATGAATTAAACACCGGCATTGCTTTGAATATTTATAAGGAAGCAAACAATGGTTGAGAGCGTCGAATCAATCCAACAACTATTCAATCCAATAATCAGTCAAAGAAAAATAAAAAAACTTATCTCGATCCAACAATCGAGTCGGTCCAACAGTCGAGTCGATAAACAGTTGAGAAAATGTATCAGTCAAAATGACTTATCTGAAAAATAGAAAAATAAAAAAATAAAAATCTTGCTTATTTTGCGCGCATATGTAAGAGCCAACGGGCAGAATTTGCATCCCCTAGGATGAACACATGATACACGTCCGATTAATAGGTTTTTGAATTCGGCTTTACCAATTTGCATTGGGCTTGGCCCGGCTTGTGCGTGCATGAGCTTTCTTACAACCATTCAACCAAGTAAGAGAGTAATACATATATAAATATAAGTAAGAATAAGATTGATTGGTTTTTCATGTGGAACTAAAAGAGTGGTTTTATGAAAAAGAAGGGAAAGCATTTGAGGGAACTTTTGGATATTAGAATATACTAAAATTTTCAACATGGATAGTATAAGAAAACAATAACAAATAATAGAAATCTTTGGTGAGCGATGACAGAAGAATTTATATGTGATATATCATTAAAACAAAACGAAAAAAATTTATGTTTCAGACTCGACAGAGAATCAAACGTTAATGTAATGCCCATCGAAAGAAGCAAAACATAAAGCGAGATCATGTCGTCATGTACCATAAGCTTCCAGCAGTTATTTATGAAAACAAATAAGAGCGAGAAAAAGAAGGAAGCAGAGGGTACCATGGTGATGGTGGGAGACTCGGCGAACTCTACTTCCCCAAGGTTGCCTCGCAGCCTTAAATAGGTGAGGGAGTCACGGAACGGGATTTTTTTTTTGTGGACGAAGCCACGGAGGTTCCCGAACCGACGATACGTCTCTCAACGGATCGGATCCGATCCAACCCGGCCCGTAACAACCCGGTCCGAGATCTGGGACTGACTACCGGAAGTCAACCCGACAGGACCCCAGTGCGATGCGAGACTGCAGGGCCGAGCCCCCAATCCGACCCTGCAAGCATTCCCTTCAGCGCAGCAATAGCGTCGCCCGCTCCTCTTCCTCGTCGGCGGCGAAGACCAGCCGATCCACACCCTCCCCGTCGACCTAACATTGGGTGTCGGTGACAATCGAGACGGCGACACGCCGGAGATTTCGTGACTGTCGGACCTTCGGTAGAAGGGGGAAGGAGGAGGATGAGGACTTTTGGCGCTTGCATTGGATGGAAAAAGGCGAGATCTTTGAGGTGGGGATCGCCGGAGAGGACGTGATTGGAGGGAAGCTGGTGGAGCAGGCGGTGGAAAACGCAAGGAGGGGTGATGGGGCCAGTTGATCAGATGGGTGGGTGATCGGGCCAGTTGATCCATGGGCAATAAAGATATTTATGGCTGTGCATTTAATGAAATGGAGCATCACGGATGCGAAGGAAGGGAGAAGTCCAAATCGACCTCTTCTCGTTCTCATTCAAGTCGGCCGGCCCTGCCCTAGCACTCTATCTCGTGGCCCCAGCATTTATAGCTGCCACGTAGACCAGCATTTAATGGAGTGGAGCATCACTGAGAAGGAAGGGAGAAGTCCAAATCCGCATCCCGCTCTCATTCAAGTTGGCCGCCCCGCCCTAGCATTCCATCTTGGCTCCGGCATTTATGGTTGCCAGTAGGCCAGCATTTAATGGAGTGGAGCATCATGGATGCGAAGGAAAGGAGAAGTCCAAATCGGCCTCCTCTCGCTCTCATTCAAGTCGGCCGGTCCCGTCATGGCACTCCATCTCGGCCCCGGTATTTATAGCTGCCACGTAAGCTAGCATTTAATGGAGTGGAGCATCACGGACGCGAAAGAAGGGAGAAGTCCAAATCGGCCTCTCGCTCTCATTCAAGTCGGCCGGCCCCACCCCGACATTCTATCTCGGCCCCGGCATTTATGGCTGCCAGTTGGTCAGTATTTAATGGAGTAGAAAAGGGAGAAGTCCAAATCAGCCTCCTCTTGCTCTCATTCAAGTCGGCCGGCCCCGCCCCAGCACTCCATCTCGGCCCCGACATTTATAGCTGCCACGTAGGCCAGCATTTAATGGAGTGGAACATCACGGACGCGAAGGAAGGGAGAAGTCCAAATCGGCCTCCTCCCGCTCTCATTCAAGTCAGTCGGCCCCGCCTCGGCACATTTAATGGCCTCATTCAAGTCGGCCTCATCTCGGCACTCTCTCGGCCCTCTCTTCCAAGTCGGCCCCGCCTCAACACTTGGCCCTCTCTTCCAAGTCGGCCCCGCCTCGGCACATTTAATGGCCTCTTCCAAGTCGGCCTTGCCTCGGCACATTTAATGGCCTCTTCCAAGTCGGCCCTGTCTCGGCATCGTCTCGGCCTCTTCCAAGTCGGCCCCACCTCGACACATTTAATGGCCTCTTCCAAGTCGGCCCCGCCTCAGCAACGTCTTCCACAGCCACATCATGTCTCTCGCACAAAGGCATTTATGGCCTCATAAAGGTCACGTGCTCGGCCACCTCGGCCCCGGCCATGAACAGTGCCATGCAAGCACTATATAATCAACACTTTACGAGGGACAACTGGCTTCAACTCCCAACTCTTCCATCTTAGACGGATGTGTGGCTCGTGATGGTGATAAGACTCCATCACCTTTTATCTTTCTTCCCTGCAGCAGTCAAATCAAGTGGCCACCCACTCTAACGGAACTTGACCCACCAACCAGCTGCAGCCACCTACTCTGTTGGGACTTGACCTGCAATCCTGACATATCAAAGAAGGAAGCAAGCTCTACCATTGCTGCCATCACCTTAAATGCTCTTACAAGTGGCAGCACCCCAAGCCTCACAGACATCAACTCTGACACTTCATCCACCAAAGTCGTCATTATGAGGCCTCAACCACTCAAATCAGATAGACTCCATATATCTATAAAATGGGTAAGAGGGACCCCCGACCAGGTAACGAAGAACTGAACTAAGAACCGATAACCACAACAATACTCTTAAACGCTCATTTTTGCTCATAGAGAGCTCTTTTCCGAGCCTCTCTCTCTTTTTCTTTCGAGCTTCCTCAAGCTCATGGCTGTTGCCCAGAGCACTGACTTGAGTGTCGAAGGATCCCCGTCGGAATCTCCGGCCCCCGGGACTTTTTGCAGGCTCTCAGACGCGAGAAGCTCGCCGAAAGATCCCGAGCTCGCTGGAGAAGGCGACCGGACGCTCGTGGACGTTTAAGGGGGGTGATCTGGCAGCATCAGATTGGCGCGCCAGGAAGGGGGAGAAAGCAGAGTTCTGTGACACTAAGCTACAAGCTCTCACTCCCTCTATGACAACAATGGTGGATAAAAATATGGTGATGACAAAGACCCATGGAGCTTCCGCCAGTAACGCTGAGGGGGCACCCTCAACGAGCTGACCGACAAGAGGCTGGCTCTCTGCCCCATCATCACCACTATCTCGGGCCATTCAGGCAGAGCATCGTGCCGCCCTTACTCTGCAAGTCCAAACATCAATGGCAGCTGCCCAAAAGCTACGGGAGCGATATTTCGTGGCCTCACGGCAATAAATAAGAGCCCATGCTGCTTCTTTAGTTGTTGCTCAAGCCATCCACCATCCATCCGGTGAGAGATCTCCCCAGCGAGAGAATCACCACTATCATATTTCTCTAGAGCTCAGCGGCATCAGAGCAACCTTAAACTCAAGCTCATCGGCAATTTAAGGCCCAGGCTCGTTAGCCAGCAAGAGCCTGCCCTTGGATTTCAGCACTGATGCCCCCTGCCTTCAATCAACATAGTTTCTTGGGGGGCAGGTCATCAACTCAGCAGAAGGAGACCAATTTTTTTAAAAGAAAAAACTCTCAAGCCTGTAATCGACGTCGACACCGAACACGACGCAAAGGAAAATAGCTATGAAAAAGCTAAGTATACTATACTTTGAGAAAAAAGTTTCTTTTCATTAGTGTCTGAATGCATTACAGGAAAACCAACAAAACAAACCATTCAAAAGGCTCTCGTCGGTTCTGCGATCAGAAGGTCACCCTCGGGCCGGCCGCGAAACCCCCGCGGCGGTTCAAGACCTATTGTTCCAGCGACCTCGAGTCACCCCTCGGGCCGGCCACGAAACCCCCGAGGTGGTTCCGGAGGAGTTCGACAGCATCACGGCTAACGGGACACCACTCGGTCTGGCTAGCATACGCCCCCGAGTCGGTTCAAGTCCCTAATAGCCCGTACCCGCTCGAGTCACTTCCCGGACCAGCACACAAACACCCAAGGCAGTTCCGAAGGAGCTCGACGGCATTGCGGCTAATGGGACACCACTCGGTCTGGCTAGCATACGCCCCCGAGTCGGTTCAAGTCCCTAACAGCCTGTACCCGCTCGAATCACCTCCCAGACCAGCACACCAACACCCAAGGCGATTCCGAAGGAGCTCAACGGCATCGCGGCTAACGGGACACCACTTGGTCTGGCTAGCATACGCCCCCGAGTTGGTTCAAGTCCCTAACAGCCCGTACCCGCTCGAGTCACTTTTCGGACTAGCACACAAACACCCAAGGCAGTTCTGAAGAAGCTCGATGGCATCACGGCTAACGGGACACCACTCGGTCTGGCTAGCAAATGCCCCCGAATCGGTTCAAGTCCCTAACAGCCCGTACCCGCTCGAGTCACCTCCCAGACCAGCACACAAACACCCAAGGCGGTTCCGAATGAGCTCGACGGCATCGAGGCTAACGGGATAAAACTCGGTCTGGCTAGCATACGCCCCCGAGTCGATTCAAGTCCCTAACAACCCGTACCCGCTCGAGTCACCTCCCGAACCAGCACATAAACACTCGAGGCAATTTTATTTTAGCCCCCGCGGCTCTATTTCTGCTTCGGCAATTTTATCTCAGCCTCATCAGCTTTATCTCTGCCTCAGCGGCATCATTGTAGCTTCAACGGCTTTATCTCTGCCTCAGCGGTATTATTGCAGCCTCAACGACTTTATCTCTACCTTAGCGGCCTCATCTCTGCCTCAGTGGCATCATTGCAGCCTCCACGGCTCTATTTCTGCTTCAGCAATTTTATCTTAGCCTCAGCGGCATCATTCCATGGCACTATTTCTGCTTCGGCATTTTATCTTAGCCTCAGCGACATCATTGCAGCCTCCACGGCTCTATTTCTGCTTTGGCAATTTTATCTCAGCCTCAGCGGCATTATTGCAGCCTCAACAGCTTTATCTCAGCCTCAGCGATATCATTGCAGCCTCCACGGTTCTATTTCTGCTTCGATAATTTTATCTCAGCCTCAGCGGCATTATTGCAACCTCCATGACTCTATTTCTGCTTCGATAATTTTATCTTAGCCTCAGTGGCATTATCGCAACCTCCATTGCTCTATTTCTGCTTCGGCAATTTTACCTTTGCCTCAGCGGCGTTATTGCAGCCTCATCGGCTTTATCTTTGCCTCAGCGGCTAACTGACGGGCATTCCCCCAAAAATTGGCGTACGCTGCTTTGAGTGGCAGCATAAGGTAATTAATTTACCTCCAAAATTTCTTATAGTTCTACACTCCTTTCGCTTAGCTGATGCGCGGCACACAAGCTCAAGGAGTGTGGGGGGCATTTGATGGGGCTAGTTGACCCCATGGGCAATAAAGGCATTGATGGCTATGCATTTAATGGAATGGAGCATTACGGATGCGAAGGAAGGGAGAAGTTCAAATCGGCTTCCTCTCGCTCTCATTCAAGTCAGTCGGCCCCGCCTCGGCACTCTCTCGGCCCTCTCTTCCAAGTCGGCCCCGCCTCGGAATCTCTGGCCCCCGGGACTTTTTGCAGGCTCTCAGACGCGAGAAGCTCGCCGAAAGATCCCGAGCTCGCTGGAGAAGGCGACCGGACGCTCGTGGACGTTTAAGGGGGTGATCTGGCAGCATCAGATTGGCGCGCCAGGAAGGGGGAGAAAGCAGAGTTCTGTGACACTAAGCTACAAGCTCTCACTCCCTCTATGACAACAATGGTGGATAAAAATATGGTGATGACAAAGACCCATGGAGCTTCCGCCAGTAACGCTGAGGGGGCACCCTCAACGAGCTGACCGACAAGAGGCTGGCTCTCTGCCCCATCATCACCACTATCTCGGGCCATTCAGGCAGAGCATCGTGCCGCCCTTACTCTGCAAGTCCAAACATCAATGGCAGCTGCCCAAAAGCTACGGGAGCGATATTTCGTGGCCTCACGGCAATAAATAAGAGCCCATGCTGCTTCTTTAGTTGTTGCTCAAGCCATCCACCATCCATCCGGTGAGAGATCTCCCCAGCGAGAGAATCACCACTATCATATTTCTCTAGAGCTCAGCGGCATCAGAGCAACCTTAAACTCAAGCTCATCGGCAATTTAAGGCCCAGGCTCGTTAGCCAGCAAGAGCCTGCCCTTGGATTTCAGCACTGATGCCCCCTGCCTTCAATCAACATAGTTTCTTGGGGGGCAGGTCATCAACTTAGCAGAAGGAGACCAATTTTTTTAAAAGAAAAAACTCTCAAGCCTGTAATCGACGTCGACACCGAACACGACGCAAAGGAAAATAGCTATGAAAAAGCTAAGTATACTATACTTTGAGAAAAAAGTTTCTTTTCATTAGTGTCTGAATGCATTATAGGAAAACCAACAAAACAAACCATTCAAAAGGCTCTCGTCGGTTCTGCGATCAGAAGGTCACCCTCGGGCCGGCCGCGAAACCCCCGCGGCGGTTCAAGACCTATTGTTCCAGCGACCTCGAGTCACCCCTCGGGCCGGCCACGAAACCCCCGAGGTGGTTCCGGAGGAGTTCGACAGCATCACGGCTAACGGGACACCACTCGGTCTGGCTAGCATACGCCCCCGAGTCGGTTCAAGTCCCTAATAGCCCGTACCCGCTCGAGTCACTTCCCGGACCAGCACACAAACACCCAAGGCGGTTCCGAAGGAGCTCGACGGCATTGCGGCTAATGGGACACCACTCGGTCTGGCTAGCATACGCCCCCGAGTCGGTTCAAGTCCCTAACAGCCTGTACCCGCTCGAATCACCTCCCAGACCAGCACACCAACACCCAAGGCGGTTCCGAAGGAGCTCAACGGCATCGCGGCTAACGGGACACCACTTGGTCTGGCTAGCATACGCCCCCGAGTTGGTTCAAGTCCCTAACAACCCGTACCCGCTCGAGTCACTTTCCGGACTAGCACACAAACACCCAAGGCAGTTCTGAAGAAGCTCGATGGCATCACGGCTAACGGGACACCACTCGGTCTGGCTAGCAAATGCCCCCGAATCGGTTCAAGTCCCTAACAGCCCGTACCCGCTCGAGTCACCTCCCAGACCAGCACACAAACACCCAAGGCGGTTCCGAATGAGCTCGACGGCATCGAGGCTAACGGGATAAAACTCGGTCTGGCTAGCATACGCCCCCGAGTCGATTCAAGTCCCTAACAACCCGTACCCGCTCGAGTCACCTCCCGAACCAGCACATAAACACTCGAGGCAATTTTATTTTAGCCCCCGCGGCTCTATTTCTGCTTCGGCAATTTTATCTCAGCCTCATCAGCTTTATCTCTGCCTCAGCGGCATCATTGTAGCCTCAACGGCTTTATCTCTGCCTCAGCGGTATTATTGCAGCCTCAACGACTTTATCTCTACCTTAGCGGCCTCATCTCTGCCTCAGTGGCATCATTGCAGCCTCCACGGCTCTATTTCTGCTTCAGCAATTTTATCTTAGCCTCAGCGGCATCATTCCATGGCACTATTTCTGCTTCGGCATTTTATCTTAGCCTCAGCGACATCATTGCAGCCTCCACGGCTCTATTTCTGCTTTGGCAATTTTATCTCAGCCTCAGCGGCATTATTGCAGCCTCAACAGCTTTATCTCAGCCTCAGCGATATCATTGCAGCCTCCACGGTTCTATTTCTGCTTCGATAATTTTATCTCAGCCTCAGCGGCATTATCGCAACCTCCATGACTCTATTTCTGCTTCGATAATTTTATCTTAGCCTCAGTGGCATTATCGCAACCTCCATTGCTCTATTTCTGCTTCGGCAATTTTACCTTTGCCTCAGCGGCGTTATTGCAGCCTCATCGGCTTTATCTTTGCCTCAGTGGCTAACTGACGGGCATTCCCCCAAAAATTGGCGTACGCTGCTTTGAGTGGCAGCATAAGGTAATTAATTTACCTCCAAAATTTCTTATAGTTCTACACTCCTTTCGCTTAGCTGATGCGTGGCACACAAGCTCAAGGAGTGTGGGGGGCATTTGATGGGGCTAGTTGACCCCATGGGCAATAAAGGCATTGATGGCTATGCATTTAATGGAATGGAGCATTACGGATGCGAAGGAAGGGAGAAGTTCAAATCGGCTTCCTCTCGCTCTCATTCAAGTCAGTCGGCCCCGCCTCGGCACTCTCTCGGCCCTCTCTTCCAAGTCGGCCCCGCCTCGACACTCTCTCGGCCCTCTCTTCCAAGTCGGCCCAGCCTCGGCACATTTAATGGCCTCTTCCAAGTCGGCCCCGCCTCAGCACATTTAATGGCCTCTTCCAAGTCGGCCCCACCTCGGCATAGTCCCGTCTCGGCCTCTTCCAAGTCGGCCCCGCCTCGACACATTTAATGGCCTCTTCCAAGTCGGCCCCGCCTCGGCAACGTCTTCCACAGCCACATCATGTCTCTCGCACAAAGGCATTTATGGCCTCATAAAGGTCACGTGCTCGGCCCTGGCCATGAATAGTGCCATGCAAGCACTCTATAATCAACACTTTACGAGGGACAGCTGGCTTCAACTCCCAACTATTCCATCTTAGATGGATGTGTGGCTTGTGATGGTGATAAGACTCCATCGCCTTTTATCTCTCTTCCCTGCAGCGGTCAAATCAAGTGGCCACCCACTCTGATGGAACTTGACCCACCAACCAGCTGCAGCCACCTACTCTGATGGGACTTGACCTGCAGTATATCAAAGAAGGAAGCAAGCTCTGCCATTGCTGCCATCACCTTAAATGCTCTTACAAGTGGCAGCACCCCAAGCCTCACAGACATCAACTCTGACACTTCATCCACCAAAGTCATCATTATGAGGCCTCAACCACTCAAATCAGATAGACTCCATACATCTATAAAATGGGTAAGAGGGACCCCCGACCAGGTAACGAAAAACTGAACTAAGAACCGATAACCACAACAATACTCTTAAACGCTCATTTTTGCTCACAGAGAGCTCTTCTTCGAGCTCTCTCTCTTTTTCTTTCGAGCTTCCTCAAGCTCACGGCTATTGCCCAGAGCACTGACTTGAGCGTTGGAGGGTCCCTGCCAGAATCTCTGGCCCTCGGGACTTTTTACAGGCTCTTAGACGCGAGAAGCTTGCCAGAATATCTCGAGCTTGCTGGAGAAGGCGACCGAACGCTCGCGGACGTTTGAGGGGGGTGATCTGGCAGCATCAAGGGGTGTTACTGCCAAATCACTTCCGAAGAAGTAGTTTCGAAAGATGATAAGACTGCCTTCTTTAGCTAAAAACTTATAACAAAAGTTTTGGACCGGTGATTCTGGCGGAAATCCTTCGATACTTAAGTTAGCGGTATAGAGAAAATCAGTAGAAATGAGATAGTGAAAATCAAGTCCCCCTCTTCCTTGTGAGTCAGGGTTTTTATATACCTGTTCGAAGGTCCCTTTTACCCTTCATGGATAACCGTCGGATCATGTCTTCCGTCAAGATCGGCTCCGTAACCGCTAAACGCGCGTCGTAAATATCGGCAACTGCCCATAGTATATCAGTAATCGCCCGTGATCTTAGCAAAAAGCAGGTTGGCGGGCTACGTGACAGTCTTAGGCGCTTTAAATCACTGGACACAATATTTGAAATTGGTTCTACGACTGAAACTATGAGCCGAGAGCATGTAAGGCGAGACTCGAGGCCGAGGCCGAAGCAAGACTCGAGGCTAAGGCCGAAGACATGCCGAGGCCGAGATGGGGCTCAAGGCCAATGTTGAAGCTGAAACGAAGTCCGCGACCGAGACAAAGTCCGAGGCCGAAGCCGAGGTGAAGTCCAGGGCCGAAGCCAAGGTGAAGTCCGAGGCCGAAGCCGAGGCCGAGGCCGGGACTGGCTGCCAAATTATTACTTGGCTCCAAGAACCGTGCAGACTGTTATCCCACCGTCTAGGGGCGTGATCAACCACATCAGATGCCCTCCGCCCCTGAGATGGGTGGGCGTACAACCACCAGCGAAAAGGGGCATTATATCACTTGGTGGCTGATCTTCATGCACGAGCGGCTACTAAGAGGACACGTGTCCCCAAAGGCCATGCTTCTTTAATGAGGCATTGGATGCTACAATGCCACCGCCTCGTCCGTTCTGGCCGTTGAGATCAAGTGAGATTCTTCTCAGGTACGGGACTACGAAAAGGTAGGCGCCATCATTGCGGTGAGGTCACCGCTGTCCCATCATTGGTGGTGCCCCTCGCATTCTTGCATCAGGCAGTTGCCGAAATGATTCCCAATGGCGGGCGGGCACGTGGCCAAATTGGAGACAGACAGGATGATTTGAAACGAGGCTATAAAAGGGGGGAGTCGTTCCTGACCTTGGTCTTTCGCTGTTACTGCATTTTGCTTCCTTCTTTCTCCTCCCGATCCTGCTTGAGTGCCTGTTCATCTTCCACCCCTGTTCCTTCTTCCCGAGCTCTTTGTTTTCAATCCCAGGTTCCCAGATCATTCAGGTTAGTCCATTTTAGCTCCCATGGTTTCTTCTCTTTCCTGTTCAATCTCCGATTCTAGGGGTTATTCCTCTAATCCTTCACAGCCTTCTTCTTCTCCCGCACCGAGTTGGTCCTCCTCCTCCATCGATAGGGTCCCACTAGAGCAGCGGCGAGCTGCCGGGCGATCTCCCGTCGAGAGTCACTCGGCCGCCGGACGGGCCCCCATTTGGCGCCGTCCGGCCGTCGCCAACTCATCGTCCACCATGGGGCAGTCCCCTGAGTGGACAGCCTCTAGTATGACCGCCCAAGAGATAATAAATCTCAGGGCTAAGTACAGCCTCCCCACCGACATTCGCCTATTCCGACCTCTTCCTGAAGATAGGGTAACGTCTTCCAGTCCCGGTAGGGTTGCCCTATATGAGACCTACTTCAAGGCTAGCCTTCGCTTCCCATCCATCCTTTCATACTTAACCTCCTTGATAGATACTCTTTAGCACCGGCACAGTTGGTTCCGAATTCCATTCAAACCATTGTCGGTTTCCTAGTGTTGTATCACATCCATGGGATTGAAGCTAGGATCTCTCTCTTCCTATGCTTTTATACCCTTAGAAAATAGTCGGGGTGGTGGTCCTTTGCCCCTAGACCAACCAGAACCCTCAAGCTGTATCTTCCCACGTCCATCAAGGGGTGGAAAGATAGGTTTTTCTTGGCTCAAGTTGAGGGGGTAAGGACAGAGTGAGGGATTCTAAACACCGAGCCGAACAAGGATCCAACCATACTCCTAAGGGACCAAGAGGCGTTTGGACAGTTGATAACTGCCGACGTCCCCCGATGCAACCAACTGCTGGCCGAGGAGAACCTTCAGCTGGCAGGCCTTATTCCGGATAATGGTGAGCAGCCATAACTTTTTCCCTCTTCACACACCATCATCTGCTCTCTTCCTTTTCCTCTTTTTTCTCTCCTTTTTTTTAACCAAGTCCTTTGACTTATGCAAATATGTTGTCGTCAGTCCAAGCAGTGAGAAGGGCTGCAGCGAAGGAGAGAAGAGCCCAGGCGGATGGGGCCCCCACCGAGAAGAGGGCCAAAATAAAAGTCAGCAAGAAAACTAAGGCCGGAGGGGCCTCGGGAAGAAATGAAGTGGCCAAAGAAAGGAGGCGGCCTCGATCACCTTCACCTGCGCCGTCCTGATCCCCCATCGATCTCACTAACACTCCTCCGGAGGAGCCGAGGGCTGAGATTCTGTCGTCGCCGCCGCCTGCCGCTCCCGAGGTAGAACCGACTGCACCGATCACAGGGCCGACTCCAGAGGCCGTTCCACCAACCGAAGAGGCTACAACTGAAGAGCCCTCGTAGGCAACAGCGCTAACAGAAGGGGCGTCGCCGGCTTCTGACCTGGCGCCAGTGGCTCTAGCACCCACCGGGACCGAGGAGGAAGACGAAGCCGACGTGCCTTCCTTTCGATCAATTCTTGAGCACCACGGCCGTTGGGCCGAGTGAACTATGGCTCAGGTCTGCGTGCCTGAGCTACAGAGGGTCCTCCAGAACCAAGGGACTTCTGTTTTCTTCCGCGAAGCCTCTCTGGCTCACCTCTGGGTAAGTGTTCTTCCCCTCTATCAATAGTCTTCATTAAGAATTTTTCTTCACTTAACCTAAGTAATTTGCTTGTGCAGGCAATGAATTCCTTGGCTGCCATCAGAGGAATCCTATCTCAGGCCGAGGTCATCCTCTGCCATTCGAATGAAGAGGTTAGCCGAGCTCAAGCCAGAGCAGAGAAGGCTGAGCAGGCTCTAGAGGTGGCCCAAGCTGAATTGGCCTGGGCGCAAAGGGCCGAAGCCGAAGCCGAAGCCGAGGCCGCCCGATTCGAGGGTTTAGCTCGGGCAAAAAGGGCAGAAGGGGCGCTTGAGGAAGCTCAATGCCAAGTGGCCCATGGACAAGCTAGTGCTTGGGCTGCAGAGGAGAAGCAAAAGATGGCAGAGTCAGAGGTGTTTATGTTGAAGAATTGACTACACTCCACCATCATTGAAACAAAAGCGGCCGAGGAGCGGGCAGAAAATGCCGAGGAGATCGCCTACCAATCCGACGTCGAAATAATCAACTTGAACGCAACTGCAATAGCTGCCAAAGAAAAAATTGTCATGGCCGAGAAGAAGGCCGCCGAGGCCGTAGAGAGCTTCAGGCAGTCCACCATTTATGAAGAGGAGCTAGCCAGGGCCACTGCCTTTGCATACAACATGGGCTTCCAAGACTGCAAAGCCAAGGTAAGAAGAATCTATGGCCTTGAAGGAATCGGCGACCTGGAACCAGACAAAGAGGAAGATCCTTTCCCCAATGACGATCCAGCGCCAGCCGAGCCATGAGAGCACTTTATTTTTCCTTATAATGAGGCCCAACTAGAGTCGACAATTTTGTAAAACTTCTACAATTAATGAAAATATATATTTGAAATCTTTGAAATTTGTTGTTGGTAATTTGCTCATTCTAGAATCGGGGCCGGGGTCGAGAGTGTAGATCCAATCTAGGAATTGAAGTAGCAGCTAGGGTTAGGTGAGGCAGAAGTAGACAAGACCTGGCTGTAGCTAGGACTTGAGGCCGTAGTTGAGTCGACACTCGACGTAGGTGTCGAGGCCAAAGTCAAGATGTGGGAGAAGTTGAAACTAGAGCCTTGAGGCTGAAGTTGAGACCGAAATGAGTCTAAAACACTGATCCAATCTCATGCTTGTGTACCGACACAAAACCGGGCTGGAGTGCCGACGTTTAGTCAAGCTTGAGCGCCGACACTGAGTCGGGCTTGAGCGCCGACGCTGAGCCGAGCTTGAGTACCGACATTGAGTCGGGGTTGAGTACCAACGTGGAGTCAGGGTTGAGTACCGATGCTGAGTCGGGCTTGAGTGCCGACGTTGATAAATGCATAAATAATTATCATTAAACCTATTAATTAATAATTTAACGTACATATTATTATTTAATATTTTAATATTTTATATAATATTTTAGATAAAACCTTATCAATTTAAATAGATCGATTTTAGGGATTTAACGATGCAAACGACACTCAAATCGGATTTAAGATGAGCTCGGAATTGATTTTATAAGGATTTAGCACGTATTTTAAAGCAAAAACGGCAAACACGTTGCAGACTTCATCGTTATCTCAGCCAATTCCCCTGTTTCCACCGATTCTTCTCCATTCAATTTCTAACAGTTTTCTCCACCAATTAAGGAATAGATTAGATTGAAAGTTATCAAATTGAGAGAATTAAATTCCTTTAGAAGAAATTTGAATTTTATTGATTATTTATCTAGATTTCTTTTGTTATTATCGTTGCTTCCGCTGCGTTTTCTATTTCGAAACAGATTCAATGCCGTGTCAATGCCGCATCTTCACTTCATCCGAGCCTCTATAAATAGCAGCAAAGGCTTAGGAGATAGGGGATTCGAAGGATTCGTTCGTCCAAAGCTTTGTTCCGATGAAGAAAGCGCTGTAGCCATCCGTGACAGGCCGTGGAGAAGGCATCCTCCGTGCTCTGCTCTGCTCCCAGACAATTCCATCCAGCGCGCTGCATTCGGGAGAAGAATCTGATCCTGATCGTGCCGTGGAGGAGGAGGCCATCCATGGTTGGTGGAGATAGGCTGTTCACGTCCGGCTGTTCTCAGGAGGGTTATTTTATTACTATTTTGTTGCCTTATTCATGTTAGAAATTAAAACTCTTCTATTTTAGATTTTAATATGCACTCTTGGATGTTATTGAAATAAAATTTCTATTCATGTTAAATTGTTATTAAATTCTATTTAAGTGAAAATAATTTAGACTGATTTATTCTTAAAAGAGACGGGCCGTGATCTACAGGTACGAGCCGTGCTCTAATAAGATAAACCATATCTTATTATTTTGCACTATTAATTATCTACTTAGTTGTCTATTTAGTTAAATTTATAAAATTATTTCAAGATAATCGCTAAAGTCCCTGTGGAATCAATCCCTTACTCTCGCTATCCTAATAGTGAAATTAAGGTGTTTAAATCGTTGTGCTACGACATGCATCAGGTTTTTGGCGAGTCAGGGTTGAGTGCCGATGCTAAGTCGGGTTTGAGTGCCGACGTGGAGTCGGACTTGAGTGCCGACGTGGACTTGAGGTTGAGTGCTGATGCTGAGTCAGGCTTGAGTGCCAATGTGGAGTCGGGCTTGAGCTGAAGAAGCAAGATTGCTTGAAGACACTTTCGTTAGTGAAAAATAAATATTATTTTAGTAGACATGCTCAAGATTATGATATCAATATACTTTAATGATAATACCGACGAAGGTTGTCCGCGTTCTAGGTGCGAAGGAGAGGCTTCCCATCCAATTCTTTGATTCGGTATGCTCCGCGATGAAGTGCATCGGTGACTCGGTAAGGTCCTTTCCAATTGGGCGACAACTTTCTCCCTCCGTGGGTTTGAAGACTTCGGCTCGTCTGAGGACCAAGTCTCTAGGGAGGAATGTTCTGGGGCGAACTCAGGCATTGTAGTACCTTGCGATCCTTTATCGGTAGGAAGCCATTTTGAGTCGTGCTCAATCGAGGACTTCCTCAACAAGGTCAAGGCTGGCTCTCAACTGGCTGGGGTTGCCCCCCTCATCATACGATTGTATCCGGGGACTAGGGATGCCAATCTTCACTGGAATGACTGCCTCCGACCCGAACACAAGGCTGAAAGGAGTTTATCCTATGGGGGTTTGGGTGTCGTGTGATACGCTCACAGCACGTTTGGGAGCTCCTCCACCCATATTCCTTTGAAATCATCCAGACGTGTCCTAAGCCCTTGAAGGATAATCCGATTTGTCACTTCAGCCGCTCCATTAGATTGCAGATGACCGACATAAGTGAACCTCTGACATATGCCCAGTTTGGCACAAAACTCTCTGAAAGGAGCATTGTCGAACTATCGACCATTGTCGGTAACAAGGGTATGGGGTAGTCCGAACCGACAGATAACATACCTCCAAAAGAAGTTCCTCACCCTGGCTTCGATGATTTTGGCAAGTTCTTCAGCCTCTATCCACTTAGTGAAATGGTCGATGGCAACGAGCAGAAACTTCCGCTGACCAGAGGCTAGAGGGAATGGTCCCAAAATATCCATTCCCCACTAGGTGAAGGGTCATGGAGCCGACAGGGGGCTCAGCTGAGAAGTTGGCAACCATTGAATGTTGGCGTGTCGCTGGCAGCTATCGCACTTCTAGACTAGCTCGGTCGCATCTTTCCGTATGGTAGGCCAGTAGTATCCTTGGCGTAGGGCCTTATGTGACAACGCTCTGCCCCCCAAGTGGTTTCCGCAAATACCTTCATGGATCTCATGGAGGATGTAGTCGGCGTCTACGGGACCAACGCATCTGAGGAGAGGGTGGGAGAAGGATCTTCAATATAGCTGCCCGTCAAGCACAAGGAACTTTGATGCTCGCCACCTAAATAGCTTGGCTTCAGTGGGGTTGACTGGGAGGACTCCGTTGGTTAGGTACTGGACATAGGCGTCCATCCAAGAAGGATCCCGGTTAATTGGTAGTGATTCTTCCACTACAATAATGCTTGGGACTTCTAGATGTTCCACATAAGTTCTCCCCAAGGTCCCGTCAACCGAAGTGGCTAGCCGAGACAAAGCATCGGCTTTGGCGTTCTCCCCCTAGGAAATGTAACTAACACTGAAATAAGTGAAGGGAGATGCTTGTTGTTGCACCTTGCTCAAGTAACGAGATAGTGTGGGATATCGAGCCTCGCACTCTCCCTTGACCTGACTAGAGATGAGCCAGGAATCGGTGAAAACTCTAAGGCATTTCACACCGAGCTCCCGCGCCAGTCTCATCCATGACAACAAGGCTTCAATACTTAGCCTGATTGTTCATGGCCGAGAAGAGAAAACGGAGGGCGTACTCGGTTACGACACCATCCGGGCTTGCTAGGATGAGGCGAGGCCCGCCCCGCTTCCTTGAGAATTTGATGCTCCGTCCATGTGAAGGATCCAGTCCTCCCCTCTTCCCTTGATTGCAGCGTCCGAGGGGTTTGCATGGGGCTCCTTCGGTTGCTCTTTTGTCCAGGTACACTCGACCAGGAAATCTGCTAAGATCTGGGACTTCATGGCCGACCTAGATCGAAATGATAGGTCGAACTCCCCTAGCTTGAGTGCCCACTTTGCCAGTCGGCCAGAGGTATCAGGACAAGGGAGAATTGCCTTGAGAGGTTGATCCGTGACTACCACAATCGGGTAAGCTTGGAAGTAGGGCCTAAAGTGCTGGGTGGAGATGATCAAGGCAAAGATAATCTTCTTGACTCTGGAGTATCTAGTCTCCGCATCATGAAGCACCTTACTATTGTAGTAAACTGGCTTTTGTGTCCCGTCAACGTCCATGCAAACAAGTAAGGAGCTGACAGCCTTGGGGGAGGCTGCAAGGTACATAAAGAGCTCCTCCCTACCCCTTGGCTTGGACAGCAATGGCAGAGTGGATAAGAACTCCTTTAACTCCTCGAAGGCCTTCTGGCACTCCTTCGTCCACTTGAAGCCATTGACTTTGCGCAGTGCCTTAAAAAAAGGCAGACACCTCTCCGTAGACTTGGACAACAAATGGCTCAGGGCTGCCATCCTTCCAGTCAAGCGCTACACCTTCTTCTTGTTAATCAGGGACCTCGTGTTCAGGATGGCTCGGATCTTATTAGGGTTCACCTCGATCCCGCGCTGCATCACCATGAAGCCCAGGAATTTGTTCGCTGTGACCCTAAAGGCGCACTTGCGGGGGTTCAGCCTCATTTGGTATCAGCGAAGATTGTCGAAGGTCTCTGTAAGGTCGACAACATGGTCAGTGGTACAAACACTCTTGGTTAGCATGTCATCCACGTACACTTCCATGTTGTGCTTGATTTGGTCTTCAAAGACTTTATTCATCAGCCTCTGATAGGTATCTCCTGCATTTTTCAATCCAAATGGCATCACCTTGTAGCAGTATATCCCCTTCTCGGTCACAAACGAGGTAGCTTCCTCGTCCGCCGAATCAATCTTGATCTGGTTGTATCCCGAGAAGGCATCCATGAAGCTGAGGGTCTCATGACCGGACGTGGCATCCACCAGCTGGTCAATCCGAGGCAATGAAAAGCTATCCTTGGGGCATGGTTTGTTGAGGTCAGTGAAATCCACGCACATCCTTCAGCTCCCATTAGCCTTGCGGACCATCACAATATTAGCCAACCAGTCGGGGTAGTGGACCTCTCGAATGTAGCCAGCAACCACCAGTTTGCGGACCTCCTCATCAATGGCCTTCTGTCGGTCAGGGGCGAAGCTCCTCTTCTTCTATCGAATGGACCGGCATCCCGGTTTGATATTGAGTTGATGGGTAATTACCTCTTCGAGGACACCCGGCATGTCAGATGATGACCATGCAAAGATGGCAGAGTTTGTGTGCAGGAAAGCAAGAAGCTGATCGCGCACCTCCTCCAAAAATAGGGCTCCAATCTGGACGGTCCTCATCGGATCCTCCTCTAGTGGGAAGGTCAGCAGGTGCTCGGCCGGCTCCCCTCTCTTTCCAAGTCTCGAGGGTCGAGTGGCTCTGGTGCTGGTGTAGGCGCCGCCCCCTACGGGCTGGAGGCCATATGGTAGGAGAGCGGTGGTGGGTTCTGCTCCCCCCTTATCTCCCCAACTCCCTTATTGGTAGAAAACCTCATGAGCAATCTTTTAGTGGAGATAACGGCATCCAGAAGGTTCAGACCAGGTCTCCCGAGAATGGCATTGTAGGCCAATGGGATCCGGACGACTAGGAAGTTCATGAGAACCATGCTCTGATACAGTAGCGTCCTGGCTGTAATAGGAAGAGTAATCTCCCCCTCGACCCTCACAGAATCCCCAGTAAAACCCATCAAGGGCGTGGTGACAGGCCGAAGGGAACTATGAGACAAGTTCATCCGAATAAATACATCATAACTCAAAACATCCACAGAGCTCCCATTGTCCACTAAGATTCTTTTACAGGGTGCTTTGCGATCGTCATGGATACGATGACGCTATCATCACTCTTGTTAACCACCCCCTCTAGATCCCTTTTAGAAAATGGAATTACAGAATCTAACCCCTCTTCGCGCGGCATTTTTGAGGTGCCACCTGCCCTCCAGGAAATCATGGCCACCATCTTCTCTGTCGGAGCGTTGTCCATGCCGATCTAGGGTGCAGAAGGTGCCGACGGGCCCAGAGCAGTGGGGTTCCCTTTTCGGACAAACTTACCCAGATGGCACTGCTGAATGAGTTCCTCAATGGCTTTCTTCAGCAGGCGATAGTCCTTCGTATCGTGGCCGTAGTCTTGATGATAGCGACAGTAAAGCTCTTTGCTACGGGGGACCCCGGGCCTCATTGGAGGCAAACGTCAAAGATAGGGCCTGCCTTCAATCTCCAACAGGATGTGGGATATTGGGGCGAGGAGTGGGGTGAAATGCTCTTTGGAAACCAAAGCCCGGGGTTGGTTGTCTGGACGACGAGACGGCTCAGACTTTCTTGGCCGCACTCCTGCAGGCTCTGGATGGACTGGCTTCTTGCTTGACCCCTTATCGACCTTCCTCCTGGAGAAGTCTGCTTCGTCGGCATGGATATACTTCTGCGCTCGGCTCAGCAACTCGGTATAGGAGGCAGGAGGCTTCTTGTTCAGGGAATAGGCGAAACGGGAGGGACGAAGTCCCCGCTTCAAGGCTAGAGTGGCCACTACTGGTGATGTGCCCTAGGCCATCAGGATATCTGCTGTCATTTATGGTTTTATCTTTATTTAATAAATCATTTTATTTATCATGTTATTATTTATGCTCTTCTAATGTGATAAAAATATTTCCTTGAATAGTTTATTCTTCCTTATATCATTAAAGTATGTGACTTTAATAGTGAAACTATAAGGTGATAAGAATACTATTCTAAATTGCCCCTAATCATTCATTATATGGAACGATAATGAAGTAAGATTAGTATGTTGGTTGATTGATGATCACATTTTACTGGTCATGGATATGAGATATCAAGTCAACACATAGATACATGTAAGAGTACATTGTATTGGATCGACCCACCATGAGAATATCATATGGATTCTGTTATGAATACTTCTCTTCATGATGTTATTATTTTAGTCCTTTGACCTGATGACACCATGGATTCCTACATAGTGAATTTCATGTTTTGACATGGCTCTTCATCATCTTTAACCAGATGATCATAAGACTGTGATTGGATATGGAATAAACTACGTTGAGGGATATGAGTGTTCGTGAAGGAATTTGTCCCTCTCATTAATTTGAGAGAGATATTTTGGGCCCTCTTGAAGAGTGAGACTGAGAAAAGTACATGGCCATGCCCAAATGAATTGATATGAAGTTATCCGTAACATTTGGTTTATTCAGTCAAACTCTGGAATCAAGAAAAACTTGTGATTAAACAATCTATGAGAGATGTGATCTATGCCTCATACTTGATCACTAAATATCGTGTGACAAAGGGACTGGATGATTGACATTTACTAGGTAAAGTTGGATCAACGATCTTCACTCAATTTGGGTAGACATAATGTTTTGCTAGAGATCAATTATGTCTTGTAGGCCCGAAAGGATTTTAGTCCTACTGCCAACATTGAGTGAACCTACAGGGTCGCACACAATGAATGATGCGTATGGGTTATGGGTTTAATTTGTATAAACCCAGCAGAAATAAATAATAATCTTCACTATTGTGTCCTTTTGGATTTCGAAACTCTTAACATTAGATGTGCAGGGAATGAGAAGATGTGTCCTTTTGGATTCCGAAACTCTTAACATTAGATGTGCAGAGAATGAGAAGATGTGTCTTTTTGGATTCCAAAATTAAGAGTCCTATTAATGAGAATATTCTATTTTGAATAGGATATTATCATTATAAATGGACATTGTTGCTAAAAAAGAGACGACGCTTGCCGTCAACATGAGATGCGTAGAGAAACATTGCGCACCATAAAAAATGAGAGTTTTAGTGAGATTATTTCTGAACTGATCTAGAAGAGTTCTAGAGAGTGCTAGCACACTGAGTTCCATTGCGAAGTGGTCATTCGTATGGATATCGTAGAGGAAGTTGTGGTTTCGCAGTGCCTAAAGATCTATCTCATCAAAAATAATTTTATTCACATAAGGTACAATTCTCGTTCCCTAATCAATTTAATTGAGCCACATAGATCCTTCTAGGGATTTAGGTTATTTTTCCGCTGCATATTTTTGGTATTAGACCCCTAAATTCCCTTCAGTGGTATCAGAGCCAGACTTGTGGATTCAATTAAATTGATTTCATCTGATTATATGGATGTGTGATGCGTACTGTTGAGATTATTGTACATGTGATGTGAATGACTATACGTCTATGGAATTAATATGGCGATTTGTTTAATTATTAAACAGTTCTAATATGATTAGAATCAAATAGATTTATTGTGTTTAATTTGTTTGAACACTGAAATAATCATTCGTTAAGGTGGGGTTGTCAATTAGATTGATAGTTGGGTTTTAACAATGAAACCCTAATTTGCGTGCATGACACGATCTCAAACCCTAATTTTGATAATATTAGAACTTATAAGAAAAACTTTTCCTTGGACAGTTTTATGTATTATGCATGATGCATAGCATGGCCCTTTAGACTCATGTGATTGGTAGGTTTATTATGGTTTTGTTGATTACATTGGTCTGCATGTCGATAATTTTATTGTAATTGGTTTATCGGCCTGTGTGTCGTTATCTTGATGTAATCTATTTATTTCACTAGCATAGAATGTAGATTTTTTTTTAATATAAAATATGGAGGCCATTCATGTCAATCAAGAGAGATCATAGTGATGATGTTCCAAGAAAAAGGTTCATGTCATCAATGGTAGACCGAGCGTATGGTTATGTTATGACATCATAATAATGATTTACTTAGTTCATGGGCCATGCTATGATACATTTATGTTTTATATATACATGCATGAGATGTTATATGGATGATGTATGTGACTTTGGTCCCATAGAATAGACATATTAAGTCGTAAAATGCCTCCCATAGTGATACCTATCAAGGCTTTGATAGTCTAAATGTAGGTTCTGCCAAAGCAGGGTGCATTAGACCATCTTAGTTAGGTAGAGTGGATAAAAGTGCTATCCTTACGTCGAAATGGTTAGACTTAAATAGGCTGGCATTAATGGGATTAGTATGATGGGACATTTGATGTCAATCCCATAGCAAGAGTTACATATGATGTAATTGGAAAGACGTTTCCTACCTAAATAACTAGACTTTAAGTGTCATGCCAAAGCTGACTTAAAGTTTAGTAATATGGATCTTAACTCACTAAAAATATCGAAAGATTGAAAAGTTTCCGAATTAACATTAGAGGGTTGTTAATTTGATAAAATAGTGAGAATAATTGAAATGGCTTAAATAAAGATATTAACTCTGTAACTCCTTGTATGTAGATCATGACATCAAACAATACATCTAATCTTACTTTGCGATCGGTTCTCAAAAAAGAAAAATTGAATGACACAAACTTTCTTGACTGACATCGTAACTTAAGAATTGCTCTTAAGTAAGAAAGGAAGTTGTATGTCATAGACACTCCAATCCCAGTTGTACCTGCTGCTGATGCTCCAAGAGATGAAAGAAATGCTTACAATAAGCATAAAGACGACTCTTTGGATATGACTTGCCTTATGCTTGCTAGCATGGACTCCGAGCTTCAGAAGCAAATTGAGGACATGGAAGCATACAATATGATTGTACACCTCTAGGAAATGTTCCAAGAGCAATCAAGACAAGAGAGGTTTGCAGTCACTAAGGCATTGAATGGATGCAAAATGACTCCATGTAGCTCTGTGAGTACTCATGTGCTCAAGATGAAGAGTTACATTGATAGACTTGAAAAACTTGGTGCTCCACTTAGCAGGGAGTTGGCTACAGATATGATCCTTGCCTCTTTGCCTCCCAACTAGGCATGGGCGCTGGGCTGTGCCTGGCATGGCACGGCCCAGGCCCATCGTGCCAGGAAAATTGTCGTGTCGTGCCAAAACAGCCCATCATGGGCCATGCCAAAACAGCCCAGAAGGGCCGTTTTATGGGCCGTGCCAGCACGACCCTCCAGTAGGCACTGGCTAGTGCCTAGGCATGAGCCAGCTGATCAAAGCCATGATCTCAATCGACGATGATGGATCCGACGATTGCGATCGATCCGATCGAAGATGATCCGAGGGTTGCGATCGATCCATGCCATGATCCCGATCGGCGATGATCAATCCGACGATTGCGATCAATTCGATCGGAGATGATCCGACGGTTGTGATCAATCCAAGCTATGATCCCGATCGGGGATGATCGATCCGATAGTTGCGATCCATCCGATCGGCGATGATCCGACGGTTGCGATCGATCCAAGCCATGATCCCGATCGATAATGATCGATCGGACCGTTGCGATCAATCTGATCGGAGACGATTCGACGGTTGCGATCGATCCAAGCCATGATCCCGATCGGCGATGATCAATCCAACAGTTGAGATCCATCCTATCAGAGACGATTCGATGGTTGCGATCGATCCAAGCTATGATCTCGATCGACGATGATCGATTGGATAGTTGCAATCAATCTGATCGGAGATGATTCGATGGTTGCGATCGATCCAAGCCATGATCCCGATCGGCGATGATCGATCCAACGGTTGCGATCCATCCGATCGGTGATGATCCAACAGTTGCGATCTATCCAAGCCATGATCTCGATCGGTGATGATCGATCGAATCGTTGTGATCAATCCGATCGGAGATGATCCGACGGTTGCGATCGATCCAAACCATGATCCTGTTCGGGGATGATCAATCCGATAGTTGTGATCTGTCCGATCGGCGATGATCCGACGGTTGCGATCGATCCAAGCCATGATCCCGATCGACGATGATCAATCGGACCGTTGCGATCAATCCAATCGGAGATGATCCGACGGTTGCGATCGATCCAAGCCATGATCCCAATCGGGGATGATCAATCCGATAGTTGTGATCCATCCGATCGGTGATGATCCGACGGTTGCGATCGATCCAAGCCATGAACCCGATCAGCGATGATCGATCCGACGGTTACGATCGATCCGATCGGAGACGATCCGATGGTTGCGATCGATCCAAGCCATGATCCCGATCGGCAATGATCGATCTGATAGTTATGATCCATCCGATCGGAGACGATCCGACTATTGCGATCGATCCAAGCCGTGATCCCAATCGGTGAATATCGATCTGACCATTGCGATCAATTCGATTGAAGACGATCCGATGGTTACGATCAATCCAAGCCATGATCTCGATCGGCGATGATCGATCCGACGGTTGCGATCCATCCGATCGGAGATGATCCGACGGTTGCGATCGATCAATGCCATGATCCCGATCGGCGATGATCAATCCGACGGTTGCGATCCATCTGATCGGTGATGATCCGACGGTTGTGATCTTTCTATTTTTTTCTCTTTACTTATTGTATTATGTTCTGGAGGTCAGGCCTAGTCTTCCTCCCTTCTGTACCATTTTAATTTTAAATTAATAAACTGGTAGGGGTCTATGCCAAACCCCCCACCATTAAGGTGGCTTTATATTAAAAATTTCTTTATTTCTAATAATTTTTTAATTTATCAAAAAAATATTTTTTTTACAAATTTTTGAGCCATGCACGGGCCAGGCCCCAGGTGGGCCGTGCCAGGCACGACCTAGGCCCACCTGGGCCGTGCCTGACATGGCCCACCTGGGCCGGCACAGCTCAGGCCCACCTGGGCCGTGCCGGCACGGCACGGCGGACCGACCCAGGCCCATCATGGGTCGTGCCGTGCTGGGCCAACAGAAAAAAATTTTTGGGCCCGGCACGGCCCGGTACTGTAGCAGTACCGGGCCGTACTTGGCATGACCCATCTGGGCCTAGGCCGTGCCATGCCATGGGTGGCATGGCCCAGTGCCCACCTCTACTCCCAACTATAACCAATTTGTGATGAATTACAATATGCACCAAATAGATAAGTCTATAATGGAGTTGCATGGGATGCTTAAGAATGCTGAACAAAACATTAAGGCGATCAATAATGTTTTGATGGTTCAAACGGGAAAGGGCAAAAGGAGGAGTGGCAAGGACAAAGGCAAAGGCAAAGCAAAAGGTGAGACCAAAGCTAAAAGGCCTAAGCCCCAGTCCAAACCGAAACAGCCCAAGGAAGGAGTTTGCTTCTTTTGCTATAAACCAGGTCATTGAAAAAGGAATTGCAAACTGTATTTAGAGAATTTGAAAAAGAGGAAGGCTAATGAAGCCACAATCTCAGGTATTTATGTTATACAAGTTAATTTGTCTACTTCTACATCATGGGTATTAGATACCGGATGTGGATCTCACATTTGTGTAAATGTGCATGGTCTCAGACAAAGTAAAAAATTGGCTCAAGGTGAAATGGACCTACGAGTTGCAAATGGAGCAAGAGTTGCTGCATTATCTCTAGGATGTTATGAATTACCTTTACCTAGTGGACTTGTTTTGACTTTAAGCAATTGTTACTATGTGCCTGCTATGAGCAGTAACATTATTTCAGTTTCAAGTTTAGTCAAAGATGGTTTTAAATTTATTATTGAGAATAATTCTATGTCCATCTATCATAGAGACATTTATTATGGTTTTGCTCAATTATTAAATGGACTCTATATTCTAAACTTTGATGAAACAAATTACAAGTCTATTTATAACATTAATACTAAAAGGTTTAAATCTAATGATTTAAATCCTACCTATCTTTGGTATTGTCGCTTAGGCCATATAAATGAGAAGCGCATATCAAAACTTCATCAAAATGGGCTTTTACATTCATTTGATTTTGAATCATATGAATCATGCAAATCTTGTTTGATGGGTAAGATGACTAAGGCTCCTTTCACAGGACAAGGTGAAAGAGCCACAGATTTATTGGCCCTTATACATACCGATGTATGTGGACCATTAAGTTCACCGGCGAGAGGAGGTTATTTGTATTTCATCACTTTTACTGATGATTTCAGCAGGTATGGATATGTATACCTAATGAAACATAAATCTAAATTTTTTGAAATGTTCAAAATATTCAAAAATAAAGTACAAAATCAGCTTGGTAAAAATATTAAGATACTTCGATCAGATCAACGTGGTAAATATTTAAGTCAAAAGTTTTCTGACCATCTTAAAGATTGTAGCATAATTTCACAATTGACTCCTCCAGGAACACCATAATGGAATGGTGTTTCTGAAAGGAGAAATCAAACTTTATTGGATATGGTTCGATCAATGATGAGTCAAATAGATCTTCCAATATCCTTCTAGGGATATGCCCTGGAAACTGTTGCGTTCATATTGAATAGAGTTCCATCAAAATCGATTCAAAAGACACCATATGAGTTGTGGACTGGGAAACCTCCTAGTTTGTCTTTTCTAAAGATATGGGGTTGTGACACTTATGTCAAATGTCAATTGTCTGACAAATTAGCACCCAAATCAGATAAGTGCATATTTGTGGGATATCCTAAAGAAACAAAATGATACTACTTTTACTACCCATCAGAGAACAAAGTGTTTGTTGCTCGTAATGGTCACTTTTTGGAAAGAGAATTTATTTCCAACAGAACTAGTGGGAGTAAAATTCAACTCGAAGAAGTTTGAGAACCACAAATTTACATGGAACCGATGATGGATGTTCAATCCAACTCACAAGTAGTTGCTGAACCTGAACCACTAATACAAGGGCCACGTAGAACTGGTAGAATTCATCACAAGCCTGAGAGATATGGTTTTCTCATTACTGACAATCATGATGTGATGCTCATAGATCAAAATGAGCCTACATGCTACCAAGAAGCTATGAAAGGCCCTGACTCTGAGAAATGGCTTATAGCCATGAAGTCTGAAATGCAATCCATGTATGATAATCAAGTATGAACTTTGATTGATCCACCTAATGGTATTAAATCTATTGGGTGTAAATGGGCTTTTAAGAAGAAAACTGACATGAATGGCAATATGCATACCTATAAAGCACGACTGGTTGCAAAAGGTTTCAAGCAAACACATGGTATAGACTATGATGAAACTTTCTCACATGTAGTCATGCTTAAATCTATTAGATTCTTCTTATCATAGCTGCGTATTATGACTACGAAATATGACAAATGGATGTCAAGACAACATTTCTAAATGGAAATCTATTCGAGGATGTGTATATGATACAACCCGAAGGTTTTGTTAATCCAAAAGATTTGCATAAGGTATGTAAACTCCAAAAATTAATTTATGGATTAAAGCAAGCATCTCGGAGTTGGAATCGTCATTTTGATGAAGCAATCAAAGAGTTTGGTTTCATTAAGAATGAAGATGAACCTTGTATATACAAGAAGGTTAGTGAGAGCGCAATAGTTTTCTTAGTACTTTATGTAGACGACATATTACTCATTGGAAACGATATTCCTACTTTGCAGAATGTCAAGACATGGTTAGGAAAATGTTTCTCAATGAAGGACTTAGGTGAAGCTGCCTATATCTTAGGGATTAAGATCTATAGAGATAGATCTAGAAGAACCATTAGCCTAAGTCAGAGTACATACATTGACAAGGTGCTAAAAAGGTATAGCATGGAGAATTCCAAGAGATGATTCTTACCAATGTCACATGGAATATAATTGAGTAAGACTCAATGTCCTGTTTCAAAGAAAGAACAGGAACGCATGAGCAAAATTTCATATGCTTCAGCGATTGGATCTATCATGTATGCCATGTTATCTACTCGACCAGATGTCGCTTATTCTTTAAGCATTACTAGTAGATACCAGTCAGATCCAGGTGAAAGTCATTGGATCGCCGTCAAGAACATTCTCAAATACTTGAGAAAAACTAAAGATGTATTTTTGACATATGGAGGACTGAAAGGTGCGCTTGTGGTAAATGGTTACACAGATGCTAGCTTCCAAACTGATTTAGATGATTTTCGATCACAGTCTGGTTATGTGTTTTGTTTGAATGGAGGTGCTGTTAGCTGGAAGAGTTCCAAATAAGACACCGTTGCTGATTCTACTACAGAGGCTGAATATATTGCTGCATCGGATGCATCTAAGGAAGCGGTTTGGATTAAGAAGTTCATTGGTGGTTTAGGAGTCGTTCCTTGCATTGCGGATCCAGTAGACCTTTATTGTGACAATAATGGGGCGATTGCACATGCTAAGGAACCTAGATCACACCAACGATCCAAACACATACTCAGGCGTTACCATCTCATTCGAGAGATCATCGATAGAGGAGATGTTAAGATATGCAGAGTACCTGCAAATGACAACATCGCAGATCCATTAACTAAGCCTCTTCCTCAGTCTAAACATGATCGTCATAATAGTGCATTAGGCATTAGATTTTTATCTTGTTAGGCCTAGTGCAAGTGGGAGATTGCTGGTGATGTGCCCTAGGCCATCAGGATATCTGCTATCATTTATGGTTTTATCTTTATTTAATAAATTATTTTATTTATCATGTTATTATTTATGCTCTTCTAATGTGATAAAAAGGTTTTCTTGAATAGTTTATTCTTCCATATATCATTAAAGTATGTGACTTTAATAGTGAAACTATAAGGTGATAAGAATACTATTCTAAATTGTCCCTAATCATTCATTATAAGGAACGATAATGAAGTAAGATTAGTATGTTGGTTGATTGATGATCGCGTTTTACTGGTCATGGATATGAGATATCAAGTCAACACATAGATACATGTTAGAGTACATTGTATTGGATCGACCTATCATGAGAATATCATATGGATTTTGTTATGAATACTTCTCTTCATGATGTTATTATTTTAGTGCTTTGACCTGATGATACCATGGATTCCTACATAGTGAATTTCATGTTTTGACATGGCTCTTCATCATCTTTAACCAGATGATCATAAGACTGTGATTGGATATGGAATAAACTACGTTGAGGGATATGAGTGTTCGTGAAGGAATTTGTCCCTCTCATTAATTTGAGAGAGATATTTTGGGCCCTCTTGAAGAGTGAGACTAAGAAAAGTACATGGACATGCCCAAATGAATTGATAAGAAGTTATCAGTAACATTTGGTTTATTCAGTCGAACTCTGGAATCAAGAAAAATTTGTGATTAAACAATCTATGAGAGATGTGATCTATGTCTCATACTTGATCACTAAATATCGTGTGACAAAGGGACTGGATGATTGACATTTACTAGGTAAAGTCGGATCGATGATCTTCACTCAATTTAGGTAGACATAATGTCTTGCTAGAGACCAATTATGTCTTGTAGGCCCGAAAGGGTTTTAGTCCTACTGCCAACATTGAGTGAACCTACAAGGTCGCACACAAGGAATGATGCATATGGGTTATGGGTTTAATTTGTATAAACCCAGCGAAAATAAATAATAATCTTCACTATTGTGTCCTTTTGGATTCTGAAACTCTTAACATTAGATGTGTAGGGAATGAGAATACGTGTCCTTTTGGATTCCGAAACTCTTAACATTAGATGTGCAGAGAATGAGAAGACGTGTCTTTTTGGATTCCGAAAAATATTCTATTTTGAATAGGATATTATCATTATAAATGGACGTTGTTGCTCTGATCAAAAAAGAGACGACGCTTGCCGTCAACATGAGATGCGCAAAGAAATACTGCGCACCATAAAAATAAGAGTTTTAGTGAGATTATTTCTGAACTGATCTAGAAAAGTTCTAGAGAGTGCTAGCACACTGATTCCCATTGCGAAGTGATCATTTGTGTTGATACCGTAGAGGAAGTTGTGGTTTCGCAGTGCCTAAAGATTTATCTCATCAAAAAGATCTATCTCATCAAAAATAATTTTATTCACATAAGGTACGATTTTCGTTCCCTAATCAATTTAATTGAACCACATGGATCCTTCTGGAGATTTAGGTTATTTTTTTGCTGCATATTTTTGGTATTAGACCCCTAAATTCCCTTCAGCCATGGAGTCCTCGAGATTGTAGACCTCAAGCGTAGCCTCCTTGAACTAAGCCACAAAGTCCTTCAAGGTTTCGCCGCTCCTCTGCTGGATGGCAAACATGCTATCAGCCATTCGAGAAATCTTTCAGCACGCATCAAAGTGGACTAAGAAAGATCGCTCCAGCTACTTAAAAGAGCTAATACTGCGTGGTGGTAAATGGGAATACCACGCACGTGCGGCCTTCCGAAGTGTAGCTGGGAAAGCAACGCAAAGGAGAGAGTCTGTTGCCCCCTGGACCTACATGAGGACCTTGTAGCTTTCCAAGTGATCCAGGGGGTCTGTGGTGACATCGTATGGGTCCAACTGAGGCAGATGGAACTAGGGCAGAACCGACTCTTCCATGATATGGTGAGACAGTCGGGGGCGGTGGTCGTAGTCCACCCCGTGGGGGTTAGTAATTCTACGGTTGAGCTCCTCCAGCCGCTGATGGTACTCGTCTAACTGTCGTTTGGCCCGGCAAGCAATCTTCTGTTGGAATCTCCCTTTGAAGATTCAGAAGATGAATAGGGAGAAGGTCACCGATGTAGGGAATGCACCTGCTCGGGTTCCTTCCCACTGCGCCACTTGGGAAGGTGGTCAGAGCGATGGGAAGGAGACCGTTGCCGTTTGGAGGTCTCTCGACGATGGAATCTTGAGGATGCGCAGTGGAAAGCCTCCGGAGGGGTCCTGCCACGATGAGACTGGCTAGCTCCATGACCCTCTATGCGGGGCAAAGGGAGCTAAGGTGGCAATGGCATAGTGGTTTAGCATTGTTCCTGTAGTCCCTGAACCACCGCCATCAGGTCCTGAACCTGCTGGGTCAAGGCATTGAGCCGATCAGCCTGGCTAAACTATGGCTGTATGGGGGGTGAAACAGGAAGGTCAATCTCAAGCAGCTCAGCTCACGGGGGTTGCCCCCCAGCCTGGCTGGTAGAGGCATCTTGCGCACATGTGGTCACCATCTTTTTTTTTGCAAAGATTGAAAGGTTACAGGTACATCGAATAAACGTGCTGTAGTCGACGCCTTCGCACCCCCTACCTGGCGCGCCAATCTGTTGCTGCCAAATCACTTCCGAAGAGTGTCAGGCAAGGAAGTAGCATTATGGATCTTCCGGAAGATGACAAGACTACCTCCTTTAGCCGGAAACCTACAACAAAAGTTCCGGATCGATGGTTCCAGCGAAGACCCTCCGACACTCAAGTTAGCGGTTTGGAGAACAGCAGTAGAAATGAGATAGTGAAAATCAAGTCCCTCTCCTCCTTGTGAGTCAGGGTTTTTATATACCTGTTCGGAGGTCCCTCTTACCCTTCGTGGATAATCATCGGATCACATCTTTCATCAAGATCGGCTCCGTAAACGGTAGGTGGGCGCATAGCCGCAAACGCACGCCGTAAATATCGGCAACTGCCCATAGTATATCAGTAACCTCCTATGATCTTGGCAAAAAGCGGGTTGGCGGGCTACATGACAGTCTTAGGCGCTTTAAATCACTAGGCACAATATTCGAAATTGGTTCTACGACCAAAACTATGGGCCGAGAGCATGTAAGGCGAGACTCGAGGTCGAGGCTGAAGCAAGACTCAAGGCCGAGGCCGAGGCCGAAGACATGCCGAGGCCGAGATGGGGCTCAAGGCCAATGTTGAAGCTGAAACGAAGTCCGCAATCAAGGCTGAGGCGAAGTTTGAGGCCGAAGCTGAGGTGAAGTCCGAGGCCGAAGCCGAGGCCGGGACTGGCCGTCAAATTATTACTTGGCTTCGAGAATCGTGCATACTGTTACCCCATCGCCTTGGGGCATGATCAGCCACATCATGGGGATGTTGGAATATTAAACTTGTTTTAATGCACTATTGAAAGACTAAAGGCTTCATGGGAGAAAGGAAGAGTCACTCTTGAAAAGACTAAAGGCTTCATGGGAGAAAGGAAGAGTCACTCTTGAAAAGACCAAAGGCTTCATAGGAGAAAGGAAGAGTCACTCTTGAAAAGACCAAAGGCTTCATGGGAGAAAGGAAGAGTCATTTTAAAAAGATAAGATGGTTCAGAAATTTAAAATTGACTCTTAGTATTTTGTAATTGACTCTTAATTTTCTGCAAATGTCTTTTAGTTTTTCTATGCATGTATTAAATAGTGGTATATGAAAGGACATCTAGATGTTTATAAATATGGGAGGTGTTTGCCCATGAAATGTAGAAGTAGAAGAAGAAGATGATGATGATGAAAATAGAGAGAGACCCAAAAGATGTATTCCCTCTAACATCTCCATAATAAGAGAGTGTTATTTTTCTTATTGAAAGTATTCTCCACTTCCATCAATCTGGTATCAAAGCTCCTTGTGTGCCCACCTTGTTTCCAACAAGTGGTATCAGAGCCTGGTTTTTTTGAGAGGACCAATCTTGAGGGAGATGGCCAACGATGGTGTGCATATTCAAGTTTCCAAGCTTACTAAGGAGAACTATGGGAATTGGTGTATCCAAATGAAGTCCTTATTTGGCTCACAAGATCTATGGGAAATTATTCAAGATGGCTACACCGAGCCTACAGCAGAGCAAGAAAGAGGGTACAATCAAGCACAAAAAGATACTTTAAGGAACTTAAGGAGAAGAGACAAAAAAGCTTTGTTCCAATTATATCAAGCTTTAGATGAGGTGACATTTGAGAGAATTGCTGAAGCAACCTCTGCAAATCAAGCTTGGGATACTTTCTCTACTATCTTTAAAGGAGAAGAAAAGGTGAAGCGAATTCGGCTTCAACAATTGCGAGGAGAATTTGAAGTCACCACCATGAAGGAGACGGAAAACATATTTGACTACTTCTCTCGGATATTGGTTATTGTAAACCAATTGAAGAGAAATGGAGAGAAGGTAGAAGATGTTCGAGTGGTGAAGAAGATACTTCGATCTTTAACACCGAGGTTTGAGCATGTTGTTGTCGCCATTGAAGAAGCTAATGATGTTGATACACTCTCCATCAATGCGTTGATGGGCAAACTTCAAATTCATGAACAAAATATACAAAAGAAAAATGAAGCACATAATACGGAGCAAATACTTCAATCCAAGGTGGAGGCAAAAGACCAAAAAGAGAAAGATCAAGGGCTTCAATTGGCCTTTAGTAACAAAAGAGATGACGGCAACAACTATCGTGGTGGCCGTGGTGGCAGAAGCAACGACCATGGTCATGGTCGAAGCCATGGCCGTGGTCAAAGAAGCTATAATGATGGAGGAGGCCAAAGCTCAAATTTCAACAATGAAAGAGGTGGCAGAAGAGGTGGACGTGGACGAGGTAGAAGATCAATTGAAGGTCGTAACCAATCAAGATCCAATATTCAATGCTATAATTGTCAAAAATATGGACACTATAGCTATGAGTGTTGGAACAATAAGCAAAGCAACAACATTGGATCCAACAACCAAGAAGGAGAACCGACACTTCTTTTGTCATGCCAAGAAGATGGAGACTTGAAGAATATATGGTTTCTTGACTCAGGAGCCTCAAACCATATGTGTGGAAGAAAAGAGCTATTTGTGGAATTGCAAGAAGGAGAGTTTTGTGATGTGAAGTTTGGGGATCTCTCCAAAGCTCCTATCAAAGGAAGAGGTAAAATCATGATTTGGCAAAAGAATGGTAAACCTGATTTCATTTCCAATGTTTATTATGTTCCAAGTTTGAAGAGTAATATTCTAAGTATTGGCCAACTGTAAGAGAAGGGTTATGCAATTCATATGGAAGGACTATCTCTAACTCTAAAAGATTAGAATGGAAAGCTGATTACTTGTGTCCAGATGGCGAAGAACAGGATGTTTCCTCTTATCTTAAAGACGGAAGCACAAAATTGCTTGCAAGTGGATATCAAGGACCCTTCCTAGCTTTGGCATCTCAGGTTTGGACATTTAAATTTTGGAAGTTTGAAATTACTATCTAATAAGGGAATGGTGAAAGGACTTCCACACATAAATTATCCAAATGAAGTTTGTGAGAAGTGCACACTAGCTAAGCATGCAAAAGCTCCCTTCAAAAGTAGAAAATCTTGGAAAGCAATAAGACCATTACAACTAGTGCATACTGATATATGTGGACCTCTTTCAGAATCTTGTGGTGGTAACAAATATTTTATAACATTTGTTGATGACTTTAGTAGAAAGTTGTGGGTTTATTTTCTTAAAAAAAGTTGGCTGCACTCTTTATGTTTAAATATTTCAAATCTTTAGTTGAAAAAGAAAGTAACAATAAAGTGCATATTTTGATATCCGATAGAGGCGGAGAATATATGTCAAATGCTTTTAGAAGCTATTGTGATGAAGAAGGAGTTCGACATCAATTCACCGCTCCGTACTCTCCACAACAAAATAGAGTGGCCGAGAGGAAGAACCGGACCATTCTTGACATGACTAGAAGCATGTTGAAAGAGAAGAACCTTTCCGAGCATTTTTGGGCTGAAGGGGTGGCATGTGCAGCATATCTTATCAACCGAAGCCCAACAAAAGCCATCAAAGGTATGACACCAAAAGAAGCTTGGAGTGGCTACAAACCAGGAGTAAGCCATATCAAGATTTTTGGGTGTATTGCCTATGCCCAAGTATCACAAGAGAAGAGGAAGAAGCTTGATGATCGAAGCCAAAAATGCATCTTCATAGGATATAGTGAGCAATCCAAAGCCTACAAATTGTATAATCCAATGACAAATAAGGTCATCATCAGTCGGGATGTGATTTTCAATGAAGATGGAGTATGGGATTGGAATGGCAAAGATTCTCATATCAAATATATAACACCTTATAATGAAGCTGAGGAGAATACAAATGAGGAAGCTACTCAACCAATATTGTCACCAGCAAGATCATCTTCATCACCACAAGTTACACCGACTTCCTCAAGAAGTTCTATAAGCCCTAAAGAGTCAACAAAAAGTTTAGAAGTATTAGTGATCTTTATGATGAAACAGAAGAAGTTGAACAAGTTGATTTATATTGTTTATTTGCTGATATTAAACCTCTAGCATTTGATGAAGCTATGCAGAAAGTTGAATGGAGAAAAGCAATGAAGGAGGAGATTCTTGTCATAGAAAAGAATAATACTTGGGAGTTGACTTCACTTCCAAAAGGACAAAAGGCGATAGGCGTCAAATGGGTGTATAAAGTGAAGCGCACTGCTAATGGAGAAGTAGAAAAATACAAAGCTCGTTTGGTTGCCAAAGGCTACAAGCAAAAGAAAGGGCTCGATTATGACGAAGTATTCGCGCCTGTAGCCCATTTTGATTCAATAAAGCTCATTTTTTACTTGCATCTCATCACAAGTGGAAAATATATCAAATGGATGTAAAGTCGGCATTTCTCAATGGCTACCTTGAAGAAGAAGTCTATATTGAGCAACCTGAGGGCTACATCCATAAAGGCATGGAAGATAAAGTGTACAAGTTACACAAAGCTTTGTATGGATTAAAGCAAGCACTGAGAGCTTGGAATGCTCGAATTGATCACTATCTTCAAGATTGTGGTTTCAACAAATGCTCCTATGAACATGCTATTTATGTAAAGAAAAAAGGAGATGACATTTTAATTATATGTCTATATGTGGATGACTTACTTGTGACAGGTAATTGCATGGAAATGATATATGGGTTCAAAGCAACCATGAGCAAGGAGTTCAAAATGACGGGAGGAGACTTGATGTCTTATTTTCTTGGCATTGAAGTAAGGCAAAGTGAAGATTTTTAAAAGCTAAGAAAAATGCTTGGAGTCATGGCACCAAGAAAAAACAAGTTTACGAGAGGAAATGTTGGAATATTAAACTTGTTTTAATGCACTCTTGAAAGACTAAAGGCTTCATGGGAGAAAGGAAGAGTCACTCTTGAAAAGACTAAAGGCTTCATAGGAGAAAGGAAGAGTCACTCTTGAAAAGACCAAAGGCTTCATGGGAGAAAGGAAGAGTCATTTTAAAAAGATAAGATGGTTCAGAAATTTAAAATTGACTCTTAGTATTTTGTAATTGACTCTTAATTTTCTGTAAATGTTTTTGAGTTTTTCTATGCATGTATTAAATAGTGGTATATGAAAGGACATCTAGATGTTTATAAATATGGAAGGTGTTTGCCCATGAAATGTAGAAGTAGAAGAAGATGATGATGATGATGAAAATAGAGAGAGACCCAAAAGATGTATTCCCTCTAACATCTCCATAATAAGAGAATGTTATTTTTCTTATTGAAAGTATTCTTCACTTCCATCAATCTGGTATCAAAGCTCCTTGTGTGCCCACCTTGTTTCCGACAGGGGAGACCTCATTTTGCATGCTGGGTCACTTCTTTTTCGCATTAGACGTTAGGGTTTCGTCATCTCCAACGGTTTGACGAATCCTGGAGAGAGACTGCGGTTCTTCCTCTCGACCTCCAGTTATCGGACGTCGATCGATGCAAAAGAGAAGTAGGTTTGCACTTCCGGAAGTCCAGAGCTGTTAACAATATACTCGGGCCAGATCTAAGTGGTACACAGATGGTATCCCCTTAGGCCCATACTAATATATTGGGCCCGTTTACCGTTTACCGCTTCGTGGCAGCGTGGCCCATTTTTACTTCTTTTTTCTGTTCTTCTTCTTCTACTTCTTCTTTATAGTTTGCTTGCAAAGCAAATATTGGACCATTTTTCTATTTGTGCTTGTCATCCTCCAGGGTCCACGCTATTCTTCCCTGTATTTTTTCAATTGTATTAGATATCTGAAGTGATATCTATGGCCATCTTTGGAAAGAGTGAAAAGAAGATGACCTAAGAGATAGTTTTATGTTGAAAAATGAAAGGAAGAAAAAAATCTACCACTAAAAGTTTCTAAAATTAATGATCAATTTCCCGAGAAAAGACCGATACGATCAAATACATATTAGTTGATTTTATTTTTAAAAAAAGAAAATAAAATAAGAATTAGGTATAATTATGGTAGTAATGCAACATGGCTCATGTAAACAAATGCAAGCATTTATCCTTTCATGTTGCAAGAGAAGGCTGGTTTAATTTATGGATTTACTATCAAATACAACTAATAAGTCTATTTATTATCCCAAATTAATCATTAAAATAAATATTAATTACTTTAAATTTATTAAGAATTAATACTTTTTATGGATGTTTGCAGAAAAGGACTCGATTTTTGGAGTCCAATGTTGTAAATATTACTCAAATCTGTTTGTTCGAAAAGGAATAAAGAGATGATTCCGTATGATTTTCGGTACAAAATAAGGCAGGTGATGTGGAATGGATGACTGAGAAGTTTTCTCACGAGGATCTTGAACCCGATTATCTCCAACTTTGACTAAGAGAAAACCCTAAATAAGCTCTATAGAAGGAGAACCTTAGGTAGTAGTTCGAGAAGGAGTTTTTTTTAAAGTTCTTTTTTTTTTTTATTTAGATTATATATCATTGTATTTAGGCTTGATAAAGGAGAATTATGGAGAGGACGCTGGCAGTAGCAATGCGCATCTAGATTTCTTCAACTTGGGATGATGATGAAGCAAGTAACCTAGTTCTATCTTTCTTTTTATTCTTAATTCCTATGCAATAAAAATCATGCTCTTTTTTTATATATCTTTTGAGTTATTTTTTTATCGAGTTTTCAATCTAGCATACACAGCCTAAACCCTTTATTGACGTACCGTGATCTCAGGATATGTAGGTGCCTAAGAGAAGTAGATCGTAGTATGATAGATTAGACCTCTAACCTTGCAAATAATTAGATAGTTTATACTGTAAGAGAATTGATCTCATATGGTCTGACAAGAGATAAATTATTCTAATTTTTAATTTGTAAAATTATTGCTATTGCAATGATAAGACTATTTATTATCCCAATTTAACCATTAAAATAAATATTAATTACTTTAAATTTATTAAGAATTGATATGTTTCCAGAAAAGGAGCCTATAGATGGAAAGAGCTCAATTTTTGGAGTTCAACGATGTAGATGGCACTTAAATCAGGACTCGGTTTGCCCAAAAAGGAAGAAAGAGATAATTTTGCTTGATTCCCGATGCAAACTAAGGCAGGTGATGTTGAGAAATTTTCTCACAATGATCTTGAGCACTCGATTGACTCCAGCTTTGACTAGGAGGAAGCCTTAGACAAGCTTTATAAAAGGACCTCAGGCAGTAGTTAGGGAGAGGAGTTTCTACAAAGCTTTTTTTATTCTTTTTTTATTTAGATTATTGTATTTAGGCCTGAAAGGGAAAATTTATGGAGAAAATGCTGGTGGCAGCAATACATGGCTATATTCCTTTAACTTTGGATGATGATGAAGCATGTAATCAGGTTTTATCTTTTTTTTGTTCTTAATTTCTATGTAATAAAAATTATTCTCTTCTTTATTATATCTTTTGAGTTATTTTTTGGTCGAGGTTTTGATCTGGCATCCACAGCCTGTACCTTCTATCGACATATCGTGATCTTAGGATACGGTACGTGGTTATGAGAGACAGATCGTAGTATGATAGATTAGACCCTTAACCTTATAATTATTAGATAGTTTATACTCTAAGTGGACATGCTGTGAGTCCATGCCTGACAAGAGATAAATTATTCTAATTTTAAATTTATAAAAATTATTACTATTGTAACATAAAGAAAAGAAGATAAAACATGTTTGTATGATGGATTCGGATTCCTGGGTTTCTCGTTCTGTTGTTTTAATTTTGTTAATTAATTAGTTGTTATCTTTTAATAACCGCTATTCTTAATATAATCCTCTACAGATAATTTTTTCTTTTTTTATAAAATAATTACCCTTAATCCATGAGGATACGATCCTAATTCACCACTAGCTATAGTAGCGAGTAGGTTTTATTTTTGACCGCCAATAACAACGATCAAATTTTGGCACCATTGCCGAGGATCCAGGCACGATTAGTTCAAAAAAAAATTAAAAAAATAATTACCATGATTTTTTTTAATTTTATTCCTATTTTTATTTTTTTTATTCTCTCTTATTATTTCATTATTATTCATGCTTCTATAAAAAAAGAATAAAAAAAATTCTTTTATTGGTTAGTTATTGCTCTCTTTAGCTTATTGCCTTTTTTTTAGTTACCTTAAATATTAGATTTTCTTATTTTCTTTTTAACATTAAAAAATTACTTTTCTTCTTGTCACAAATCTACTTTTAACCTAATTAACTTTTTTAAATTAATTTACCTTAAAGAATCTAAAAGAAAATCCTAAGACATCTTCCATAAAATATAATTAATTTAAAGAAATAAATAATAAACTTTAAAAGCTTCCTAAATTGTTTAGACACCTTACTTGAATTGCATTATATTTTCATAAAATATTTTAAGGGCGCAACCCCTAATAACATAAAGTAGAGATTTCATTATCCTTCCTTAGCCCACAAACCATCACTCTGCATACTGCATAAACCCAAGCCTTTAACTCTAAAATTAACTAGACGTCAGCCCCTAAGGAACTTGAGTTCAATAGAACAAGGCACCCGAAAGAGTTGGATCGGATCGGAATTGACTGATTAACTGGTGTCTAGAAAAGGAAAGAAAAGTAGTTATTTAATTAATTCCGTTCGCTTACCAAGTAAGCAACAGGAGGACCCCCACTGACGTTACCCTTAACTGGCTAGTCGATCAGCTAATTTTTGACTTGGAGGGCTCCAAGGCGGTCTTGAAAGTTAGGAGCTATCTAGATCTAGGTTAAACCTAAAGTAGAGAGTCTAATTTTTGTTAACTTGATTGCTAATAATTATTAAACCCTAATTAAATTATTCTTCATTGCTCTTAGTTCTAGAAATTTCTAAGGATACTTCTTTTAGAATCTTCTTCTTTTCTCTCTCTACATAACATAAAAAAAATTTAAAATTGCAACTTGAAAAAGGGAATCCGATCGATTAGTAAGAATAGATCTAGACCCTACCCTTGATGAAGCAAAAGTAACTATGGAGGAATTAGGACATCCCCTTAGCCTAAAAGAATACTGCTACCCAATTAGATATGCCCAACCCATCATGCATTCAACTACCCCAAACAAATGCGGCCAATTTGAGATTAAGCCTCATATTATCAACATGCTCCCTAAATTCACCGGAATTGAGGATGCTTACATTTTTATTAGAGAATTTAAGGAAGTATGTGATGCTATGAGAATGCATGAACTTTCAGAAGATGCTATAAAACTTATGCTAATTAACTTTACTCTTAAGGAAAATGTCAAAAAGTGGCTGTATAGTTTACCTAGTCAGTCAATCTTGACCTGGGAAGGTTTTATTAAAGCAAGTTGAGAAATGAAATTGCCCAATTTCATCAATTAGGGGGAGAGCCTTTCTGGAAGTGTTTAGACCGATTTAAGAATTTGTTAAGCCAATGTCCACACCATAGGATAGAGACTTGGAGGTTATATCAAACCTTCTATGAAGGTCTAAACCTAAACTTTAGAACTATGCTGAAGTCAATGTGTCAGGGCGACTCAATGCAAAAACCACCCAATGAAACCTGGCAGTTTCTAGAAGATTAGCAGAAAAGAGCTTACAATAGGAGAAAACTAAGGAATCTGGACCCACACCATCAAGAGGTGGTATGCACCAATGCTCTCCATCTATAGCTGAAGAAGCTAAGATGTTATCTTTGATTTGTAGGATAGAAGCCTTGGAACTTAAGGGACAGGCCCCGATAAATCTTGTAAACCAAGTGGTTGCACCTATCTGCACTGGATGTAATGAGCCAGGACATATAGTAGAAGAGTGCCCCCACTTCATGATCCAAACTAAAAATAGTTATGCATAGGTGAATGCAACCTATCAAAGAACAATCAACAATCCTTATGCACCAACCTACAACCCAGGGTGGAGGAACCATCCAAACTTTTCCTGGTCACAAGGTCCTAGTGCAGGTGGTCCCAACCTAACCCAAGGCCTAATTTTACAGGAAATAACCCATTAGTCAATGAGAATGAAAAAAGGTATAGTTCCCTAGACAAGGCCCTGGAAACTCTAGTTAAATCCCAAGCTAACACTTATGCCATGATAAATAGTACCAACACCACCCTAAATAACTTTATGCAAAACATAGGGCAACAGCTATCTACTAATGCTCAAGCCATAACTCGTTTGAAGATGCAAATAGGTTAGTTGCCACAACCATAAATGAAAGAGAACGGGGTAAGCTACCTAGTCAACCCGAAGCTAACCCTAGGAACCTAAACATTCAAGGATCAAATCAATGAGCCCAGATTAACTAACTAAGTATCATTCATACATTAAGATCTAGAAAACAAATAGATAACTAGGAGGGTAGATATGAAAATAATTAGAAGCCCCATCACTTGAACAACTTATTGAGCTAGGTCAACCAAAAATACCTGAGGCATCAGAGTCTGATGTAATACCCAACCTACCAATTGACCCCATACTAGAAGGAGATGAACCAAAAATCATGATTGCAGCACCGTTCCTAAATAGACTTAAGCGCAATCAAAATTCAGTCTACTTAGATAAAATTTTCAAGGTCTTTAAGCAAGTTAAAGTGAACATCCCTCTACTGGACATAATCCCAAGTTCCAACCTATGCCAAATTCCTTAAGGATCTATGTACCAAAAAGAAGACCACAAATGTGCCTAAGAGAGCCTTTTTGGCAGCCAGTGTGAGCTCTTATCTATCAAACCACATGCCAGTAAAATATAAAGATCCAGAGCTACCTACTATTTTATGCATTATGGGAAACACCCTCATAAATAGGGCTTTATTAGACTTAGAGGCGAGTGTTAATATATTGCCATTGTCTGTATATGAATATGAGCAACTAGGGTTAGGAGAACTAAAGCCTACGGGAATGACCCTACAACTAGCAAATCACTCTTTGAAAGTACCCAAGGGAATAATAGAGGATGTGTTGATCAAAGTTGGTGACTTTATCTATCCGATGGACTTTATGATTTTAGAAACTAAGCCGGTGACAAACCCAAAGAGCCACATTTCAATGATTTTAGGTAGACCATTTTTAGCTACAACTAATGCCCTAATTAATTATCAAAATGGATTAATGAAACTTTCCTTTGGGAATATGTCACTTGATTTTAATATTTTTAATCTTACCATTACACATCAAACGAGTGACTCAAATTATATTCAGGATACTGTTTATGATCTAATTGACCTTAGTGACGAAGAGCTTGACCTAGAAATCTGCATGAACCAAGATGGGGAGCAAATTAATGAGGTTGCTATAATTGATGAAAAATCAAGATGGGAACCTTCAATTGAACCACTAGAGAAAATACCTGAATCATTACACAAACCATCAATAGAGGAAGCATCCAAATTAGAATTGAAACCACTTCCCAAGTATCTCAAATATGCATATCTATCAAAAATCCTACCTGTAATTATTTCAGTCGACCTAAACTTGTCACAAGAAGGGAAACTACTGAATGTCCTAAGAAAAAATAAAGAAGCATTAGAATGGATCATAGCTGACATAAAAAGGGATTAGCCCCTCGATCGTTCAACATAGGATTCACTTAGAGGAAGAAGCCAAGCCTACAAGAGAATCCCAAAGGAGACTTAATCCAGCCATGAAGGAAGTAGTAAGGAAAGAGATCATCAAACTCCTTAACAATGGTATAATTTATCCTATTTCATATAGTTCTTGGGTAAGTCCTGTGCAAGTGGTGTCCAAGAAGTCAGGAGTCACTGTGATACAAAATGACAACAATGAGTTGGTCCCTATAAGAATTCAAATAAGATGGAGGGTGTGCAATGATTATAGAAAATTAAATGCTACCACTAAGAAGGACCATTTTCCTTTGCCCTTTATAGACCAAATGTTCAAACGATTAGCAGGGTATGACTTTTACTATTTTTTAGATGGATACTCTGGTTACAATCAAATTACAATAGTCCCAGAAGATAAAGAGAAGACAACATTTACTTGTCCATATGGAACCTTCGCGTATAGACGTATGCCCTTTGGCTTGTGTAATGCACCATCTACCTCTCAAAGGTGAATGATTAGTATTTTCTCTGATATAGTAGAACGGTTCCTTGAGATTTTTATGGATGACTTTTTTTATTTTTTGTTCTACTTTTCTAAATGCCTATATCACCTTAGACTGGTCTTAGAAAAATGCAAGGAAAAGCGTCTAGTAATAAATTGGGAGAAGCGCCAATTTATGGTGAAGGAAGGTATTGTTCTTGGCCATGTAATCTCAAATAGAGGTATAAAAGTAGACAAGACCAAAGTAGATTTGATTGCAAATCTTTCTCCACCTAAATCAGTCAAAAAAATAAGATCATTTCTTGGACATGCTGGATGTTATAGAAGATTTATCAAAAAATTTAGCAAAGTGGCTCAACCATTGACTAACCTATTAGCCAATGAAGTCAAATTTGACTTCATATCTGAATGTCTTGAGTCCTTTAAATATTGTAGTAACCCAGCCCAGATGAACCAGGTTTGGTTCAGATGAACCAAGTTTGGTTCAGATGAACCAGGCTCCAGTCTGTTGGTTTTCCCGGGCTGACGCTTCACTCCAGGTGAAGCGTTTAGTCTTCGGGAAACTCCCGATCCGAGGCGTTGCACAGGTGATTAAATATGAAGGAGGAGGACTCCTTCCTTCACGCTGGCGCGTTTCATCCTCAGGTACGTTCCCCTGCCACAGAGAGAGAGAGAGAGCCAGAGAGAGAGAGAGAGCCTGAGAGAGAGAAATAGTCAGGGAGAGAGAGAGAGAAAGAGAGCCTGAGAGAGAGAGAGAGAAGACTTGAGAGTCGGTCGGTGACCTCCATCGGCGCCGGGCGTGCGTCCGGTGGAGGTCCGGCCAGCCTTGGTGGCCGGCCGTGTCGCCGGCACCGAACGCACAGCGCGGAGAGAAAGAAAGAAAGAGAGGGAAAGAGAGAGAATTAAGGAGAGAGAGAGAGGGAGGTCGGCCGCAGCGACGGCCAGCTCTGGTCCGGCCAACGGCGGCCGGACCGGCCCCAATTTGGCCGGATTCGATGCCGGCGCGGTGAATTTCACGCGGGAGCAGCACGGAGAGAAAGAGAGAGAGGGAGAGAAATTGAGAGAGAGAGAGGGAGGAAGGAGGCCGGCCGCGGCGGCGGCCGGCTCCGGCCCGGCCTCCGGTGGCCGGGCCGGACGGATTAGGCCGGCGGCGGCCCTGGCCGCCGGCCGGAAGTGTCCCCTGTTTCGGGCGAAACAGGGGAGCGGGGAGATGGTTTGGCCATGGGCCGGCTGGGCCGGCCTGGTCTGGGCCTTTTGGGCCGTGCAGCGAGCAATTTGGGGCCGGTTTTTGGGCCCCGTAACGGGCGAGATTAGCAAAAAAATTATATGGCTAGAATCTGGGTTAATTCTAGTTTCTTGGGGTATTTTTACTTTCCCAATTGGGTGTGTATAGTGGGAGATATTCGAGCCCAAAGTTGGGCCCGTGAACTAGTCTGGGTAGGGTCTTAAGGGTCATTTTATTAATTAGATTTCAGTGAATTAATTATGTACATTGATCCTGTAGGTGCCCAGACATCTGATTAGTTGGTGCATCATTTGGATTTTGCGTAGGAGGTAAGTAAGACTATTATGCAAATTTAATAATTATTTAATTAATAAATTGAGTATATACAGTTTGCATGCATTTTTATAATAAGAAGAAAATAGAAATTATCTGAATTGTCTATGTAGCATGGAACTGTGGATTACAAATGAACATGATTATAGTGATTGGTAATATTGTAAGAAATGATTTATTGATGTATATGCCAGAAATGTGACTGCCTGTACGATATGTTTATATTGAGGTGACTATATGCATTTCCTAGTACTGTGCAAACCACTGTGAGGTATGTGAGATACAGATGCATGATGTAATTGTGATGAAAATGTTAAATAGATTTATATGGTCGCCGCGGTTCTCCTTTACTATGGCCCCACACATTGTAGCTGTGTTCTGTTATTATATGGCCACACACACTGGAGATGTATTCTGTTATGATATGCCCCACACATTGTAGACGTGTTCTGTTATGATATGGCCACACACACCGTAGAGTGTGTTCTGTTATGGTATGGCCCCACATGTCTTACAATGTGTTCTGTTGATTTTCATATGGCCACATACATCGTAGAGTGTGTTCTGTTATGGTATGGCCCCACACATCGTACAATGTGTTCTGTTGATTTTATATGGCCACACATCTGGAGGATGTGCTCTGATTGAGGTATTGCAGGGCCGTGGGACACATAGGAAATCTATAATTACATAAACAGTGAGTTTGCTAGAATGCATATCCTGATGCTTATCGAATGTTCAATTTATGTTAAGTTGACAAAATGCATATGTTGATAGCATGTTAAATATAATTCAAGTATGATATGATTGTATAATAGGCTTACTTATTGAGTGTAAACTCATTAAACCTTCACAATGTTTTTCAGAGCCTCAGGGTTGATGATGGATATTCGGAGTTGATGGAGCTTCTAATAAATAAAATAAGAACCATTGCATTGGTGTAATCCTATTATGTTTGTGTGTAGGGCTTGTTGTAGCCAACTTTATTATGTACTTTGTAGGGGTAAACCCAAAAGGTATGGGTATAGGGGGGGCCCATTTGAATCGTATTTTAAGACGCCTTGCGTGCCCGGCACGCGGCGGGTTGTGGCCCTGGGTCTGGGCGTGACAGCTTTAGTGGCAGAGCCTAGGTTATTGACCTTAGGCACATACATGATGACACCCTAGGCAAACAAATAGGTTGACATTGAGACAATTATCACTTTATATGAATTTCAAACCTTATGTTTTGGGAGCCTGATATGAAAAGTTTGATCATTAATAACTAATTTATCAGGAGATGGCTCGCACTAGGAGCCAACAAAATGATGAGGGCTCCCAGGTTGGAAATGTTGGTCAACCAGGAGGTCAGGATGCTGGAGGTGCTGCCCCTGTCAACCCTGTTGGGACTGATCATCAGCGACTCCAGACCGAGATGCTTCAGGTTCTATCGGGTATGGCACAGTCGATGCGGGACATGCAACAACAAATTCATCAGGCTTTATCCTCTCAGTCTGCCATTCCTGCTCCGCAGACTCAGCCTACTCCCACTGTTCCGCAGAGTCAGCCTACCCCTATTGTCCCGCAGACGCAGCCTGCTTCCACTATGCCACAGACTCTATTTGTCCCTCCTGCTCCACAAATTCAGTCCACTGTACCTACTACTCATTTCACACCATTGACCCAGCCTACTCCACCTCAACCCTGGGTAGGGATTGGCCGTAGCTTTGCAGATTTCAAGAAGTTTGCCCCTGCTCCTTTCTCTGGTTCTAGCAACCCTATTGATGCTGAGAGATGGGTGCGAGATATGGAGAAGGCTTTTATGGCCCATGGTAGCCAGGAGTTGGAGCGGATCAGATTTGCTACTTATCTTCTCCAGGGGGAGGCTTATGACTGGTGGCTAGTTGAGGAGCAGCGTCGGGGTGGTCAGGTTATGTCTTGGGGAGAGTTTAAGGAGGTATTCTTTGACAAGTACTTTCCCAGGAGTGTACAAAGGAGGATGGAATCAGAATTTCTTAAGTTGGAGCAAAGGAATCTTTCTGTGGCCCAATATGAAGCTGAGTTCACCAGATTGGCCCGCTTTGCTCCAAGTATTGTGACTAATGAAATGGCCAAGATCACCAGATTTACAGAGGGGCTGCGACCCAGACTGATGCAGGCAGTCAATGCATTTGAGCTTCATTCCTATAGTGCTGTGGTGAATAAGGCTTTGGTAATTGAGAGAGATATGAATACAGTTCAGAGGGATTGGGAGCAGCAGAGGAAGAAAAAGGGGCCTATTGCGGGCCAACCCCCAACCCAGGTCAGGAAGAGAGGTGCGCAGCAGGCCCCAGCAGGACAGAGGAATAGAGAGACACGTTGCCTTCGCTGTGGGAGTTTTCACCCAGGAAGGCCTTGCCGTGGTGTGTCGGGTGCCTGCTACCTCTGCGGGAGGACTGATCACAAAATGGCTACCTGTCCCCTTCAGAAGACTCAGCAGCCCTCTTCTAGTCAAGGGTTGATTCAGCAGCAGCAGCAGCCACAGAGGACCCAGGGTAGAGTCTTCAACCTCACTCAGCAGGATGCTGCCGCTTCTAATTCTGTGGTGACAGGTAAACCATTTAAATACATACCTAGTATAATACCCTTTTCTAGCGCAATGTATTGGTAATTACTAGAACATTAGATTAAATGTTAAATCTTTGATGTTAAAACAAAATTTACTTATATCCAGGAATGATTAAAGTTGGCACTGCGTATGCTCAAACACTTATTGACCCGGGTGCCACGCATTCATTTATATCTGACACCTATCTTAGCAAGAATACATCATTGACACCTGAATCTCTAGACCATGAGTTGCTCATTGCCTTTCCAAATGGTGATATTATGAAAGTTGGCACAGTATGCAAATCCTGCTTGATTATCATTGAGGATATGAGATTATATGCTGATCTTTTTGTCCTTCCATTGAAATTCTTTGATGTTATCCTTGGCATGGATTGGTTAGCCTCCTATCATGCTTCAGTAGACTGTTTCAGGAAGATTGTCAATTTCAAAATTCCAAATCAGTCTGAATTCAGTTTTACTGGGGGTCAGTCACATCTAGCCTCTGTGTTCATTTCAGCGCTACAGGCTGGAAAGTATTTATTGAGTGGTGGTCAAGGATTCCTTGCTGTTGTTAAGGATCTTCAAAAGGAGGAGACCAAGTTGGAGGATATTCCTGTAGCTCGAGAATTTCCTGATGTTTTCCCTAATGAATTGACTGATTTGCCCCCAGATCGGGAGGTTGAATTCTCCATTGACTTAATTCCTGGAACTGGGCCTATATCCAAGGCTCCTTACCGCATGGCCCCGGCTGAGTTAAAAGAATTGAAAGATCAGTTGCAGGAGCTCCTAGATCGGGGATTTATCAGACCCAGTGTTTCCCTTGGGGTGCTCCAGTTCTATTTGTTAAGAAGAAGGATGGCAGTCTCCGGCTATGCATTGATTACCGGAAATTAATAAGGTAACAGTGCGGAACAGATACCCTTTGCCGAGGATTGATGACTTGTTTGATCAACTCCAAGGAGCCCGAGTATTCTCGAAGATTGATCTCAGGTCAGGTTACCATCAGCTTAAAGTCAAGGAGGGAGATGTGCCTAAAACAGCATTCAGAACCAGATATGGCCATTACGAATTTTTAGTGATGCCATTTGGATTGACTAATGCCCCGGCAGCATTCATGGACTTGATGAATAGAATCTTTAAGCCATATTTGGATCAGTTTGTGGTGGTCTTCATTGATGATATTTTGATCTATTCTAAGAGTCACAGGGAGCATGAGGATCACTTGAGGATGGTGCTGCAGATTCTTAGGGAGAAGAGGCTCTATGCCAAGTTGCAGAAGTGTGATTTTTGGTTGGACCAAGTATCTTTCTTGGGTCATATAATCTCTATTGACGGCATTTCTGTGGACCCGAAAAAGATTGATGCTATTATTAGCTGGTGCAGACCTTCCAATGTGGCGGAAGTCAGAAGTTTCTTGGGACTTGCTGGGTATTACCGTAAATTTGTGGAAGACTTCTCTAGCATTGCTCTACCTCTAACTCGCTTAACCCAGAAGCGAGTAAAGTTTGATTGGACAGAGGAGTGCGAGAAAAGTTTCCAGGAGTTAAAGCAGCGATTAGTGTCAGCTCCCATCCTTGTTCTTCCGTCAGGATCTGAGGGTTTTACACTTTATACTGATGCCTCTCGAAGAGGATTGGGATGCGTTCTGATGCAGAGTGGAAAGGTGATAGCTTATGCCTCCAGACAACTGAAGCCTTATGAGCAGAATTATCCTACTCATGATCTGGAATTAGCTGCGTGGTTTTTGCTTTAAAGATTTGGCGGCATTATCTCTATGGGGTGTCGTGTGATGTGTATACAGACCATAAGAGTCTAAAATATATCTTCACACAGAAGGAGCTCAATTTGAGGCAGAGGAGGTGGTTGGAGCTTCTGAAGGACTATGATCTGAATCTGCATTATCATCCTGGGAAGGCTAATGTTGTGGCTGATGCCTTGAGTAGGAAGACCTCTTCTGAGTTAGCTGCTATGCTTACCTCCCAGCCTCACATTCTGAAGGACCTCGAGAGGTGGGAGATTGGACTGAGAGTACAGCAGTCTGATGGACTTGTTGCTGCACTTATTCTTCAGCCGACTCTTGTTGACAAAATTAAGTCCTCCCAGATGGAAGATCCAGATCTTCAAAGAATTAAGGTTGCTGTTCAGTCAGGAGTTCAGAGTGGATTTTATGTAATGGATGATGGATCCCTGAGATTTGAAGGCAGACTTTGTGTACCTAGCAATGAGGAGTTGAAAGCCGAGATTTTGAGGGAGGCTCACTACTCTCCCTATACTGTTCATCCAGGTGGTACTAAAATGTATAGAGACTTAAAGGAGAATTTTTGGTGGAAAGGTATGAAGAGGGAGATTGCTCAGTTTGTGGCCAAGTGCTTGGTATGTCAGCGAGTGAAGGCCGAACACCAAAGGCCTGCGGGACCCCTTCAGTCTCTGATGATTCCTCAGTGGAAATGGGAAAAGATTACTATGGATTTTGTGACTGGTTTGCCCAAAACTCCCAGGAGTAATGATGCAGTTTGGGTTATTGTGGACAGACTGACAAAATCAGCCCACTTTCTACCTTTCAGAGTTGGAGTCTCGAGTGATAGATTGGCTAGCATGTATATTGAGCAGATCGTGAGACTTCATGGTGTTCCTGTCTCTATTGTATCTGACCGGGATACCAGATTTGTATCACAGTTTTGGAAGAGCCTTCATAAGGCCTTGGGAACCAAATTAAACTTTAGCACAGCTTATCATCCCCAGTCTGATGGACAGTCAGAGAGGACCATACAGATTCTGGAGGACATGTTGCGAGCCTGTGTGATGGACTTGGGTGGGGCTTGGGATAATCACTTACCTTTGGTGGAATTTGCATATAATAATAGTTACCAAGCCAGTATCCACATGGCTCCATTTGAGGCCTTGTATGGTAGGAGGTGCAGATCTCCTTTATGTTGGGATGATGTGGGGGAAAGAAAATTGCTAGGCCCTGAGCTGATCCAGCAGACAGTAGATAAGGTGCATTTGATCAGGGAGCGTCTTCGTACAGCTCAGAGCAGGCAGAAAAGTTATGCTGATGTCAGAAGAAGGGAGTTAGAATTTCAGGTTGGGGATCATGTATTCTTAAGGGTATCACCAACCAAGGATGTGATGAGATTTGGGATTAGAGGAAAGCTTAGTCCACGCTATATTGGACCTTTTGAGATCTTGAGCAGAGTTGGGGAGGTTGCATACAGCTTAGCACTGCCTCCGATTTTATCTGGTGTTCACAATGTATTCCATGTATCTATGTTGAGGAAGTATGTTTCAGACCCCAGTCATGTTATAGCTTATGAGCCTATTCAGTTGAGGAAGGATTTATCATATGAGGAACATCCTATGCGTATCGTGGACCGCAAAGATCAGGTACTGAGGCGGCGTACCATTCCCTATGTCAAGATACAATGGAGTAATCATTCTGAGAGGGAGGCTACTTGGGAACTGGAGGAAGAGATGAAAACAAAGTATCCACAATTATTTGAAGGTAATTTATCTATCTTAGATTGTTGACTTTTGAGATTTATAGTATACCAATTTCGAGGCCGAAATTTTTATAAGGAGGGGAGGATGTAGTAACCCGGTTTAGATGAACCAGGTTTGGTTCAGATGAACCAGGTTCTAGCCTGTTGGTTTTCCCTGGCTGACGCTTCGCTCCAGGTGAAGCGTTTAGTCTTCGGGAACTCCCGAACCGAGGCGTCGCACAGGTGATTAAATGTGAAGGAGGAGGACTCCTTCCTTCATCCTGGCGCGCTTCATCTCAGGTATGTCCCCTGCCACAGAGAGAGAGAGAGAGAGAGAGAGAGAGAGAGAGAGAGAGGAGAGAGAGAGAGAGAGAGAGAGAGAGAGAGAGAGGGAGAGTTGGCCGGTGACCTCCACCGGCGGGGCGTGCGTCCGGTGGAGGTCCGGCCGGCCTTGGTGGCCGGCCGTGCCGCCGGCACCGAGCGCACAGCGGGAAGAAAGAAAGAAAGAGAGGGAGAGAGAGAATTAAGAGAGAGAGAGAGAGGGGAGGCCGGCCGCGGCGGCGGCCGGCTCTGGTCCGGCCAACGGCGGCCGGACCGGCCCCAATTTGGCCGGGCCGGCGCGGTGAATTTCAGCGGGAGCAAGAAGAGAGAAAGAGAGAGAGGGAGAGAAATTGAGAGAGAAGAGGGGAAGGAGGCCGGCGGCGGCGGCCGGCTCCGGCCCCCGGTGGCCGGGCCGGACGGATTAGGCCGGCGGCGGCCCTGGCCGCCGGCCGGATGGTGTCCCCTGTTTCGGGCGAAACAGGGGAGCGGGGGATGGTTTGGCCATGGGCCGGCTGGGCCGGCCTGGTCTGGGCCTTTTGGGCCGTGCAGCGAGCAGTTTTGGGGCTGTTTTTGGGCCCCGTAACGGGCCGAGATTAGCAAAAAATTATATGGCTAGAATCTGGGTTAATTCTAGTTTCTTGGGGTATTTTTACTTCCCCAATTGGGTGTGTATAGTGGGAGATATTCGAGCCCAAAGTTGGGCCCGTGAACTAGTCTGGGTAGGGTCTTAAGGGTCATTTTATTAATTAGATTTCAGTGAATTAATTATGTACATTGATCCTGTAGGTGCCCAGACATCTGATTAGTTGGTGCATCATTTGGATTTTGCGTAGGAGGTAAGTAAGACTATTATGCAATTTAATTATTTAATTAATAAATTGAGTATATACAGTTTGCATGCATTTTTTATAAATTATCTGAATTGTCTATGTAGCATGGAACTGTGGATTAAATGAACAATTATATGATTATAGTGATTGGTAATATTGTAAGAAATGATTTATTGATGTATATGCCAGAAATGTGATTGCCTGTACGATATGTTTATATTGAGGTGATTATATGCATTTCCTAGTACTGTGCAAACCACTGTGAGTAATGTGAGATACAGATGCATGATGTAATTGTGATGAAAATGTTAAATAGATTTATATGGTCGCCGCGGTTCTCCTTTACTATGGCCCACACATTGTAGCTGTGTTCTGTTATGATATGGCCACACACACTGGAGATGTATTCTGTTATGATATGGCCCCACACATTGTAGACATGTTCTGTTATTATATGGCCACACACACGTAGAGTGTGTTCTGTTATGGTATGGCCCCACATGTCTTACAATGTGTTCTGTTTGATTTTTATGGCCACATACATCGTAGAGTGTGTTCTGTTATGGTATGGCCCCACACATCGTACAATGTGTTCTGTTGATTTTATGGCCACACATCTGGAGGATGTGCTCTGATTGAGGTATTGCAGGGCCGTGGGACACATAGGAAATCTATAATTACATAAACAGTGAGTTTGCTAGAATGCATATCCTGATGCTTATCGAATGTTCAATTTATGTTAAGTTGACAAAATGCATATGTTGATAGCATGTTAAATATAATTCAAGTATGATATGATTGTATAATAGGCTTACTTATTGAGTGTAAACTCATTAAACCTTCACAATGTTTTTCAGAGCCTCAGGGTTGATGATGGATATTCGGAGTTGATGGAGCTTCTAATAAATAAAATAAGAACCATTGCATTGGTGTAATCCTATTATGTTTGTGTGTAGGGCTTGTTGTAGCCCAACTTTATTAGCATGACTTGGTGTAGGGTTTGATACCCAAAACTTATAACTATCATTTGTATTATGGTTGGTTTTCATAATTATTGTCTCATTTGAATCGTATATCAAGATTTTTTTAAGACGCCTTGCGTGCCCGGCACGCGGCAGGTTGTCACCCTAGCCCAATATTTGGGTCTGGGGCGTGACAAATATTTAAAGAGAGAATTAACCTCGGCACCAATTGTTCACCCACCTGTATGGACTCAACCTTTTAAGCTGATGTATGCCATAGGAGCGGTCCTAGGGAAAAGAATTGATAAGCTACCTCGAGTGATCTACTATGCTAGTAAGACCTTAAATAATGCACAACTCAACTATTCTACCACTAAAAAAATTATCTGTGATATTTGCACTAAAAAAATTTAGGTCTTACTTAGTGGGGTCTCATGTAGTCATCTATACTAATCACTATGCCATTAGGCATCTTCTTTCAAAGAAGGATGCCAAGGAACGCTTAATTAGATAGATCTTGCTCTTACAAGAATTTGACCTAGAGATCAGAGATAAAAATGATACTGAAAACGTAGTAGCTGATCATTTATCTAGGTTAGCAATCATACCTACTGAAGAACTACCTGTCAAGTCCTTTCCTGATGAACAACTTATGTCTGCCACCATGGAACCATGGTACATTGACATAGTCAATTACTTAGCCACTAGTTAGATTTCAATGCACTGGAATGCTCAGGACAAAAATTAATTTCTCTCTCAAGTAAAATACTTTATTTGAGATGGCCCATATTTATTTAAACAATATCCTGACTTGATTATTAGGATATGCATCCCAGATCAAGAAGTTAGGAGCATTTTATCCTTTTGCCATGACCAAACTTGTGATGGTCATTTTGGAGCTAAAAAGACAGTGGCAAAGGTGCTCCAATGTGGATTCTACTGGCCTTGCCTATTCAAAGATGGTTATGAATATTGTAAAAGTTGTGTTAGGTGCCAGAAAATAGACCGGATCACAAAAAGAGATATGATGCCTATGAATCCAATATTGATTGTAAAAATTTTTGATGTATGGGGAATTGACTTTATGGGACCGTTTCCAAAATCTTTTGGAAACAGATATATTTTGATAGCTATAGATTATGTATCTAAGTGGATAGAGGCAATACCTTGCAGAACTAATGACAGCAAAATTATTGTAAAATTTCTCAAAGAGCATATCCTCTCCCGCTTTGGTATTCCAAGGGCTATCATCAGTGACCATGGAACACACTTCTGCAACAAATCATTTGCATCACTAATGAGAAAGTATAACATCACCCATAAGATGGCTACACCTTATCACCCGCAAATGAGTGGGCAAGTAGAAGTTTCTAATCGATAAATCAAACAAACCTTAGAGAAGACCATAAGCTCTAATAGAAAAGATTGGCCAGTGAAGCTAGTGGATGCACTTTGGGCGTATCACATTGCCTTCAAGATAAATTTAGGAATGTCTCCTTATAGGCTTATATTTGGTAAAGCGTGTCACTTGCCAGTAGAATTAGAACATAGGGCAATGTGGGCCATAAAATAATTAAACATGGATTTGGATGCAGCCAGAGACTAAAGAAATTACAAGTGGATCGACTTGAGAAAATTAGAAACGAACCATATGAGAATGCAAAAATTTATGAGAGAACTAAAACCTTCCACGATGAAGCTACCTTTAGAAAATCTTTTACTTAGGGCAAAAAGTTCTCTTATGCAATTCAAGGCTTCACCTATTTTTAGAAAAATTAAGATCTAGATGGACTAGCCCATACATAGTAAAAGAAGTCTTTCCACATGGAGTGATAGAAATTGAAAATCCAAGTAATGGTGATATATTCAAAGTTAATGGACAATGCTTGAAACCATTCTTAGAATTATCCATTAAAGAAGCTGGGGAAGTTATGATCCTATATAAACCAGAGTAAGCCATAACGTCTAGCTGAAGATGTTAAACTTAGCACTTTTGGGAGGCAACCCAAAATTTTATTTTTTGACCTTTATTTTAGTGATTCTTATTTTTAGGAATAAGAGACTACTCCACACGGTTACTCCTAATATTACACGCGGCATATATCATCCAGATGGTATTTCTCATTGTTTTATTCTTTCTTACTTCATTTAGAATAATGAAAATTAATTTGGAGGGTAAGAGAAACCTTTTTGAAAAATATTTTAAAACACCTTGGCATTATTTAAAAAATTTTAAATTTTTTTATAAATCATGTGCTATATGAAAGAAATTCTTGAGCAAAATTAACTAGAAAAAGGTAATAGAGTTAGAAAGTATTAACTAATTACTGTAGAGAGCCAAGGAGTAGACTAACTGGTCAGACTTTTAGTAACCTACTTAGGTCATCTAAAGACTATTACACTTCCATTGCACATGCACACTAACAAGGTAAATTAGGTATTAGTTGTAAGGTCAATTGGAGATTCAATTATTATTAAAATTTGGTAATTGATATACACCCTAATGAGAGAAACTTGAATTTAAGGAAAGAGCTACATGCATGATATATATATATATATATATATATATATATATATATATATATATATATATATATATATATAATAAGTCTAAACATTGATTTTCCATCGAGTAACCGGGCACCTTCACCTAAGTAAGCGTTGTTGTTCGCATCAAAAGTGGACAATGTGAAGATATCGCTAAAAAAATTAAATAAATAATATATCAGGCAGTATGAAAGTTACCTCAGGTCATGTGCCTAATTTAAGGGTGTATAGAAAATTGACTAAAGTAAATGATAAGCAAAGATACCATTGTTTCTTACAAGCTAGTACCGAAATGTTAAGTTAGTCATCACAAACATAAGTGTTGTAGATCTATAGACGAACTCTAAGAAAGTTTCTGATAGTTCTGACTACAAAATTTACTTTAGAAACTCAATACTTAGTTAGTGATACTGGCTAGCTTCTTTCAACCTTAAGCCTAGATTTAATTTTGCAAAAGAGAATTATAGTGATGCATGATTTTATTTTAATTACATTGCTAAGAGACTAGCAATGATTAAGTTTGGGAGTGTGATAAGTCTATTTATTATTCCAATTTAATCATTAAATGAATATTAATTACTTTGAATTTATTAAGAATTGATACTTTTTTATGAATGTTTGCAGAAAAGGAGCATGGAAAGAGCTTAATTTTTGGAGTCCAACAATACAGATGGCACTCAAATCATGACTCGGTTTGCCCAAAAAGAAAGAGATGATTTCGCATGATTTTCGATGCAAACTAAGGCAGGTGATGTTGAACGGATGGCTGAAAAATTTTCTCACGATATCTGAACGATCTTGAGCACCCGATTGACTTCAACTTGACTAGGAGGAAGGCCTAGACAAGCTCTATAAAAGGAGGATCTCAGACAGTAGTTGGGGAGAGGAGTTTCTACAAAGCTCTTTTTATTCTTCTTTTATTTAGATTATATTTAGGCCTGAGAAAGAAAAATTATAAAGGAAATGCTGATGGCAGTAATGCGTGGCTAGATTCCTTCAACTTGGAATGATGATGAAGCATGTAATCAGGTTTTATCTTTCTTTTTGTTCTTAATTTCTATGTAATAAAAATTATGCTCTTCTTTATTATATCTTTTGAGTTATTTTTTGATCAAGGTTTTGATCTGGCATACACGGCATGTACCCTCTATCGATGTACCGTGATTTCAGAATACGATATGTGCCTAAGAGAGATAGATCGTAGTATGATAGATTAGACCCTTAACCTTGCAATTATTAGATAGTTTATACTCTAAGCGAACGTACCGTGATATCCTGATGCGGTCCGTGCCTGACAAGAGATAAATTATTTTAATTTTAAATTTATAAAAATTATTACTATTGCAACATAAAAAAAAAAAAAGATAAAACTTGTTTGTATGATGGATTCGGATTCCTAGGTTGCTTCTCTTGTTATTTTAATTTTGTTAATGAATTAGTTATTATTTTTAATAACTGCTATTCTTAATATAATCCTCTACAGATAAATTTTTTTTTTTGTGAAATAATTGTCGTTGATTCCCGAGGATACGATCCCGATTCACCACTAGCTATAGTAGTGAGTAGGTTTATTTTGATCGCCAACAACAGCGATCATGCAACATGAAAAAAGAAGATAAAGCCTATGTGCATGGCGGATTCAGATTTTTGGATTGCTTCTTCTGATGTTTTAATTTTATTAATTAATTAGTTATTATTTTTAATAACCACTATTCTAAATATAATCCTCTATAAATAATTTTTTTAATAAAATAATTGCCCTTGGCCTCCGAGGATATGATTAGTAGTAAGTAGGTTTTATTTTTGACCGTCAACAATAGCGATCAACAACCAATCTAGTTGTTGGTCCGATAAATTTTTCATGTGTATTTTATGAACTTCGTGAAGCTTTTTTTATTATAATAATTTTTAATATTATTTTTTTAGTGGCTTGTTATCATTGATATTTGAAAGATAAGTCAATATCATGTAAAAAGATATAATGATTCTTTCATTAAAGCATACAAAGCTCCAATTTGATTCTTCTAACAAATAATGATAGCTATGATTATGATGCCACAGAAACATGGTTAGAAGAGAAATAAAAGAGGGTAGGACATACTTGATCTAGTTATTCTAATTGGGATGATATGACTTAAGCTAGCATATTTGATGGTTGGCAAGTAGAAACATCATAAGATCGTACAATATAATCAATCAAATTGTTATATGTATTGTCTCAAAGTGAAATTTTCAATCAAAAGAAATTTCTACTGAAGCCGACTTTGGTGCTTAGCAATTTGAGATAGATTCTATCAGCTTATATGAGAAGGATTTTTTTTTGTAGCTCTAGACTCCATCAAGTGCATCTCTTTTCCATCAATAAATGATTGAATTGAGAAAACTTTTCTAAACACTTATACAAGCAATCTTACACCTCCAAATAATTTCTAAGTCATTCTTCACTTCCTAAGCTAACTTAAACATTGAAGTGTCCCTTTAAAAAAAATCTCAGAGTCTCTTCCACTTTTCCTTCCTCACACTTATATGAGTGCATTCGTAAATTAACTAAAGAAGTACTTTGCCACTTCTTTGAACTCTAAAAAGGGCTCCCAAAGAGTTTTTGAATCTTTCTAAAAGGGCTCCCAAAGAAAATCTACATATTCCTTTCGCTTTTTCTCGTAAGAACACACATATAAATCAAATAGAAAAATAGCTTTTTTTTTTTTTTATGCAGATAGATGATCATACTAATCTAATGTGAGCCAATTCTGATAGATCGAAAAACAGGATTTATTTAAGAACAATACGACAGGGTCTTCTTGGTTCCAAATTTAAAACCAAAATGATAGGCCACAGAAGCCGCCATTCAGTCAACTGCAGAATTGGCTTCCTGGTAGACATGATGAAACTAAACTCTATGAACATTTCGAATGATAGACCAGATGTCATGAAGCAAATGATTGATTAGAACTGATTGCAGCATTTCTATCGAAGCCATCGGATGACAATAGTAAAAGAGTCCCCTTTAATGAGAAGACTATGAGCATGAAGAATCCGAGTAGCATAGAAAATATCAGCCCAAGATGCATAAAGCTAGCCAATAAAACATAAGAGTTTAGAAGGCCGAAAAAGCCAGCTTTGAACAGCCTATTTTTACCTGTAAGGATAACCAGGTTAAATCATTTTTTTTTAACAAGTAAAATATGTAAAGTTAATTCGGAACCTTTATTTTCTATATCCACTAATTTCACTCAACGTAAAAATAAATTACTATAGGGCAAAATAAATTATTTTTTTTATATTTATTAACTTACTTATTTCATGTTAACTTTTATTCCTTCCAAATGCAAGCTTGAAATTCACAGCACATGCATGCTTTTTCTTAACATTTCATATATCCTCCAGCTTTTTTGTTTGGTTGTTTCCCGGTCGACAGGTGGATCAACGGAACCCACCTTCTGGCCTCCGTGCCACAGCCGCCTTCCCTTTTATTCCACGGCCGGAGACCGACCGCCCACTCAAATAGATTTAATAATAAGCACATGGTTCCTTGTTTCCATTCCAATCCACTCCGACCATGGATTAGCTGTGAGAGAGACTGGGAAATTAAATCAGTTTATATTGAGAAGGGCATTAGGTAGCCTCAAGCTAACCATGAATTAGAAATGCTTCCAGCTTTTAGATGGGTTCTGTGAGATTAATTTAAAACCTGAGAGATATTTTCCCTCTTTGCGAGGAGAAACAAAAGAATGTCTGTCGGTTAGAAAAGAATATTTAAGCCGCCATTGTTGTCATGGTGGTGGCTCCAAGGATTCTTAGATAACTCCTTCGGAATTTATCTGCAATGTGGAACAGAAAATTAGAGAGCTGATGATATGAACCCAAGAGGGAGAGAGACTGCTCTCGGTGACTCCATTCGTTTGGGCGTGATTCTTTCAATTCATCGCCTTTTGTTCGTAGTCATGATGATTACTGATCCAGCAAGTGGGTTGACTTTTGGGTCTGGTATCGATTGGTGGCATCTTAAAGGGTGAGCAATGTTCGAATCGTTGAACTTTGTGGGCTGGCAATTTTTTTAAATATTTTAAACATGATGTGTTTCCTTTGTGGGAGAATGACATGATACCGAGTTCCTATCAACTTAGACAGCCTCCTTTCTATTAAAAATAAAAAAATATGGATTCATTTCATTAAAAAAACATATTTTTTTAAATTATATGCCTTTTTTTTTTTTTTTGCAATCAAACAAATGTAACATATCTATCTTTTAAGTGCAATAAGTACGTTAATTATTTTGATTATTAGCTTTAGATTTAAGCCCCTTTAAAACTTATGTGCTACTTGGTTTGAAACATGTTAATAGAAGCAAAGCATAGCCACTATCTAAGGGTGTGTACAAAAAAAAAATTTAATTAAATCATAAAACTAAACTAAATCATGATCTTAGTTTAGCTTAAATTAATTTTTGTAATTTTTAGTTTATTTTTTATTTAAAAATTTTGAGATTAAAAAATCAACTCAATTTGATTTGAGATTAAAAACTAATATAATAATATAATATATAAACTTCCAAACCATTAAAATTATGTGCTATAAGTACATAAATAATTGAGTAGAATGAAAAATAAATTCTTTTTTATTGCAAAAAAAATTAGGTTATCATTTAACTATATAAAATTTATCATCAAATCGATTTTATAGTCATTTAAAGTTGATAAAACTAATTGATAAATCAAGCCAAAATCAAAACAAACTTTTTGATTCGCTCATGTTAAATTTCAATTTTAATTTTCAAAAATTAATTTAATTCTAAAAAATATCTTAAATTGATTTAATCCGTGCATATCCTCTATTACTCATACTAATCCGCGCTAAATTATGCCGACTCCCACGGAACCGAATCAAATTTGCTTTAGACTTGACCAGAACGAAACTGCCAACGACCATCCGTGCCGCGTAATAGGGAATAAAATTTCCTTTTTAGGAGATCAATGGGGGAATAAAATTTCGCCTCCTCCTAGTTGGGCCCAACCGAAGACTTTCACGCATGTCGTCGTCATAACTCATAGGGCACAATCTAGTTGACTCGTTCCACCCCTTTCATCACCTAAATTACTGGGACCAGGAGTTTGCTCATTTTAAATTAAACTCATCACGATAAAATATAAGATAGTATTTGAAATAATAAATAAAAATATTTTTTTATTTTTAAAAATTATAGCTATAAAGAATAACTAAAAATAAAGTTAATCAACTTAATTTATTTCCTACAGAAATAACTGATTATTTCTCTAAATAAGAATAAAAAAAAGATTTTTTTATAAATTTATTTTTTTATGTTTGATATGATCAATAAGATAACTAAAAAAATATCTCTAAAAATAATTAAAAAAATAAATTTTATTATATATATATTTATTTATAATAATATTTTTTTTTATCAAACAATACGTAAGCATTTGCTGGTCGCTTAATGCCTTGCCTGTGGCTGTATGCCATTGGTCCCATGTCTTAGTTGGAGGTGGACCCTTGGGGCTGAAGGATGGCTGTTTCCTAGCCAGCCCAACGCCTGCCGCAGTTGACACGTTGACAATGACGCGCGTTGCGTCATCTTCCATTATGGCTGTTTGCTTCACGCGTAGGGCCATCAAATATGGAAACCAATTTTGAATGACTTCCACTTTTATTAGACATGAATGTTTTTGGTATGAATGTTTTTTTAATGTATATATATATATATATATATATATATATATATATATATATATATATATATATATATATATATATATAATTTATATAGAGCTAAGAACGAAGAATATGATTAATTTTAAATTTTATTATATTAAAATAATTAACCCTAACTTTATATAGACTTACCTCGACTTGACTAAACTCATTTAAGCTTTTTCCTCACTTCATGGGTTTAGCTAAGTGCTTCCTTCATTTACTTTACTCAGAACTAAGTCGATACTCAAATTATAAATAATTATATCTTTCTTAATTATTTTTATTCATGTTAATTTAGAACTATCTTTATCTCTATTATTATGGATTGTTAAAATATCACTCTTCTAACCGGAGCATCTAAAGGTTTTATTTTGTATCTACGAACCATTGTAATCGATTTTTTCTCATTCTAACTTCAATTGGAACTACTCCTATCATTTATCGTATGTTTGTTTCTAATTCTATCTTTAAAGTTTTATCATATATCTATTTTAATATGCATATTTCTGTTACACTTAATTTATTCATATATTATTTCAGTATTGTCCAACACTCTATTCCATATAGTAGAACTGGTTTAATAGAGATTTTATAATTTTTTTTTCAATTTAATAAGATGCATCGATTATGCAATACTTCCGAAGCACTTCTCCACTTAATCCATCCTGCTTTAACTCGATGATTCACATTATCACCTATTTCACCTTCTTGTTGGATAATTGATCCCAAATATCTAAATTTTTTACTTCTTAGTATATGTTGGCTTGCAATCTTTACTGTATCTTCATATATATTTCTACTTCCACTAAAATTATTTTATGTATTCAATTTTAGTTCTACTAATCTTAAAACTTTAGATTCTAAAGCCTCTCTCCAAATCTTTAGCTTTTAATTTAATAGATTCATATTTTAAAAAATCTAATAAAATTTTATGCTGGTTCTTAGCTACCTAATGCAATCCTTCCCCTTTACTCGAGCTTAGGATTAACCTTTACATAGTTTATCTTTATATATAAAGAGAGACGCACGCTAAATTTGGCGATACTTGCATATGGTTAAGTTCATGTTTGATCAACTTTTTATCCTTTGATTTTTGTTAATTATGAATTTTAAAAATAAAAAGAAATAAAAAAGATGAAGTAATATCAAGATTTATGAATTAAAAAAATGGATGATCCAACATAGGAACTTAATTTTATTGGAATATAGTCGAATATAATTTCTTTTACATAAGGTATATTAACAAAATTAAAATACCCAAACAAAATATGTCTAATGACACCTAATGAAAATTTTATTTTACTTTTAATATAAATGATATAGCATTTCTTTTCTCTTTTTCTCTTTTTTTTATCATACTATATTTGAAATAAATATTAACCATATTTTAATACATTTGGTGTCACATCTAATGGCAGGTTCTGTAATGCTTTAGCTGATTGAGTCTCATCAGCTTATTTGAGGGTAAGAGGAAAAGACTTTCGTTTTGCTGCACCAAGGGTGGCGCAGCAGGAGTTGCACTGATGATTAGAACGCGCTGCATATGCATGGATATGTCAAAAAAAAGATATTTTTGCCCTTAATATATATGCATGTACTATGCGCTAATCATAAGATGCGGTGTACACTAGCTGCACCGATCTAAGTAACTTCTATAGATGGTAAAATAGAAAAGAAAGAAAAAACTTTATTTTACCTACCATACTTGGAGGTTTTGAGATTTGATACGTTCTTAATTTATCTTGAACGTTTTAAAATGTGAATAATTTTGATATGCATTTGCATAAATTACAAAGTAGTTATGGATTAGATGAGTTTGATACGAGTTTGATCTATTCAATTATATTTTTGCTCGATAAGGGCAAACACCTTTGCCTTACATTTTAAAGGATCCATGGGATTTCTTGTTTGTGTTTGGCATGAGACATCATGCTCGTTTTAATTCATAATACAATTTGTATAATATTTATGAAATTTTGATATCTTTATACGGTTATAGGAAATAAATGATCAAGAGCATGTCAAAAGAGAGAGAGAGAGAGAGAAAAAGGAAGAAAAAACTTTATTTTACCTATCATACACGGAGGTTTTGAGATTTGATACATTCTTAATTTATCTTGAATGTTTTAAAATGTGAATAATTTTGATATGCATTTGCATAAATTTTAAAGTCATTATGGATTAGATGAGTTTGATCCATTCAAACTATATTTTTGCTCGATAAGGGCAAACACCTTTGCCTTACATTTTAAAGGATTCATGTGATTTCTTGTTTGTGTTTGGCATGAGACATCATGCTCGTTTTAATTCATAATACAATTTGTATAATATTTATAAAATTTTGATATCTTTTATACGGTTATAGGAAATAAGTAATCAAGAGCATGTCTCGGAAAAAAAAAAAAAAAAGAGAGAAATTGTCGACTTAGAAACTGTTTGTTGCCCAAATTAATCTTAGTTATGGCAGGATTGATTAGAGTTAGTTCCAACGACACCTAAGAAAACATTTATAAGATCAATTAGCAATGGACCGGGTTTGGGTAGGGATGCAACTTGGACTCATAAAAATCGGATTTTTCTCAACCCTAACCTTAATCATATTTGTAAAATGTCAACCCTAATCTTAACCTTAACCCTATTGTAAAACCTCAATCCTAATCTTATTTTTAAAAATCGGGTTCGGGTTGAGTTTCGAGTTGAAATTCGGGTTGATGAAAAAAAAAAAAAACTTTTTCAAGGTAAATAAATACTGAATTATGGATCCCAAAGATAAAAAAATAAAATCCCTTGCCGAACGCATAAGCTGGACTCGAGGCTTTAACATTGTATTAAAAAAAAGTTTACCTGAAACAAAGAAGAGGAGAAGTGGGGAGTGAAACGAAATGTGCGGGTGATTTGCCTTTATGTTTATCCTTTTTTTTCGCCTGTGACTTTCAACGCTTCCAAAAATCTGGTGTCGATAAGCTATCTCTGTTAGGGTAACCCTCGGGTTCGGATTATCTTGGGTTCGGGTTACCGTTAATCCTAAACCGAATCAATTGTAAATTGGATCAGATTAAATCTAAATCTTTTGAATTTGGATTGAACAAATATGAGTTTAAATATGGCTATAAATCAAATTCGACGGGAATTGAACCGACCCAAATTGCACCCTTAGGATTGGGACATGGGGAGGCGCAAGCAAAAGATGGCAAGGTGGTCAACAGAGCTCAAAAAATCCAAAAATAAAAAATAAAAAAATATATTTCTTAAATAATATAGTTTGAATAATTAGAAGGCGAAGCCAAGGGTTGCTTCATTTCCTAGCCTTCCTGCCTTCCGTAGCAGATCCTCTCTCCCTCTCTCGCTTTGGGAAGAGCCGCAGGGAGAGAGAGATAGAGAACAGGCTCCCAATTTTTTTGTAGAAAAAAGAAAATCCACACGAATTCTAGTCTTTTTATTTAAAAGTCGCTGGATTCTCTCTCCAAATCCGAGCAGCTCGCCGTGCAGCGTTTGGGGCATCAGCATGAACGGGAAGGCCTCTGTCTCCAAAGAACTCAATGCCAGACACAAGAAGGTCTTGTCTCTCTCTCTTAAATCCCTTCTTTTTGGTTTCTAGGGAATGATTTGGGCTGTTATGGCATAAAAATCTCTTCTTTTGCCCACGTCCTGGCGAATTTGGTTCTCTGGGAAGAGAGAATTTCGAGATCCCATGCTGTTGGCTTTCTTTTTTCCTTCCCTTTTATCGGAACGCGTTTATTTATAGATCTTCGACTCTCCACTAGGGTTTCTTTTGATGAGGAATTTGATCTTGAGGGTGTGATTTTATTGGAGTGGCGATCATGTGATTTGGTTATCGCTTATTTATCAGAAAGTTGTGATCTTTGATCCTTTCGCATCGGATTTATGGGTCGTGGTGGTTATTTCTTTCTTGCTGTTGTAGTGGTCTTATTTATTCAAAGATCTTCATACTAAAGCCTGGAAACACTTTTAGGCCCTCCCCTTTTCATAGAAAAGATGAATTAGAAACTATTCCATTGAAAGATTAAGAGCATCGAGGAAAAAGAAACGACTTACCTTTATATTAATAATACTCTAAAGGAGAGATGAACTAACGAGATAGAGGAGCAAATTATCCTGTATTTGTGCCTTTTTCTCCATGTATTTTTTGAACATCCCCTCCCCTCCTCGAATTCTTTCATTAAATTATTTATGCTCATGCTAGTGAAATTTTTATTGGCTTCTTAATCCAGAACTGAATTCTTTCATGCTCATGCTAGTGAACTTTTTTATTGGCTTTTTAATCCACTACCTGGCAAGTTTCGTCACACTCATGAATTGTCATTCATTGCTCCACTCCTTTTTGCTTGGATGAACTGGGCGAATCATGACTTGTTATTTTTAGTTGATGGTTTGTTTCATGATAATTGTGCCATTCTTTTGCAGATTCTGGAGGGGCTTCTTAAATTGCCAGAGAACAGGGAATGTGCAGACTGCAAAGCCAAGTAAGCAATGAGATTGTTATATTGTTATGATCTTGTAGTTTCTCACTGTCTGTTCCACCCATTTCTGGACAACTTTTTTTTTTTTTTAATGTTGCAAGGATTTTTTTTTCCCTTTAAACTGTACCACGATATATGCAGTGCTACAATTGTTAATGTAACTTAGATAAAGAGTACACATATTGTGTGATTGTTGCTGCATAAAATCCTTCATATCTTATTTCCAGTGTTGTAAAAATCCTGCATCTATCTTTCTGTTTAACATGTATATGTGCTAGAGGCTCAATTCATGGTTGTTTTGGTCAGAGAACTAGTACCGAATAAAGAGAGGGTTGATAGAAGATGGATTATAAGTCATATGATGTCTATGTTCTGATGGGTCATATCTTCATCAATGATGTCGACCTTATGTTAGTAAGATATAGTGACAGTTTATTGGATGAACTTTAAGGACTTTTGGTTCACTATTTCTGTCTTTTACCAGATTGCAGAACAATCCTGTTTTGATATGTGTGGGTGGATACAATTTATGGTTTCAAATTAACTGGACACTTCTATGTTTATGTTGCATGGAAGCTTAAATTCTTAATGAATCTCCATAAAATTCTGACTCTGGAATTAGCTAAAAACTTTAATTTATTCTTCTCCTCAGTCCTCTGGATAGGTGCTACCTTTAAAATATTTTGTTGAATAGTTCTGAGAAATTTATATGGCAGAAGAGATAAGAAACAAAATTTCATAGGTCAAGGATTTTGCTTGTAGTTTTGCAATTTGAAGACATGGCAACATTCTGTTCTTGTGCACAAGTGAGAAATTTTAATTTGAAGCTGCTGCTTAGTAAAATTTGACATGATAAAAATCATGTAACATGTTCTAAAACTTATTTGTATTAATGTCACTTGAAATTTGATGGTTGGATCCTATTCTTCTTCTTGATGTTTGTGACTTAAATTCTTTTCCCAATTTCAGATTTTGACCCTTGTACCCATATCAGTGCAAAGTTAGCTTTGAAGGCTGTTGGAAGAGATACATACATGATGTCTATTGAGGGCATTAGAGAGTTCTTGCCCGAAGTTTTTCTACTTGAATGATTTTTATCTTGTCTGATGTTGTTTCACCTTCTTTCAGAGGTCCACGATGGGCGAGCGTGAATTTGGGAATCTTTATATGCATGCAGTGTTCTGGAATCCATAGAAGTTTGGGGGTCCACATATCAAAGGTCATATATAGTTGTTTATTCCTTGTACTGTTGATTCTTTAGTTCTATTAACAGCTCTTGCAGTTCTTGAGTTGAAATTTATCATGAATATTTACCAAACAGCATTATCTTGTAGTCCTTCTAGCCAAATAACATGTGATGTTCTATTCTCAAACCTACAACCAACCATGCCTGAATAGTTATTACTTCAATCGGTTGATTGGTTTGCCATGAGCAAGATGCTCTTGATGTTTAAATCACATTTGCTAGATCAAACAGTGGGAGTTTAATTATGCATTATATTAAAAATTATATCATCTCATTTAAGGCAGGCTGTCTAATTGCGGTAGTCTTCTTTATCTACAAAGGATTGTCATACTACATTCTTCTGCCTGCATGTTTTTCATTGTTTTACCATCATTAGCATAATGTTGGAAACCATTGATTGATTTGAGGATTATGTACATTTCAAATGCTTTGATACGTTTGAATATGCTGTGCATAATATATCTGCCACTAACACTGTACTTACCTTGCTTTTAAAACACATATATGCTAAATTAGCTGTCTATCACCTTGGCTAAGGAATAGTAAACAAGGTGATTATCTAGTGACTATTGATTTGTCAATGTCAATAAACTGCATTTCTTTTATATGGATCATATCTTGGAGTGATTTAGTTTTGTCAGTGGAGGCGGCAGTTAGAGAAGTGTTCATGAAGCTAGATGGTTATCTTGTTTTCTCAAACATTGAGTAGGTAGGTACTATTTTACCATGAACTTTACTGGTGAGAGCATTAAAATCCCCAAAGGAAGGTTGTCTTGTCCGCTATTATATGCCCTTAGCTTTAAGTTTTTTAAGTCCCTGAACACCTCTTATTTTGAGTGCTGGAGATGTCTTAGAATCTAAGTATTTTGGGATAAAAACATAAATGATTTTAACTCTTTGTGACTGCCTCAGTTATGTCCAGGTTTGCGGCTTTAGACAACTCCAGCTGACTAAGTTCTTGATGTCCCCTGCAGGTTAGGTCTGCTACGCTAGACACATGGCTTCCGGAGCAGATTGAATTTATTCAATGTAACTAGCTTAACTTTCTCCTTAATCTTGTGTCTTGGATTATTTACAGCTCTCTAATGGTCACTTCTTCATCTTACTTGAAAATCAAAGACAACATGGTCACTTTGTATGTAATATTGATTTCCATTTTTCAACTTGTCTTGTGTGCAGCAATGGGAAATGAAAAATCAAATAGCTACTGGGAAGCAGAACTGCCTCCAAACTATGACAGAGTTGGAATTGAAAACTTTATTCGTGCAAAGTATGTAATTTTCTCTTTAGATTTATTCCATGAGTTGTCAATTTTGTCATATAACTGCAGGCGTAAAGCTAAGCTTGTTACTCAAAAGAGGAAAAACTATCTGTCAGATATGAAGATAAAAGATGGATACCTAGGAATGGAACATTAAAATCTTCAATTGCACGAGAAGAGAAGGTTCTTGAGTCTCAGCAGAAACATTGTGATAGAAGTTGCCGTGTGTTTACCAACAATGTGAGATCTCCAGAAGTGCAGCATAACCTTCCATCACCACCACTTGCAAAGCAAAATACTCCGGCAGCTTCTAAAGTACCCACACAGGTGACCTTAACTTAATGCCTAAACACTTCAACAGCTTCACATTTATCTGTGCCTGTTTACCCTTAAGAGCAATGTTAAACAATCGACATTGACACTGACTATTATGGGTTACCCTGAAAAATCAGGGTCAGTGCCCCTAAAAGTGCTGCCTAAATGGGTCTTTGCCACCAAGTTTGGGGATTATTTATGTGGTGTTGCATAAGTTTACTATTTTCTTTTCTCAAATGTGTCATTTTGCTTGCCTCTGCGTGCACACGTGAGCATGAGAGTGGGGAAGGAAGGGGGGAGAGGGGAGAGAGAGAGCTGGGTAAAGAAAATATTTATGTCTCTGTTCTGGCATTTTTCTAGAGTCATCAATAATAAAGTAATGGATATACTTTATTCCATCACATACTTACTAATTCTATAAATATTTCTACCGTTTCAATCTATTTTATTTTATTTTAATATTTAATCTAGAAAACATTCAAACTATTGTGATTCACAAATAACCTGACATGGCTGAACTGAAAAATAGGCTCCTTCTGAACCAAAAGCTGAGTCAGTTATGCCCAAGTCTGATCCATCACAACACCTGAAGAGAGCTCCTGCCAAAGTTGACACCCCAACCCCAGCTAAAGTTGATGCCACAAAATCTAAAGCCGATACCTTGCCTGCACCACCTCCAAAAGTTGATTATGTGACCGATCTTGTTAATATGCTTTCGGTGAAGACCCCAAGTGAAGATGTCCTAGAATCATCTTCCAAAGGATGATAATGCATGGGCTCAATTCCAGAGTAAGATGCATTGCTTTCTTTCATATCTTATAACAGATTTTGTCTATTACATGCAATCTGTTTCTCCTAGTCAATTTTCAGAATGCAACTTCCAAAGGGTAAACCTAACTGTCTGTAATTCTCTTAAAATTTGTTTATTTGCTAATCCTCGATGTTTAATTCTTGGTAAGTCTTGAAGCAACTATTGTAACTGTAGTTACTTGTTTTTAACTGCTTTTCTTAATAAATATAAAATTTTGCAGCTGCACAGGCAACAACTGCTGCAGACAGAAACGGCACTGCAAAACCAGCTGAATATAAAAGCCAGCCTGCATCAGGAATTGAAGACTTATTTAAAGATTCACCACCTGTGATGCCATCATCAGCACCAATGAAACCTCAGGGGAATGCCAAAAATGACATTATGAGCCTCTTTGAAAGGTCGGTCATGCTGCATTTTTCAATGAACATGTGGCTAAGATGTCAAAATTCATTGTTGTTATGGATACGAATTATTTGCATATTTTCTCAGCTATTTTTATCATAATTGAGGAAAACAAATAGATTATTGGTTATCAGCAATGTTTCTGCCATTATCTGATTTTAATGGGCTGGTGCACATGTTAGCTCCCACCACCATCTGGTTAGTGGAAAACCGAAGCTTATGGGATGTTGCATAAGGTGCATCCTTCTTCAGATCAATGGGACTCAGACTTTTGCTGTTTTATGCATGCGCCTATGGCGCTGACCAACTAGCTTATTCCACATTCACATATTATGGTTGTTTTTTTAATCTATTTATCTTAATTATCATTTTTGTCGGGGTTTATTTTTGTTAGTGCTTATAAGTGCTCCATCTTCATTGTGGTGTATTGCAGTCCAATGCAGTGTCACCATATTCTGTTCATCAACAGCAGCTTGCATTCCTTCACAGCAGCAGGCTCTTCTTATGGCTGCAGCCAAATCTGGCAGTGTGCCTACAGCATTTCCTGGAATAACCAATCAACCAGCAGTTATTGGTACCCTGCCTAATGGAAATTATCCAATGCAAACTGGGCGAATGTCGGTTATCAGATTCCAGGAATTACACCACCAGCTGGTCAGAAGGGTATCAACAACTTCAGCCAGGTAATTCTCTTAAAAGCTCAGTTATATGATGGTTTCAAGAATGCTGAAGTACTGTAGTTTATCCTATTTCTCTTTATATTTTGGCAGATAGGGAGCATCGGGCAGGCACGTCCTCTTGGGAATTACAGTTCTTTTCCAACATCTGGGTAGCTTTTTTGCGCTTTAATACTTTTTTTTCACAGTTCAGGACTTTTTACTTGTATTTATCTATGTTTTATGGTTGTCAGTACTAAATGTTCAGATAATAGTATTTCTGAGCTTATCATATATTAAGATCAACGAAGGCCAAACCATACTGAACTACAGTTTTTGGTGGGGTGAACCTTAGTAAAGGTCAATGCATTTCTAAGGTTTATATTATATGTTAATTTTTTTCAAAAAACATATATACTAATTGATGGTCAATCTCTTGAAAATTATAATTTTATATTATTTTAAACACTTATTTTGATTAGTGGACCTAGGTTGAGATTGATTCCTTTTTAACTTGCTTGCATATTTCCAAATTCATCACTTCAAACTGAGGTTCTTATCCTCAGGTGTTTTGTACTCAGACACCCTTGTGATGTGAAGCATAAGCGGGGCATTTGTATGCATATCTTGTATTATTATTATTATTATTATTATTATTTGGGGTTTTAAGTTTACATCATATCTTTTGCTTGTCAAGTTGAGCATCCTACTTAAAGGATAGCAAACTCTTTAGGGCTTATCAGTCAACACTGGAGAAATACAATAATAATGTGGATCAGTGCGAGATGCAGCATTTGTAGTTGAACGTTGCATTATTCTAAAGAGATTAGTTTGAATAACCAATGTGAACTTGTTCCTTTATCCATGAATAAGTCCATCAATATTAATAAGTAGTGTACATGCCCCAACAAAATGATATTTAAAGCATTTTTTTTTCTAGCTGGTTGTCTATGGATTTTTTGACATTGGCCAGGTTTGAACAGTGTTTCACAAGATTCTGAAGAAACGAGTGATTCATTGGAAGATCCTAAGCCATGTCTGATGTGTAGATCCTTTGCTTATCAATTTACTAGAAATCAACCTGAACTGTGTTTTGCTAGCTAGAAACAGTTTATATTGCTGGTATTAGTAAATTATTTTCCCTCTTCAGAGACATGCATTAGCTGTATCATGGAAAAAATTTTCTTCTCTTTCAGAATGTACGCTATGGGCTCAACAGCATATCAACGGTGTAGCCATCGGTGGAGCAAGTAGGCCTGTTGCTTCTTCTGTCTCTTCTGTGAACCCGAGTCGGTCTGGCGGTGACCATGATTTCTCATCATTAACTCAAGGGATGTTCTCCAGACATTGAAACCTCTTCTCCAGGCACCAGGGCAGATATTGTCTTCATCTTCTTATGATAGGATTACAGCTCAAAATTCAAAGGAAGGAAAATGTACCATTTCTGGTTTTATTTACTCATTGGGTCTGTCAGTTCCTTGTAGAGGCAATTTGGTGTCGCATTGCTGACTTCATTTGTATGTGTAGAGATGTCCGGGATTAATAAAGCTTGGCCTAATTTCCTGGTATTGTTTCTTTTAGTGATATGGTTAAGAGTCCCTCATGTTGGGAGATTCTGTCATTAGACTTTAAGTAAAAGAGCATAAATTTCAGCAAATATTTCTGCTAAGGTTAAAGCTCCAATCAGTATGATCATCAATTTGGATAGGAAAGCCTTATATTGCTTTATTATTATTATTATTATTATTATTTTGTTATGGAGCTGGTCTTTTGCAGAGAGCTTTCTCATCAATGGGAGCACTGGAACCTTCATGAAAATGAAAAAGGGGCGTAGGAAAATTGTATGGCTTTTGAAAAAAGTCTTATTTTTATTTTTATTTTTTAAATTTGGCAACACATTTGAAGGAGCAAAATGAAGATATTTTTTTAGATAACATAACTCCAAAAATTGATAAAAAATTAAAATAGTTTAAAATATTTTTTTTACTGTTTAGAAGGTAAAAAATAAAGGTCAGAAAATTTATAAATATAGAATTTGATGATGATTATTTTAATTTTTTATCTAATCTTTTAAAAAATGTCATTTATAATAAAAAATAAAAAAATATTTTTTAAAAAATATCATTTATAATGAAAAATAGAAAATAATTTTATTTTCACTCATCAAACATATTTTTTTAGAGACTAAAAATAATTAATAATATTTTTAGAAAATAAAAATAAAAAATAAAAAACGTCCTTGTAATCTAAATGCACCTACTTTTCAGGCACTCGTTTCTCATATTTCTTTTAGCCGAGCATCTGTGCTGCATTGACCATCGGATCAATCATAATTCAACTGATTTGTTTGTGCTTAAATTCTGTGGTGTAAATGAACTCTAACCCAATTTATCTTTATCAAGATTGAGGTTATGGAATTACAAGGCCTTATCCAATGACAGGTCCGCTCCTTCTAAAATATATCCCAAAATATGCCCGAGATTTGTTTTTCATGAAAAAAAAAAAA